>VXBB01012551.1:157148-272514 GCA_013399915.1 Illadopsis cleaveri
CCCACAAATAAACCCCCAAAAACCAACTTAACAAAAACTCCACAAAAGATCACAAAAACCCACCAAAAAACACAAAACAAAAACACCCAAAGAAACAAAAAATAAAACCCTACAAAAAACCCACAGGAAAAAAAAAAAACAACACAACAAAACAAACAGAAAAAAACACAAAAAACCCAAATAAGCCAAAAAAACAAACACAAACAAACCAAACCGCCCAAAAACCCAAGGAAAACTCAGAAAAAAATTTCCCAATTTAAAAAAAAGCACAAAAAACCCCCAAAACAAAACAACCTCGTAAAAATACCCACAAAACACACGTGCCACCCACCTCCCCGCCAAAAAAAACCAAAAACCAAAACCCCAAGAAACCACCAACAAAACCTCAAACCCAAAACAAAATCCCCAAGTATATTTGCCAAAAAAGCCATTTCTCTAGGAGGGGCCCATATGCAGCTAACATTTATATTTAATAAAACTGTGTTCTACTGTGACTGTATTGTAGCTCATAATAAGCACATAACACCAGCAGTAAAAGATATTTACAGTGTAGAATAACACCAAAATAGGTTGCTGAAAAACATTCTGGACAAACCCCTGATGCAGTTACAAATGGCCACAGTGGATATCTCTCCTGCCATGTCAAAAGTCCAGATATACAATGTACAACACATGGTCATTAACTTTCACAAATATTTTTACCAAGGAATTACTGCACCCTACTTCAATAGATATGTTCAGAGATAAGAAAAACACTTTTTACATATGTTTAGACCAAATTACATTACAATATATCTGCTCAGAATGAGATGCAATTTTTAAAAAAATAAGATTTGTATTTCACTGCCCAAAATTACAGGTATATAAATCTGCCAGAAGTTCACAGAACATTCCCAGAAACAATAAACAACTACTTTTTTGTTAAGGCTTTAAAACACACATCATTACCTACAGGAAGTTATCTTAAACAGTTCCCCACCATCATTCTCATTTGTCTGACTAAATTCTCTCCCTCAGATCCTTTGTTTCATAGCTATTTCCATCCTTCTAGAACTGGCTACTCTTAAAAAACATATTTATTTTTATATATATGCATTTCAAATGGTGTGTGACATGCCATTCTTATTGCCCACAAGAGCTGCAGGTGGCAAAAATAACTGAAGGCAGAATGTACCTGTGCAAGTAGCTAAGGGAGAACAGGTGTCCACAGGCACACCTCAAGGAGTCAGGAAACCCCAAAGAAACAATCATGCTAGAGATCTCTGTGAGCCTGAACCAGCAGGAGCCTGCTGAAATGCTTTCAAAAGCACAAATTCTTTGTTCTTTACAAATACAGCTAAAATGAAAGGTTTTCAGTAACAGCCAGCAATGATCAAAATTGAAGGGAAGTACACTCAGTACATAAACTACCCATTCCACAAAAATAAACTCATCTACAAAAAAGCTCACCAAAAAATTACAAGGACAAATGTGGGATGCCCATGTACACATCCATGGAAAACCAGCAATCAGTGAGAGAAATTCCTGATCCATATACTAACACCTACAGACTATTTTGATCATGAGAAACTGCCATGGACTCCAGAAATGGAGAAGCACTGTACTGAAATTGTTTGCATGCACAAAAGAGATTTGTAACAATTAAAAGAAAAAACACCTCAGTACAACAACAAAAAAAAGCAAGGGGAGAGATCAATACCCTCACCAAAAAAAAAAAGCTTAATCATTTAAAGATTCAGAGAGTAAATTAAGATTTATTCATCATAAAATGTCAGTGCATTAGATGGAACTCATCTCACCAATTCTTTTGTTAAAAGGAGCTGAAAACTGTCACCTATGACCAATGCTTCCAGAATCTGGCGGGAAGGTAGAGAGGGTGAGAAGAGAAGCATAAGCACACATTTAATCTCCATCTCCTGCTAGAGAGGGTGAGTTACAAATTCAGGCCATCACAGAGATGCAACGGGAAATATTAGAGTTTTAAAAACATGCTAAAGGTCAATCCATTCAAGAAATTTATGGAAAATTTGATAATGCTGAGCTACCCCAACCAATCCCTCACGTTCAGGTCAAATTTCAATTATTGAGAGACCTTTATGTCAGGGGAAAATAATTCGCAGCATTGGTAGCATATGCCCTGTCAACATAAATCACAAAAACTGGATATATATGCATCCATGTGTAGTTTTCAAGTCTGCAGTTAGAAATCCTTGCAAGTACCATACTCTACTTCCAGAGCTTAAGAAATGCCCTTGATTCTCTTGCTTGACTGCATTAGCTTTACTTGCTCTCTGAACATTTGACAAAAGGCTGTACAATTTTTTTACTCTGCAAAATGTCTTACATCTCTCTAATGGATTAATGAAAGCTTTTCTTCAGGTCCACAAGTAAACTACTTTTCAAACCAGAGACATTTAGCCCTCCTTATAATATAATGTGCAAAAAGCTTAACAACAAAAAACTTTCTGGCTTTCTCTGCCCATTTGACCCCAGGTCCAGCACAGTTTTACTTCACAGAGGAACAGAAGAAGATGGAAATTAATGCAGAGGTTTGGTATGCATAACATTTAAATAAAAGTAATAAAATAAAACTTCTTGAAGTATTATAGATACAAGCTTTTTTAAAAAAATTATGCTTGTTGTTTAATGTGCTCTAACTGAAAGCATTAGAAACACACCCCAGGAAACACAAAGTGTCAGCATGTGACAGTACCTTGATTATTATACCTGGCTAAAGAATATATGCTGCACCTTGCAGAGATTTTAGAGAGAGGCAGATACATGTTCTGCAAGAAGGAAAGCATCCCGGGGGTTTTCTCATATGCCAAAAAAGCCTATCTTAATTCCCTCTCTCTTAAAGGGCTTTTTAGCACTAAAGTGGAAGTCTCCTGACTGCAGCACTATAATGTCACCTGGTGATGGAGTGTGCAGCAGCAGCAGCCAGGGAGAACCAGAG
Source organism: Illadopsis cleaveri (assembly GCA_013399915.1). Taxonomy (NCBI): domain Eukaryota; kingdom Metazoa; phylum Chordata; class Aves; order Passeriformes; family Timaliidae; genus Illadopsis; species Illadopsis cleaveri. Next base: position 160,105 of record VXBB01012551.1, read on the forward strand.
CTATGGCCTAAATAACTGACCTTTTGGGGAAGTGTTTGACAAGACCCATGGTGTTACTTAAGGGAAATACTGGTGGTGCTCTGTTATGAAGATGTGCAAAGAGCTTCTGCCACAAATGTCAATTTAGAAAGTCACATCTGTCGCATTTGTTTCCATTTTCACTCCCATTTGAAATTAAATTTAACGATTAGTATCAAAGAAAGGAAATACACTCATCACAAATTTTCAAGCAGAGAGAGGCTCCATTAGAGAAAAAAGCACATTCCCACGAGAATAGTAATTACAACAAAGGAAATACTGAGGACATTACCTATCAAGATCTGCATATCTTTGATGCATAGCAAACAGCACTTGAGCTTCACAACACAGTGCTTCTCAGCAATGTTTGGAATTTTTGCCTAATACCCATAAAAACTCCAACAGGGATGCCCTGAAACTTGTGATACTGTAAGGCTTCTCTTTAAAACTATTACCTGAAATAATAAATGCAGAATCCAGAGACATTTTTCAGAGTTGTACAGGCCAAACTTTAACACTAAATAACAGAGGCAGCAGAAACATAGACAATTACTGCAGACATTGCTTAGCATCCCTTACAGGCCAAGGTGCAAAATTAACACTTAACATTGACTAGTTGGGACAGTTCAAAGCTAAAATCCAGTGCAACCACATTTTACGGCTCAGCCTTGGCTGCATACAACAAAAAGATACTGAACAACACAAGTAAGTCAGGCTTGAACACCACAGTGCAGAAACAGTTCTTAAATGTGTAAAAATGAAGCTGCAGCAAACTTTCTTATGTGCCAAGAAACTCAAACATCAGTGTTTGTCAATGAAAGCTTATCTTTGATGGGATTTTCCTACTTCATTAAATAGTCTTAGTTATGTATGTTTTATCAAAACAAGTAAATTCCTTCACACAAATCTGGCCCTGAGGAACAGCGCTGGAGGTGTCAGTCCTGTTCAGCAGTGAGTGTTACAGTCTGCAGGAGAGCAGAGCTCCAGGCTAGCTCCAGCTTGCCCACATTTTCTCTCTCAGACTCAATGCTTCTGAAGTTTTTTCTCAAAATCCTAGCTGATAACCAAAGGTGAATGCCAATGTCTGAAACATTATGTTTCTTTACTGTAATAAGAAATAATGTTCTTGATTTTCATTTGTCAAATATATCTCCTAATTGGGAAACACTGGATAATCCAGGCAGTGTTGGTCAAAAGTCTGGTCTTTGGGCTATGAGCCCTGTACTTTTGATATGGATACTGGTTGTTCTTTTATTACTACTCTGTGACAAAATACAGAACATGCATAAAAAATTCTTCATGCAGGTGAACAAAAATAAAATTCTATTTCAGCTTGACATGGATAGAGAACTGCAGGGAAACTATTTTTTCCACTGGAATGATCTGCTGTAGGAGTTGGCCGCATGCTTTAAATGTGACTGACATGTCTCTGAATTTAATGTGTCATCTGCTGAGTTCAGGATCTGCTGTCTATCTCTCAATGTGTAAAAAATGAATTGCCTCAAAATGATTTATTGCAAGTAAAATAGAATGTGAAAACAACAATAGAAACAGTGTTGTAAAGGTATCCTACATTTAATAGCACTGTTTGATGAGTAAATTATTTCAGAAATATAATCAAACATTCTTATTGTGAAGCTCTCAGACTTGATAAAGCTATTCCACAGTCTGGTATCTGCTTCCTGACTCATAAAGAGCTAATGCCATTAAGAACATGGAGAAATGCAGCATTAAATCCCAGGTTTCCCTGTTTGTAAATTTGTGCAGAAAATACAGGGTTGTATTTTCAGTACCAATCTGTGGAATTAATCTCTCTGCTTTCATCTTTTGTCCTTTTTTTCCCATCTCCTGTGAAGTATCTACAGAGGCATCTTTAATAAAAGATTTTCATTTCTATTTTTGTCTACAAATGGGGAGCTTGCTTTATAAATCTCATCTGTGTACAAGCTAGCAAAAGCTTCATATATAGAACTACTTTCAAAATATCCGGGGTGATCCCTCAAAAATAACAGGTTACTCTCCAAAAATGTTAAAAATTCAATAGATCAATATTAATGTTTAATACTTTTACCTTAGAAAGATTAACATAAATTTTAAAAATCAGTGATGACTGGAGGTAAAGGCTCCAATTATTTGAGAAGTTAAAGCATAAATATAATTGAACAGGACTATTATGCTTACAAGCAGCTTAAAATGAAACACATCACATTGCATATTGAATCACACTCAGTTTCCAAAAGTACCAATTCAAAAAAGTTCCATAAAGAATATTTTATGTCCTTTAAAAGCAAAGTGTAAATGCTTATCTCCTTTTTCAGAATGTATCCATGCCATCCACACCATTGTCATTTGCCAGAGCCGTTCCTAGGACACAAACAGAAGACACTCAAAACTACTGGCCTTTTTTCTTGTCACCTATGTCACTGAAAATGCCATCAGTAAGAAAAACAAGAGCTACACATTATTAGGTGTCCTTGGCTGTTAACATAATCCAGTTTGGTTTTCTTTTAATCTGGAGTAACATAACTCTTTGCTCACTAGTGGTTAAATGAATCAAGCATTGCTACTGGACCCTCCACCTTCCCCTTCAGGTGCCTTCTGTCCAATATTTGGGATTATAAACTCTAAGATTAGTGAAATGTGGCTGCACCAATTAAAGAACCTATGAGACGGACCCAAGCAAGCAAAGAGAAATGAGAATAAAATGTTGCTTGCTTGGGGTTTTTGCCTCCTAGTAATTATCAGCACTTACTTTCCACTTCCTTCTACCAAATACTAGTGATAGGGAACACAGGCAGTTCCTGCATTTAAGGCTCATTTTGCCTGAAACGTTTTGATGCTGTTTGCTCTTACAAGAAGCTGAAGTAGTGAATACAAACGGCAGCAGTAGCTTGCCAAGTCATGGCAGGTTACTTTAAATATTGACAACATCCAGCTCCTTGACAGAACTTAAATTTATCCACTGCCTTTCAAAATATATTTTTCCCTGTTCTGTGAACATTGTCACATTATTCTACCTGCAGAGGAAATCTGACGTTTTAATGACTATTAGTCACAGAGACAAGACTAGAAGCAGGGAGGGAATATCATCTTTTTGAAATATTTATCTTTTTTTTTAAATATGTGCAGATGTTCAGAGGGAGCTACTTGTTTGCTTCTGATATTCATGAAATTAAAACCACCTGGAAATAAATAGGTATTTCCTAGGCACCCATTATTAGTGAAGGCTTCAAAGGGCATTTGGGATTGCCTGTGATGCATGGCACATAATTATTATCAAACTTTACTCTAGAAGACCCCGAAGAAAGTCTTGGAAAGGAAAATGCAAACAAACACAGAGTAACAGACCAGTGCAGTGATTTGCCAAGAGTTATAAAGTTAATTACATAAAGTTAATTACAGACTTGACCATCCAATGTTGAACTGAAAGCTGGAATGGTTTTGCTGGACCATAGGTACTATCTGGAGTATTTTGCCCAGTCACAGATTATTTGTAACCACCAGAAGTAGTTTCCACAGCAAAGTTAATCAAAGGTACAGATGACTTATGACCACATTTCTACATGACGCAGAATGGAAGTACTCATCAAAAACAAGGCCAAATATTGGACTACGTGCTTCCAACTTGCATGTGATTCCAAAGTTAACTTTAAGAATAAGCTGTTCGTAACTGTACTGGTGGTGACTTTCCTTTCACTTTTATACTTCGAAGGACAAAGACTGTTCCCAGCCTCTCCCTGTTTGAGATTGTGAAGGAGTTCCTTATCAGAATGAGAATCTAACATTTGTGATGTTGAATGTATTCTCTTAAGGCACAAAGAAGATTATTGAAATGTTTGATAAAACATGAAACAAACTCATTTGACTTAATAATATAAACCTTCTCTTTTTGTTATGTACAGGTCACCATGTTGCTCAGATCACTGAAATCTGGGCCACCTGTTATTGCTCACTCCTTTTCCCCCACCTGCCTCAGAACGACAAAGAAAAAAGGCTACAGTTTGGAATCAGAGCTTCAGCTGAAATCACAGTTTCAGCTGCTGGCAGTGTAACCACAATTCTCAGTGTAAAAGCCCAAGCTTAATATTCAGAGATAAATTTAACATATAAAAACCAGGAAAAGTGAAGTTTGGGAGTGAATTTCACCTTCTTTCAATACAAAGGAGAGGGAATGGATAAAGCACAGAGGATTTACTTCCAGACACTAAGTTATAATAGTATTACACTTCTATTAAAACTAAACAAAACCCCAAATTGGTTTGGATCTCCAGTGAGCACTCCAGCATTGGAGTGCATTGCATGCACACAGAAGCAGCAGCAATCCCATGCATACCACAAGCTCCATCACTGCAGAAGTACAGGAAAATTATTGGCAGTAGGATCTGTGCCACATGGGTTAGTGGCAGTGTCTGCACATGTCATTGCTAAGTGACATGAAGTATGCACAGACAGCTGTCTGCAGCACTGCCGTGCTAGAACAACGCTTTTATAGCGGAGCTGTTTCCTCAAATACAGGAATCGGATTAAACACAGAATTTGAAAATAAGTATTCACCTTGAAAAGTAATTTTTTTCTTTTCTAGTTCCCTTTTCCTTACTCTCCTCTATGAGTAAGACTCCAGAGCCCACGATGATAATTAAGTTCATCACAGTAATTGCAGTTTTGCCATTTTCCTTCTTTCATGCATGTATCTGGCTATGAAGTCAAAACCTTTATTTTGCTCTATTGTTTTTTAACTACTTCAACAAAAAGAAAATTAAAAAAATTAAAATTATAATCGTTGCCCTCAGAGGAGGCTTTGATGGTCTGGACAGATAAGTCTTTTGCCCACCAGCAAGACTGGATAGCATGCTATATCATGAGTATAAATCTACTGAAGTTTTTAGGGTCTGAAATAACTTTAGTGTTTGTATTTAACTTCTGTCACTAACCAGGTTGTATTTTTGCAGCACTTTTAGCTCATGAAAAGCTTGAAAACCAATTGACTGTCACAAGAAATTGCCAATAATAGATTTTATGGGTTTCAGTAATTAGCAGTAGAGAGAAGTCCCAAATAAATGTAGTATTGTGTGTGCGTTCATCAGCATTAAACTTATAAAATTCCCTGTAATTTCCAAGTCAGATGCAATTTCCTTTCAAGGTCTCTAACATAAAACAGTTTTAAACAATAAAGAAGTTGATTCTGTATAGTTACTTAAAAATAAGCTTTGTTGGATGTAAAAATGCAAAGATATACAGGAATAGGGGGACAGGTAGAAATGTATTTACCTAACCATCTATCAAGACAGATAGGTAAATGTACTCCAAAGTAAAAATAATAGTCTTTAGAACAGAACAAATTCTGTGATTCCAATTGGATACTGGACGAGGAGCAGAAAATTTTGTCTCATAATACACAAAAAGAGCTAGAATAATTAGCGTTATATATTTTCAAGGCACACAAGTAAATAAATGTGTTTCCCAGCTTTGCTTTGCGGAAACACTGCCAGCTTAATTATTAATACGTTTTTGACAACAGGAAGATTAAAAGAGCAGAAAATTACCTCTTGCATGTCCCTGCCAGCATGCTCAAGCCCAGTGCCTGTCCCCTCTTCCATGTCAGATGAGGTCATTGCAGTTCAGTGTGTCGAGGAGCAGCCAGGCCAAGCAGTAGTGCCTGAGCAGGGAGAGCCTGGAGCAGAGGGAACACCATGCCAGCTTCAGCCAGGGGGAACGCCCTGGGGGTAGTGGCCAGGTCCAACCAAGAGTCCAGCTCATAAGATGGGTCTGCAGTCAAACAGAAATCCACCCCTCAAGATGAGCCCTAGCTCAAAGGGGGCACCAGCACCAACAGAGCACAGCCAAGGAAAGGGGCAGCAGCCTCAGCCTGAGCTTTAGAGCCTCTGAGGAGGTGAATGTGGGGAGGCACAAGTGTGCCTGATCAGGGCATTTAAGGCCCACTAGCGCAGTCGGGGTTTCACTTGGTAAAAAGTTTGTTTGCCTTTAGAGTCCTGCCTCTGTCAATGTTACTGTGAGACCCAGTAGGAGCCAATGTAATTTAGTGTGTTATTTTACTGTGCGGGAGGCCATACATAAACTATAGAATATGTTCACTCCTTTTCTAAAAAGGACTTATTTTTCTGCAGAAGGGGAATGAGAAAAACTGCACAGATTTGATTTTTGTTATGGTGGCTGCAGATAACTTGTCGGTAGTATTTTGGCAAAGGAAAACCTGTTTTGTTAAAAGACACAAAATCTACTTACCCAACAATGAAGGCTAGAGATGGAAAAATATAATAACAAAATTATTTCACATTTGGATATAAAATCCTGGAGATAGTAGGCCATAAGTTACATTGCTAATACATTTCATACAGATCCATAGGGTGATTTTGTATTATTATAGGATATTATTGGAGAAGCTCTAAAATTTGAACAAAAATATTTTTTCTTTCAGCTTCAGCAATGTTAACCCTTCTCTCTAACCCAGTTCTTTTCAACTATGTTTTCAAGAAGGACCAATAAATGCCTGTGTTTCCTTACAGAAGTATGCTGCCTAAATGTTGTATCTCTTAAATGCTCTCACAAATTAATATGAGATTAAACCAACAAATGAAAACAATTGTGAAACACTGATCAGTAAATGTGAATAACAGTAATACATCAAGATGATATGGTTTTATATGTAATTTAATAGGCATAAGATTTCTAGTAAATGCTATGAAGTTTAATCATCAGAACCCCATGCTAGATGCTGGATTGTACAGGCAAAGGCTGGTTTGAATGTGCTGCCATGTTAGACATACTTGCCAATATTAAACAGACTGTGACTATTATCTGTATATTTGTCTCTCTCTAGGGCATTTTTAAGAATTTTTTTAATTAGCTTTTGTTTCCAAACAGTGCTTTCATTTTTCTTGATAAAAGCTTTTGTGTTTCCAGGGTTCTATTGAACTCAGATTAGGTTCTACATTTTCTATAGTCATTACAATAAGAATAGGAAGCTTTTAATAATATATGAAAACTAGCAATGATAAGTATTTTACAGTGCTTTCAAATCTGGTTAAGAATAAAATAGCTTAATGGTTACTTTCTTTTATTGTTTTAATTTTGGCACTATCTTGTAGAAACAATGTTTCCCATTAGAAAATTCGAATAATAGAAGTCTATGAAAAATGAATGAGTAGTTGAGCCACCATGACAGAAATTGTATTCTGTAACATAGGTGCTAATCTTAGCCCAGTTACTCTACTTTTCACGGTCGAGGAAGAACGTCCTTGTCTGACATTTGTGTTCATTTAACCTTTGCTGTGTTTGTCTCTGTTTGGCAGTAAATATAAATATGCTAACTTAAGATAAGAGGGGCCATATTTCATGTTCTGTCAAGAAGATATAAATCAAGGTGTGGCCAGAATATAGGTTAGGATGATTTCTATCTTCTCTGCACCCTGAGAGCCTGTTGCAATGCTCTGAGCCTCCTGTGCAAGCTTTGACAGTCTGGACATCCTTGAGGCTCAGTTTGCCAGTCTGCACCTCTTTCCTTTGTTCCTTTTAGTCAATTTTTCCAACTGACTCCAAACAATGCCACTAATTTGGTGACAAAAGTTTTAACCTATTGTTTTGTACCAGCAGTCAGGTTTAAGTCAGTAGTTATGAATCAACACGATTCACAACAAATTAAAGTAACCAAGCAAGAGTCATTTACCCTTAGAGATATTAACAGTGGGTTTACCAAGAAACAATATTCACTATTACCTTATAAAAAATGATGTTTTCATCACAGCAGGGTTCCTCATCCTAATTTGCTATAATTATTAAGTCAGCATCATGTTTTAAGAACAAATGTTATTATTATTCACCACAGTACTCCAGCAAAGCTTCACTAGGAAGCAATAAAGAACAAAATACGTTATTTTTTTATGTGTTATTTATATTTCAAAGACCCTTATTTTCCCCCTAAATACTTGAATTAAGTTGCAGACATTGGTGTTCTGAGAACTGAGTTATGTCCTAAAGCGGTGCTTCTGAAGAAGTTCATCCTGCCTGGTAATTGGGTTCTGATTTGCCTGTGAGTTTTTTAATACAGCCTTCTGATATTCTGCAGCTGTAGCTGCTGCTGGATTTTGCATCCTGGCATGGGGATTCTTTCTGTTGCCAGAGAGAATGATGAATAGTTGTCTGAGTAGCTCCGAGCACATACTTATTTCCTCTTCAATAAGAACAACAGTCAATATCATTTAGGCACAGGAAAACATCATTACAACACAACAAATCCAAGGAATACTTTCTTTTTTACTGCTGATTCTACCTACTAAATTGTAGCTTTTTCAGAACTTATTTTGTATTGCTGCTGTGCTCCATTGAACAGGTATGGCTAGGAAAAGTATGGGCCTTCAAATACCCTAACATAATAAACTGCAACAGTTCTAAAGACAGGATTCTTTCACTCCAATTTGAATCTAATTTTAGTGACAAAACCACAGAATTCACACCAACAGAATTTGAAGCATACAAGGAACATTGTGTATCTTGGTTAAAAGCTGTTTAAAGTTTTTTACACTGTAAAAGAGTCAATTTTTTGGAACCGAGAAGTTTTCACATCTCTTTTGATAGATTTCATTACTTTAAATTTCTCTTTGTCTGGGGAAAGAGTTGTAAACAGGTAAGTCAGCCTGTTTTTACATTTTCAAGATGAAAACGTGGAAGGATAATTAATTAGACATGAGCCTTCTTGAGAGAGACTGAAATGAGAAGGAAAAAGCTTGAGTTTAAAATTAAATAATTTGCAATGGCCTAAATGAAACATTTATATTTTCAGCTTACAGAAATCTGTGACACATTTAATATCTTCTTTTGTTGATATCCCACAGTGAGCTGCAGGAAAAAAACCCAAACCTTAACATTTCTTGAAATCTCTGCATCACTAAATGAGTGTTACTTAGAAATGTATTTACAGACTTGCAAGGCTCATTATGTTTTTAACCACAGCACAATAAATAGAGGTTTCTTGCTAATCACTCATCCCATGGTCTGTGATTTCTAGAAAAGATCCCATGGCTGAAGGGATTAATGAAGTCCAGAACACTGTTTGGAGTTTTCTGGAGCCTGAGGTTATGGTGTAGCTCTGTATAATACATCGGTAAGAATGTGTCTGCTCTTAAATTACCTATTGTGCTAACCAGAAATTCTAACTATAGTCTCAATTATACTCAATTAAATTTAATTCTGTGAATATAAAGCAATAATAAAGCTCAGCAACCAGCTTCAAGCTCTATATTTTCCTATCATTCTGTGGTGGTAGTCACTAGTCAATGGGTCAGAAGATTTAAGAGTTCATGATCAGGCATATTTTTGATACATTGTTAAGAAAAAATATTTTCATCACTACAACCAACAAAGTGTAGGGTATGACACGTAGTGCAACTGTTTAAAGCTCTATGCTGCTCAGTATCTTCTTGCATGGTGCACAAACATTTCATCACCTCTGCCCACTAAAGAGCGGAGATGAGGATCTATTGCTTTCATTCAGCGCAATATTTATATTTGAAAGAAAAAAGAGTAAATCTGAAAATGATGCTACATCCAGATTCAGGCCAGAGAATGGCATGGTGAGCAGAATGAAACTAGACACAAAAACCCCTGTGCATGGGAGCCCCCCGTCAGCCCTCACAAGAGTCATACCCACCCTGGTCTCTATCCATGTCCCAGATAGCCTTAGATTTAGTGTTCGGTGTCTACAACCCCTCCACCTAATTTTAGAGCATGGCAGCTCTGCCATGGCTGGGCTGTGCCTGTGTGGCACAGCAGCATCCTTTTGTGTACTCAGTAAACAGATAAACACGAGAAAAGTCCAAGATTTACGAAGCTGGCAAAACCTGCTCTCAGGGCTCTGCCTCCTGTGCAGAGCTGGGTAATAACTAGGGCCAAGTGAATAATGTATACATTTTTTGTTAATTTGAATTTTTAAATGAACCCACTCTGTCTGTTGTTGCACCTGTGCAGCTGCCACTGGAGCCAGTGCACTCTCAAACAAAGGAAAAAGTAAAAAATATTAACTCTCTCTAGTCTTCCTTTTATTAAGATGAGACAGCCCAAAAACTAAGGTGCTTTTCACAGAAACTCAATGTGCCTTGTACACTAACATTTTCCTATATTGTTTCTGGTCATCGATACTCCATTTTCAGATTGTTGTTACACCACTGCCATTTCCATCTGGTATTTAGCAGTTTCTAACAATATCAGACACTGAGTATCTAATTAGCAGCTAAACATGCATTCTCACACAGATGCTTTTTAAAACAATAACTAAGGAAAGAAAAATAAATGGAAAAAAGGATCACATGCCTGGGATAGAGTAACATTTTAAAAAACTTTTATTGGTAAGTTAATTAGCATGAGCTCAAGTTTGAGAGTCAGCATTCCTACAATTTGAGATATAAGGGAAGATGGCACTCCATAGCTATTACAGAGCAGCTGAGAACAGAGCCCTTCAGCAGGGGTGCAGGAAGTGACTTCTGAGCATCTGGGAGCCTATAGGCTGCACACTGCCAAAACAATACTCCTTTGTCAGGACACATTCATCTTCTCCTTTCGCATTCCCCTGCACAGCCAGATGCTGTACCAAGAGATGCAAGCAGCACAGTAAAAGCACTGTGTCACACATATTCCTTGTTTTCTCTCTCAGAAGGCCACCAGACCCCTGTGGACACTGGGAGGGTGATGAATCCCATCCCCTGCTCTTCAGGCATCAGGCACCCCTGCCTCCCCTTATGCAAGCGGTAGCTGGGAAGTGGGAAAGGCTCCATTTCTTCACAAGTGTGCTGCACTGCTGGCTGAAGGCCAGGCAGATCTCAGCAGGGCAGGTGTTTCTTTTTTAGGTCAGATCTTCTTAGGCCTTTTTTGTTTTCTGTTGGAAAGCTCCCCTGCATGCATATCTAGTGCAGCATTTCAAAAGGAGTTTGTTAGAAGAAAATATGCTCTTGACATGAAGCAAAGTTTACAGTACCCTTTGATATGTCAAAATATATCAGTGAATATCAACAATATTCTCCAAAACAGCATGCTTTTAATACTTGAAGCTCTTGGCAGAAGTGTGCCAAAGTTGCTACGAACAACCTCCTAAAAAATAAAAAATAAAATAATTAAAAGAAGGAGTTTTGCAGATATTTTTCCAAGTCTGTCAAGTTTCCCAGCAAATTATCTGTGTTCGTGAATTTTTAGGTTACTGAAAATAAAACACACTCAGAAAACCAGTATGAGTAAGTCATATAAAATACAAAACATTTATTTTCTTTTAGGACAGAGGGGAATAAAAGTCTTATTTAATTTCTTCTTCCAGTGAGGCCTGGATTCATTGGGAAGATGAGCTAGTGCAGAGATGCTGAATTATCTCACCATTGAGTTCAGACAGATTGCCATGATTTGATGAGTCTCTCTTAGAGAGCCTATCTCTAAAAATTGATGTCATGTTATCCACTCTTCAGTGCCAGGATTTGTATTAACATTGATTTACTCTTGAGGCTGAATCAAGTCCTCACAGATAGCAAGTTCCTCATGATGACTTTCTTCAGGGTTTTTTACTTGTTGCTTGACTAGTTGCCACCAAAGGATCCCTCATTTGACCATTGTATTTTTTATGAAATGGTTGACAAGGCCAACAGCAGAAAAATGTCACCCTTTTCACCTTACTTCCTCTTCAACCACAATGGTCAATATGCTGTGTCAAAAGTCAATGGTGGAACTGACAAGTCAGTTAAACTATTTTAGAAATTTTAGACAGCACCTACTTAGTTGCAGATGAAAACGAGTCTATGCTCCTCAAATTTCTGACGATTTTTTTTCCTTACTAATCAACACATTTCCACTGGAAAGATTAATGGGTTATGTGTTGACACAAAATGAAAAGAACTCTCATGGTACCAATGTATGGAGCTCATCAAGAATCAGTACAATTTAATTAGTACCTAAGATGTCTAAAATGTAAAATTTTAATTTGTATTTTAAAAAAACAAAAAGGCTCCAAAAACTCCCAGCACCTAACAAGCCCTTTCAAAATTGTATATGACTTAGCTGATTTTCAGTGTAGTGAATTAGAGGGCTGTTTGAAACTCATGGGTTGAACTGGTTCCCACACAAGGTTCATTAACTAGAGACCCCCATAAGTTGGAGAAAACAACTCTGCAACTGTGTGTGGATAGCTGGCATGAGAAACAGCACCATGAGGATAAACCAGATCAAAATAGAGTGACACAGTGCTACAGCTCAGCCAAGAACATAGGGATTGTGCTCGCTTACTCCACTTGAGAAATTGATCTACACAATATACTAACCTAGGGCTGTTTCAAACCTCTGTTGAAAAATTCAAGTTCAACTTACCATTTTTCTCCTGTTCTCTGTTACACGGAAGTCTTGCTATCCTTTTGTGAACTCAGGGTTATTGGTTTCTTTCTTATTGCTACTTTTATTTGTTATCTTACTTTCTGATTTATTTCACCAGGAAATGGGAGTTCAAAAAGACCTTAAGATAGGCTATTGTATCAATAGTTCTGGCCTAAATAGAATTAGGAAGTGCTAGGATCTTGCCACAAATTCAATTTTAGCTCTCTCCAGTTGCTAACTCAGTACTGGAGACTTCCCAATTTTGTTATGTTTTTCTGCCTGCCACAGAGGAAAGAAAAGAGGCCCAAGAGAGAGTAAATTTCATAAGGGAATACAGTAAATCATATCTGCACACTATCCTGGCTTTCACCAATGAACACCCAAGATCAATGCAGAAAAATCCAAGCCTGAATTTGGGGAGCAAAAAGTTTCCTGGGGTCTTTATCTGATTTGTAACCTCAGATATTGCCTCTATTTTGTTCCTTTCTTGACCTCTATGCCTGGCAGTTAAATATATGACTCTGTGTGAAATGGGTTTGGAATTATAATCTTAAAAAGGCTACAGTATAACAGGGGAAAAAAAAAATGTGAGCTAGAACCAATAATAGCATTTCCACCACTGTAAGTCCCGTTACTCACCCTTACTTATTACTAGACCTGTGTCCAAGAGAAACATTTAAATTTTAATCTTTTATCTTTAAATTTTATAAACAATGCTGAAATAATGGATTATCCTTTCTCATAGCTTTCATGTTTTTATGGTTGGATGTTTCTAATGACTGCTCTTCTACAAGATGCTAAGAATGGCACCACATCCCAGTTAACATTCACAGAACGGTGCTTTAGAAAATAGCACACAAAATGTATTTGTGTGTCTGCTACAGGGACTCACTTGAGCTGGAATATCTCTCTAACAGTGCCTGTTGCAAAGAACACGTTTCGGAGCCGTTGCAGCAAGTGTTGTGCTAATGGTTCGACAGGTAGTTAAATGAATGCTTTTGTTCCATCTCTACCTACATTTGTAAAATGAATGAATTACCATCAGCCTTTCTCTTCTAGGCAGCAGCACTCTTATTCACAGCTCACATGTAGGACAAAAGTGAAGACTGATGCTTTCTGTTACTTTTCTGTAATTAGCTTTCTGTACTAATGGTACAGAATAAACACAATGAAGTAATTTCAGATCTTACTGATCTGAAGGAATCTGACATATCTGACTGATATATCAGGAACACATGCAGAAACACTGCTCTGGTGTCCAGAGACTTGTTAAACATCTGCATGGTACACAGTTTCAGTTAAAGAAGTACCTTGCTTAAAGCAACACCTAAAATCTGCCTCTGAAGTGCTGAGCAGGCTTAGGGCTGCTGTTCTTAGCAGAGTCGATTTTTTTGTATATATGATGTAGACACTGGGGATGCAACTGCTTATAAAAGTGTTAGCAGGGAACTACATTATTTGAACTGACATGCATTAATAGTTCAATTTAACTACAATAAAATACTTTGTGGTCACTATTTAATGCATGGAAAGGTCAGAAATCCTTTCCATGTGAAATCTGTAGTAGCCTACATCATAACTCAGCAAGAAAGATCAAGGGTCTGATAAAAGCCTGAAAAGCTGTTAGCTGAGGCTTTAACACAGAGCTGCCTCCTGATCTTATTGTCCTGTAAATAGTGTTCATCACAGTGTGGCCTTTTAGTTGGCAGGGTAAGCAATGATCCTGCACATTACTTTCAAGGGCTTTTTATTTATAGACATCTCTGACTATTAACATCTAAAACCATCATGCACTGTGTCATATTCCTCCACATAATGAGTGTATAAAGCAAATAGCTTTCCTGTTCAGAGAAAAGCCAGTGTGGGGTATCTACACAAGGGTTTCCAAAGATAATTACTAAAATGAATTAAAAATGCAATTAGAGTCTCTAGAGACATATTTGGCAACGTCTGTACACATGGAGAAAAATTGTAACTAGTCACAGAAGTCTTAAGTTAAATACAGAGGAGACAAAATGGGAGACTGGATGCTGTAAAATGGGCAAAAGAACAACCCAAGAGATGATTTATTTTAACAGCTGTGTTTTGTAAGTGCTACGGAGCAAGTTGTACATACTGCAAATAGCCCTGAGGGACCCTAGGCCTTGAGGCCTGTCATTTCTTGTCTGTCTCCTCTCTTCTATTGGAAAGACTGGGTTTCATTTTAAAACTCAGACTCAAATAGGTCACTTCTCCCAAATATCAGGTAGAAACTGCACCACTGCATAAAAACAGCAACAACAGCAGTAACAAACGCAAGCAAGAAGCAAGCTGACAACATTAGTATGCAAAACCCCCAAACTTCAAAAATAAATCCAGTTGGCAAAAAGGTCCGAAGCTGTACTGTTTGAATTCTGACTACTCATAGTGAATTACGCATGTGTGTCCCAAATTTAAGAATCAGTTTTGTTCATTCAGGTTCACATATGACACCCAGGGTAAGAAACACATGGGTGTTTCACAGGCACAAATAGAGCAAACTCAGCAGGTAGTTAGTCTGGATGTTTCTCAACTTCTCCGTACATCCCAGGTTGCACTCGCATAAGACCCTCTGTTAGAAAAGTGCAGATGATATCACCCAAAACTAATTTAACTAGCTTTAATTAGCAATTTTGGAGACGTCCTGAGCCCTGACTTGCAGGAAGACTTGTTCCAGGAGCCTATTGCAGCAGGGAGGTTGCAGAAAGCCACTCAGTATTGCAGGCTAAGATACTTGGCATGAACTGCCCCCCCTGCCCAGTTTCCTTCAATGCCTAAAAACATTCTGAAGAATGCCAAGTTTACATTAATGTGTAGCCCCGGGGCTTGTTTTGAGGAGCTGTGAAATCTCCATACAGGCAAGCAAGCAGAAAAAAATGAACCATGAAAAAATCAGACTAACATTTACTTGACTGTAAATGAAAATCACCATGGTGACATTGCAGCAGGATGATGCAGTAGGTCTGTCACTGTGTCTTCTAAATTCTGGACACTTTCTATGAACCATACCTTTGCTTCACAGTGAAGCAACAAGGGGAAGGAATACAAGGAGTTTTTTTGACCCACTGCAAGGTCACAAGGCTGAACAGGGCTTCATTAACCCTCCGAGAAATTAAAAGTGCACTGGGCTTCCCAACCCTGCTTCAGCACAGGTGCCTAAGGCTCCACAGAACATTCCTATTACAACTTACCAGCAGGCATAACATGATGAGATCTGCCAATTCTTTTGATATAAAAGCCTTGTTTCAACATTCCCAAATTTCTTGCATGAAATTTCTGGCCTATATGTGAAACTTCTTGTAGACCAAACATCATCAGCGAAAATTGGGCAGGAACATAAAAATGAAACCAATAGGTATGTAAATCAATAGCTCTGTTTAGTGATCCCATGTTTCATCATCCTGTGCACGTACTTGAAGTGCAGTCCCTTCAGAAATCTAACACTTTGCACATTACCTAGCCTCTCTGTTCTGTACGACAGCCAGGGCATTAAAAGCCTACTGAGGCAATGCTTGACTTCAGCCCAGAACAGGCAAAACGGACAGAGCACATGAAGGATGTTCTCATTATTAAAAAGCTATAGGTCATGCCATTGTCTTCACTCCATTTTAGCGCTGCTCATTTGACCAGATATGTGCTCACTCTCCTTGCTTCCTTTCATCTCCTCTTTCTTTCACAGGAGACTGCCTGTTGTAGGGTTTTTTCCCTTTCTTTTAGGATGACTTCAAAATTCCTGCCAAGCAGGGATTAATACAAGTTCAGTTGGTAACTGCATTGGAGCTTAACCGTCTTAAAATACTGCTTAGTCATGCATATACTTTGTTTCTGATCTCTGATAGGGATTGAAGTCTTGCTGTTCAGAGCAGCCCACAGACTTAGACCAGTGATTTGAGAAGGTTTGGGTTGGTGCCCAGGTGAATGCAGAGTAGTAAACTCCCTAAATAAAGGGAGGCAGTGAGGAGTAACTGTAAATATGTGAATATACTCCTAGAAATGGCATATGTGTGTTACTTCTATTACTTTTCCATATCTTCCACTCCTTGGATCCCATAGCTCAGCTCACAATTGCTTTGCTTGCACAGTACTTCCATGCACAGAGTGGGCCACCAGTTGGATGTCTACTGCCATGATGACACAAAATACAATGCCATCATAAGCATCATAAATGCTGTCATAAATGCAATCATAAATGCAATAGTGAAGAAAAAAGGAAAATACATTAAATTGCCTAAAAATAATTTAAATTGACATTTCTGTAAAAACTTGTCCATCCAACTTTTTTATACCAGGTTGCGAAAAATTCTGGACAAAAGATTAAACTTTATCTCTTCATGTGTTCTTTCATAGGAATGGAAGCAGCAATATGTGTTGGTTTAGGTATCAATTAAGTAGAATGAAACAATTAAAAGCAGATGAAAATCACAGAACCACTGATGAATTGCAATGTAACTTCCATCTGTTTACTTACTGAATATTATAATTTTGAGTAGAGATCCACAAGCAGATTTGAATAAACTTGTAGCAAAAAACTGTTCATGCTATAACACAGCATTTATTAATCTCTCATCTATGAAATCAATTCCTTTTTCCAACAGATAAACGTTTTGGATAATCTTATTTTGAAGAAAAGTGACCTATCAGTGAATAAATTCTTCATTCTTCTTTCACTGATTTCAGTCACAGCTGTTATCATATCTGACCCCTGGAACCCTTTCTGTACCTACAGCAGAATGCTATCCTAAATTGGATAGCAATAAAATATGGAATTACAGCTTTTGTGTATCAAATTTGAATTGTTTTATTTTTTCCAGAGCTAAACAGATCTAAGGCAAAAAAACCCCAAAACCCCAGGAATTCATAACATTCAGAAAAAATAACCCTGAAAACAGTAGGACATATTTTGTTTAAAGAGTGCTATCATGCTATAGCCTCTGTTTCCAGTAACTTTAGCCTTGAGAGGACAGGAAGAAATTTTGCATATAGCCAACAGTGATATTATATTACTAAACTCAAAAGAATTTGGCAAGTATGAGGAAGACCATTCAGGGTAATGCTAACAACTTCTGCCAAAGCTCACAGGCAGCCCAGGAAGAGTCCCTAAGGCTAAAGAAGGTGGAAAAGGCTTTGATCGTTTCCTGTGTCTTTGATGTTAAGCCACACAGAACTGGATGTGTGTGTTCTCTTTAATGTTACCTAGGAGAAGTGTTTTTCCTACTAACTTTCAGGGCAGTTCCTGAGACCGTCTTGTGTGGCACTTTCTCAAATGAAAAATGAAAATTAAAGCAATGATGTCAGTAATATGAGAGCACTGAAAACAAAATTCAGAAATCTGTACCCATGCTGGGGAACATGCTGTTTGGAGAGTGATTTCATAGGAAAAAGAAAAGCCTCTGCCAAGTGAGGCACAATCACAGTGGGGATCAGAAGGGAGATATCTCTGTCCTACGTGGTCAGTCCTGCCCAGGAGAGAGAGTGAGCAAAAATACAGTAACTTAGTAGTGAGCCAGACTGAAACACATTTAGACTCTCTACTCCTGTCCTCTTCCATTACCCATTTCCAGCTTCAGCAGGCTGACATGGTCATGTGTGTTGTGTGTATGTGCATGTCCATGCCTGTCTGCGTTCGAATGTGTGTGTTTTTAACTCACAGACGAATTTCAGCTTAACCTTTCCAAACATGAAAGGTTTCAAGGAGAAATGAAGTTGCACGAGTTTAAATACCATAGGCAGCTGTGTGGACACGGATGGTCAATGCCCTGCCAGGGGGAATGTGCTGGTTTAGCACAGATGGTGAAGTGCAATAGGTGAATTCCTTTAAACTGACAACCAAAATAGCCAATTGCATATAGGGATCCACCTCTGGGAAACACACAGCCTTAAAAGTTGGAAGGAAGCCTGGGGTCTCTCTCTTCCTTCCGCCTTCACAGGAGGTAAGGCAGTCCTGGCTCTCTCTCTTTGGAGGGGGGGCTGGGACAGCCAGGCCTGCCTAGGCCCGGGCCCAGGCTTCCATGGGAGGCCCGCCTGGCCCGGGGACTCCCAGGCCGGGGAAAGGGATGATGGGCCCCCATCCCGGTCCGGATCGGTTTTTTAGCAGCTGGAAACACCCCGCTGCTCCTCCTACGTGGGGGAGCTGGCCCAAGGCCTGGCCGTGGGCCTGAGCCCTTTCCCCAGCAGGGGGNCTTTAAAAAATGACACCCCAGATGCCTAAGTTCCAAGACCCATAAGCAACTTGGGCAACTTCTAATGGGAAAAGACCACATAAAAACAGATTTTCCCCCGAGCAGCTGTTTCTGTGAGGGTTCCGACCCACAAAAGAACTTCTCTAGGTTGTCAGTGGGACAAAAGTTCATAGTAAACAAGAGACTCCTCTCCTGAAGAATTGATGAAAGACTATATTTAAATGGTGAAACTGACTGAATGTCATAAGTTTTGTCTCTCTGTGGTTTGTAAGAAAGTGAGTACTCGTGGGGGAGGAGAGGAGTTTTGAAAGTTTCATTTTCTCTTCTTTTTCTTATTGTGTGTTAATAAACTATCTTTTTACTTCTAAGTTGAGCCTGTTTCGCCTTTTTTTCCTCCCAAAATCCTATCTCTCAATCGGCGAACGTAAAGCCACCACATAAATGGTGCATTGGCCGGAAAAACAAACCAAAACTACAACAGGGAAGAACAACGGTGTGACCTTGGGGCCACTGGCTATTAAGGATCCCAGAACGGGAGAAAAATTTGGTACATGCTTAAGCACCTACCCTAAGTTTACTTTTTTATAAACCATGCCCACAAAATAAAACCAGGTGGTTTTGTCCCAGTCTCCTCAAAGCACCTTGTTCATGCTGTGTTCTTTTACTCCATGGAGTAATCCTGAAAAAGGCCTGATGTGTACCGCTGCTTAGCATGAGGGACAGCATCTCAGGCTCTGAAGTGCAAACCGTTAACACAAGTACAAGGTTTTGAGCTCTAGGGAACCATTAAAGTTTGATAAATCTTAACCAAGGTAAAGAAGGAACTGAATAATTTAGTAATAATTTAATTTCTTTTGTACCTGGTTGTTGCCTTCAAGTACTTGCTTAGAACAAAACCAATTTGGGTTTCATTAAGGATTAACAAGTCTCAACTCCACCGAAAACATCTTGTGATTGCAATTTCATCCAATGAATCCAAAGGATACTAAATATGTGGAAAACACATGTCCATTTTCTTACAGATGTAACGGTTCTTGTTTCAAAAGCAAATGACAAGGTTAAAGGGAAAAAAAAAATCAACAACAACAACAACAAAAACCCAAAAACCAAATAACAAACAAACAAAGCCCCACGATTCACCCCCTCAACAAACAAAAAAAACCAACAAAAAAACCAAAACAAAAACCGACACCTGATTAAGGTCTTTAACTCTGAACTGTGGATTATTTGCTGTCAAAGAAAAATTACAGTTCATCCGGTTTAGATGTCAACTATAATGCTGCCAGATAATAATGAATGCCTTTCTGTTTGAACCAGATTCAATGTGAAATAAAAGCTAGCTTCAAAACAGTCAGTGCAGTAAGGAGATGATCTAGCAAAAAAAAAACCTACCTTGTTTTTCAGATCATTTTTTTTTCCTGCTGATGAAAGGTTATTACTTAAAAAGTAAAATCTTGTTTTCAGAGAGATGGAATATTTTCTAGACCTACTTACAGCACCGGGGGTTATGGCTCATGCTTGTTGCTTCTGAAAACCCAGCTTTGACAAAAGGAAAAATACAAGCAAGTAAGGGAATCAGACTACGTGCAATCCATGCTTTCAGAGGGGAGAAGGCAAGATTAAATATAGTAGACCATATATAGTGTCAGAATCTGTAATGCTAAATCCCTTACTGCACTGTGACAGGTTTCCTTGCTCACCAGTTGCCTAAGTGTTCTCGTTCAGTGCAGCCGGGGAGCCTTCTCCAGGCAGCATGCATGATGATGTAACAACTATCATGCTTTAGCTGAGTATTAATTTAGGATGTAACCTTTTTTCTAGATTACACACAAGTCTGTTGGCCACATTTCAAAGTGATATGCAAACGTGCAAAGGTTACGGAAAAAGCAGTTACAGGACTATATATCCAAATGAGTAAGTCTGTGTATCCCCATGACAGACTGAAAAGATAAGAAACCATGTGATAGCCCTCCCAAACCGTACCCTTCTAAAGCACAAATAAATATAAAAAATAAATATAAAATAAATATAATAAATAAATATATCTAAATTCCAAGACAAGTAGGTCAGCTGGGAAAATATCTAGGATTTTTCAGACCTAGCAATAAGTTTGATCATCATGTATACTCTTACCCCCTCTCTCAGCCCTCTGTAACTATTTTGGTGAACAACACAGGCAGGGTACAATGCTTTCCCTGGAGTGGCAGCTCTGGTAAAGAAAAGATATTTGATTTCCAAACCCACACACAGCTCTCAATATCAAGTGGATGGAATGGCTAGGCCAGGTGCCAGACTGGATCTTTGGAAATTTATGTCACTTTCTCACCCACAGGCAGCAAGAGTTTATGCAGCTGTCCCCTCAAAATGACCCACTCATTTATCTCCTCCATCATGGCCAAGAGGCTTCTTCCAAGAGGAAGAACATAGTTCATACTCAACTCACAATTGTCAGTGGCCCTCTCACATGCTCTGATGAACAAGAGCACTTGTAATCACGGCTCTTGATTAAAAGCATTTCAGCCATAAGGACAAAGCTAACAGCACTAATTTGTTTCATACATGCCAGCCCAAAGCTTATCTTCAGTTCCTGCCACACTGGGCCAGATCTGGTCTTGCAAACTAAATAAATTTCTACACTTTAAAATGCCTAAGCCACTCAAGTTTATACTGGAGAACACATTTTTATTTGTCTGTAATTATTTATTTTTTAAAAAGGGAAACCAGAGGCTCTGAAATGATGTTCTTCTTCTCCTTGATCTTTTATCTACTTTGTGACAGCACAAAATCTCTAAAACAGCTTAGATAGGAAAATAATAAAGTAGATTGCTTAGGCAGTACTTAAAAAAAAAAAAATTAATCTCGTCATTATGTCAGGATTTTTAATAATCATATACCAGATGCAAAATAATTAGGCCTATTAGGCCTCTACCTGTTTGTAAGCTGGAGGATAATTGAGATGATGACAACCTAAAGCTCTTCTATTATAAGAAAAAGTGGAAATATAAACTCCTGGGGAGGTGGATCTATTGCTAGACTGAATATCATTCTCACATATTCATATAACCTAAAGAATTCACCTTCAGCTATCAGCACAGGATCTAGATGTTTAGAAGAGGTTTAGTCAGGGAAACTAAAAATTTCTGTATGTGTACTATGCAAAAGATGCCATAAAGGAACTTGAGAACCTGTGTAAAGCAATTATCAGGGGAAAGGAAAAAAAGAATCCTTTTTCTGCTGTAAAAACTAAAATAACACTTACAAAGTCAATTGGTACCCATGAAATCAGTCAAGACCTCCCCTAACATTTGTCTTTATTCTCTAACTTGCACATGTAGTACCTACGAAACAGCCTGAAGTTTCAATAAAATTAACACATTTTGATTCATTCAAGAAAGCTGTTTTCCCTAAGGCTCTACTGAATCCTTTCACTCTCCCTTCCCTTTGCTCCCTCGTCTAGAGAGTTACCAGTCCCCTGGCTTATTCTCTGCTGTGCACATGAGATCCCCTACTCCTAGTCCAAAACTAATCACCAACAGTTCCTCCTAACAATCTCCCTGTCCATTAAGGTCACTCCTGATATCATTAAGATAGTGCTTCTTTATTACTGCCCTCAAAGCATCAGTGCTGATAAAGACAGAGCCAAGGGAGGCAGAAAGCGATTCCTCCCATTCATGTTAGCATGGATTGGCAGGGGAATAGAATTAGATTCAAGGCAAAGCTGCCTGGCCTGGAATGCTGCAAATAGGAAAAGAGGTTATTTCTCCCTCCTAGCTGCAGCATTGCATGAACCTCATTGATGTAATTGATATAGGAAAAAAATAACCCAGCTTAAAACACAAAAAGAAAACTCACCAATGCTAGAAATCCTCCTCTTCAAATCAAAGAAAATTAACAGGAAGCATTAGTAACTTTATCTGTGCAAAAAAATTAAGTCTGATCACTCAGACAAAAAATAAATCAGATAACACACTCGTAACTGATTCCAGTGAATTAGTACTCAAGAGTTTCCGACTAATTGCTGCCAGCCAGCCAGAAAACATGTCTTCTAATGCTAATTTTTGTTCAAAAGGAAAATTACACTTCCAAGGGAAACATTTCTGTGTCCTTAGCACTGTTATCGGAAGTGTCTTGTTACACAAGGTTAAAACAACTGGGGTTTTGCACTGCAGACACATCAGATGGGTGAGAGGAGTTGTGGGAGAAGAAGGAAGTGAAAAAGCTGTCTCTTTATCTTGGCATTAAACCATAAAAACCAATAAATCTTTAATCGTCATCTTTACAAAAAAATATGAGGGGAGATGGATCTTTAAGAAGTGCAAATGACTTTTTCTCATAATAGAGATTAGATGATGTACCGGAATGGACACAAAGACAACGCAGAATTTCACCAGACTTTGAAATATATCTGTATTTCAGAAACACCATTATATTTGTCTCTGGCATCATTTTCTCAAGGCAGTAGCATTGACACTACTCCCTTGCAGAAGAAATGTAACACAGCCATAGAGGAGATGAATGGTCTGTGGTGTTTGAAAGTACATCCAGAGCTGGAATTAGCCCACAGCACAGTTAAGTTGTCAGTGTACAGCCAATTCTGGTGCCTCAATGCTGAGGTTCACTCAAAAAACTGTCAGTAAGGAACTTTCCTAGGTAGAAGAAAAGGCCTAATCAAAAGCAGAAGCACAAACCAGGGAGGAAAAATCTTAAGCACTCCGTGATAGCCATGAAACCAGCTACTGAAAACAACAGCCTGCCTTTATGGCAACACAGTTTGGAATACTCAGCTCCACCTTGTATTGACTGTCCAACCCAGAAAATAATTCCTCTGGAAGAGATAAGCAAAATAATTTCTATTCTTTATTTAATGACAACAATACATTAGCTTGTTTTGGTGCTTTATACTGTCCACAAAATGACTTGCAATTATAGCTAATTCAAAAGCTTGTCCATTGTTGTACAGGAAACACCTACAACACGGCTGGATAATGTTAAAAGAGATCATCTCTTAGCAGTGTTAGTACTTGTATCCCCAAGTATATAATTGCTGTATAATTAAAATATGCATTCAATCATAACATAAAATATTTATATACCTAGACATACTATAGAACATGTGTATTATATAATTGCTAGCTTTTTGCAATCACTATGTTTCACCCCAGCCCAGCCTTTTACATAGAATCCCAGGATATTCTGAGTTGGAAGGATCCCACAAGGATCATCAAGTCCAGCTCTTAAGTGAATGGCCCATACAGAGATCAAACTCATAAGCCTGGCATTATTAGCACCATGCTCTGAACAGCTGAGCTAAACATCCCATTGTCCTTAATCCACAAATTAAGAATAGGCAAGTTGCTTCTACCTGACTTCCTGAACTTGCAATCATATTTATTTTATACAAAGAGACACTGATATTTGTGATAAACTCTGCGTTCACCTGCAAACCATCCTGTGCTGCACATGTGTGCAAACAACATTTCCATCAAATATCTCTTTGCACAAAGGAACCCTGTGGAAAGGTGCATACACAATCCATTTTGATTTAAGCTCAGCCTGTACCTTAAGCTTCAAATATAGGCAAATATCCCCATAGTGAACAAAAGAGTAACACAATAACTGCAAAGTTATTCTGAGACTTGATGGAAAGGTTCCATACTTGCCCCTCTAAGTTTCCATTTCCATTATCATCACCCAGAGGAACCAGCTACAGGTTCAACAGGTGGCCAGGGATATTAGAATGACCCTGTACAACCATGGCTGGTTCTCATGTTAGGAGATAAGTTCTCAAGAAAGTGAGAGAGAAAGGGAAAAGCCCTCCACGTTCTCTGTGAAAGTTTTATTTATAATTCTGAATCACTGTCAAACACTGTCAGAAGGAATCATATTTGTCAAAAAGAATGCAGAAGTAGGCCCTTCCGCCTCTTTTTCTTCCCCCTTCCTCCCTGTTTCCTTTAATTACGATTTTTAGGAAGGAGAAAAGCAATTTTGGATGAAAACTGGTATTGGTCTTCCTGATCAAAATGAAGGAAGTAGGATGTAGGGCCCTTACATTAGTAACAGATGCTGAACTACTGACCTCAGTTCTTCTACTCAGGTCAACAATATTTATTTTGATGTAGTTGCTGCAAATTAACCTTGGAGCAAGAGACAAGAAGTACCTGCAAAGGATAAACACAGAGAAAGAGGGCAAGTTTGTTACTCTTTCAGCTTTGTACCTTAACTGCTACTCCAAAGTGAAGTCTCAATCACTTGCCCTACATCCCCGTCCCTGCAAACATCCAATACCACCAGTCCAGATGCAAAATATCTTCAACTATTTCTCCTGCTCCTCAAACACTCAGTCTTCAACTGAAGTAACTCAACTCTATTCAAAGTACAGTTTCTCCATATTGAACAACAATGTTTGGACACATCCAGGACCTGTGCACATCTAAACTCATCAGCAAGCAACAAAAGCAGAGAAAAAAAAATTCCATTGCAAAGGAATAATTCTTGGAAATAAATTACATTCGTTTTAAATTTGGAAAATACAAGCATTTAAAAAAAGTCTGGTAGTATTTAAAAATACATTGTGCTGGAAGAAAATTTCTTTATGTGTTTCAGTTTCTTGCTGTAGTCAGTGAAGTATTTGATCCAATTTTAAAAAAAAAGGCCTAAGAAATCTCATGTATGTCATAAACAGTCACAGAATATAAAAAGCTTCAAAGAAAATCTCTTCTTACTTATGCATCATTCTCACATGCAGGTCCAGCTGCAGTCACTGGAATACAATACTACAGCTTTTTTTGCTGTCTTCTGAGGGGATTACTGTTAATAATGTTGGGAAAGAATACCTGTATTTTAGTTATGACATTTTAGATTTTAAAAAAAGCATTTGATAGGCAGTTTTGAACATAAAATCATTGTAAACTTGCAAGTTGTTACGGGAGAATTAAACATGTGAGAAGAGTTTCCTTATGCAGTTGGACAAGTCTTCTTTCTTAAAGGTTTTGAATGCATTTTCACAGTTCTCATGTTGAAATCAAGCATATCAGGTTTTACTTTTGTTATCTCTAGGCCTACAGCACTCAAGGCATCATATAACATCCAGTGAATATTTTTAGCTCTGGCCAGACTATTTTGTCTATACCCATACTTTACAAGACTCTAAAGTGGACCTTATCAGTTAGCAAAGCAAGAACCCTGGAGGCCTAATATCACTGGGAATGGCTTTACAAATGTTTACGGATGCAGGGCTCAAAGCGCGATCCTAATGAATCAAAGACAGATGTTCTTCAACCTAAAAGCCATCAGAGGGACCAAATTGCTGACAGATGATACCCTTGAAAGCCATAGTAAATAAGTGACAGCTATTCACCAGGAGTGCAGCAACCAGAGGAAATAGATTAACCAGTTTATACATCATCTGGCTTTGAAAGTATTATATATTAGTCCTTGTGATTCAATTCAGATACTTCTCAGCGAATATGACACTACTGGACACCTATATTCTACACTAAAAAAGAACAGTAAAAAATTACTAAGGTGCTTTTGTAAACCTTTGTATTTTGTGTGCAAAGGCCAATCTGTAATGCACAGCAGTGAGGCAAACATTCCTGAGGTTTGGGAAAAGCAGCTGAACAAGAAGTGCTTCTTCACACACACAGGTGCTTTGCATAATGCAGTTTCTGAAGAAGAAAATTCAAATGGAACTGTAGTTGAATTTTGCATAAACATAACACTTCTAGTGTTTTGCTTTGTATGAGAAGAGTCTTCCAGAGAGAAAAAGACAAAAAGGGGTTCTCACTTAGCTACTTATTAGTTGTGAGGAAATCTGAAAAGGTCAGAACCTCAGCCACAGTTATTGGCTGTCTGGCCGGGTCTGTTGATGCTGCAGGCTGCATTGTGGTCCCAGATAAAGATGAAGCCAGTTACTGAGCTAGTTCAGACATCAAAAACAATCCAGCCAGAGCAACAAAGGCCTCAGCATGATCTCATTTACTCAGTCTGCCTTTGTTTCTAAATATGTGTTTGATGTTTTTTACAGTATTCAAAGGAACACTACAATAATGAGAAAATAATAGCCTATAGCCTTTTTTCTCCTCATGTTGACATTTTGAAGAACATAGTGATAATATGACATTGTAATTACAGAACCATTAGACCCAGTTCTGAAGTTCTTACTCAGTTTCTAGTTCAGGAAAACAGAGCAATTTCTGAGGTCTGACGAGTAATGAGCTCAATTTAGCACTTTTTTTCCCCTAATAAAATGTGCTGAACAGAAAAACAAGAACAACAAAAGATTGTGTTATAAAACCCTGGCACAAAACTTGATTCCTCTCCCCAGCAATGTACATTAAGACATATGCAAAAGCACATACAAGTCACTCATTCAAGAATCTTTTCTGTTTATTTGACTCATCTGGAAACAATAACATGAGGGGAAAGTAACTAGAAAACAATGCTTTCTTTCTACTCATTCTCTCCATATATCCCTTTTGCCAAAAGAACAGGTGCTGCTGCTCTCAGGGGCGCCACTGAAAACCTGGGCTCTGCAGAGATAGTGCTTCCCAGAAAGGACCTTCTGAGCAGCTCTTTTACTTGAGTAAAGAAATGGGTGACAGGAAGCCCTGCAAAACCAGGGATACCAATGTGGATACTTTTAAAGGATAAAAAAGGTAAAAGTACATACTCTGGCGCACACTGGATTTACGTGCTATGACTTAGTTTTAACAATAATGCAGGTGGGTGTAAGAACTGAACCTACACACACACACAAACACGCTCTCTCTGTCTTTGGTAGGGCAGTAACAATTGCTCTCCAGCCTATTTCTGCCCAGGTAAGATTTATGAATAGAAAAAGGACACCAGCTTGGCTTGTCCTGGCCTCACACAGACATCAGCATTAACTGACTGATAAAAAACTCCCTGATGGAGAACTCTATTTGCAGTTCTATGTTATGCTCAGATGCAGTTTTGCAGATGCTTGCTATATATTCACAACATAATATGTTTCCAAAAGGTAAGTTTTGTACATGGCTTGAGGTAACCAATAAGCCACAGAGTGGCCATACTGACCGTGATTAGTTGATTTACAATAATTCATGGGCCAGCATTTCAGGGAGTCTCAGCTGACACAGGTGAAGAAGGTGTGACAAAATGTCTGTATAGAAATCCCCATGACCATCTAGACAGTCAATGGCCAACCTGTTAATGGCATTCCCTATGTGAGAATTAACCTTTGCAGATGATCCCAATAAATCATTTTCCTTAGCTAACAGTCTGTGCACACATATCTGAGCAGTATACCAGGAGAGAAAAGAAACAAGCTTAGCTGGGATATGACCTAGATTGTGTGAGATGGAGTAGCAGGAGTTTTCCAGCGAGAAAGAGGAAGGTTGTTCAGCAGTTTCAGTTTTAGCTCAAGGCTTAGGAGACAAGTCTAATTCCCTGCTCCAGCTATTTCCTTCCTATATTGCTCTTGGAAAATTTCAAGATAATAAACATGTACCTTTAGTACTGCACCCTTAGTTTTCCTGTCATTCAATTCTTCATTTTTACAGTGAGTATTGTAGTAATTCCTCATCTCATGGGACTGTTTTGAAGGGCAAGTGCACTGAAGGTGGTCAGGTACTCAGGTATTGCATTGGTGAGGGCCATGGGAACATCTGGCTCATAATCTGTTGATGTGATGGCTGTGTGACTAGAACAAATCCTTCCACCTCTTAGTACCTCATTTCATCTTCAGAACTAGGAGAATATTTTTCTACTCCCCTTTCAAAGTATATTAAAGCAGCACTCATTAATGCCAAAATGAGATGAGAAAAATAACGACGAGCAGCTTTTGAAAGCTTATAAATAAACAAAACCTACTCTTGTAATCAGGATTCGTGATAGCTTTACTATGAAAGGAGACTGTAAACAACTAGAGGAAATGCAGCCTGAACTAAACCCCAAGGGAATGAATGGATTTATAATGTATGTTCCTTGATATCATGCAGATAAAGAAATAAGACTGCTTAAGAAAAAGATAAGACCTTAACTTCTCATTGAGATTGAGATCATCTGTGCATTTGGAACATTAGGAACTTAGGGAAATCCTGGCCCTAACATTTTTGGGGGTTTAGATATCTGAAATATTTTAATCATAAATATGGTCCTTCAATTCCACTTGGATCAAACTCTATACTCTTCAATACCGCGGATCTTTAAGTTTCTTTACACTTTGACTTCTACCGTCCAAGACTTATGAAAATATTTAGATGTGCAAAAATTGCAAAGAAAGGATCACAGAATTTTCAAATGCTTGTAAGAAGATAAAGTTCTAAATCCTACTGGAATCTGCATTTACATTCTACTCAATGTTTGACTGCAAAACTGCATAGCTCCAAGCCCCCAGAATTAGATCTTCTACCATTTAGGTGCATTAGAAAATTTTTCCCAAATCATATTGCTGGGATTTATTTTGTGCCTCTCCTATCAGTAACAGATGAGCAACTACTGAGACAATTTCATACAATATGAGTCATTTGGAAATACTTTGGTAAGGGTTTTACAAAAGCTTAAATAATTGAAGCTTAGTACTTGTGACTTATCCTTTATTTTTGTAACGGTGCTAATGCAGGGTTATACATTATCCAAAATGAAATACTTATTTGAAAAGGAAAATGAAAACTGACAGCTTTTTAATATTCATTTATGTTTATAGAGAAAAATGTAGATTATAGATGCTACATCAGGTAGAACTTTCACCAATCCTTCACATCTTCGCTTGAAAATCACCTGACTGCTGTGCCAAAATGTAAAAGTGCTTTAAAGAAAAAGATGTGAAGCAATAGCTACTAGTCTTATTACTTCTGATGCATCACTGTGCCAGCCACTTTCCATTATTAGATGATCTTAAAGAGACTACATAAAATGTTACGTAGATGAGAAAAGCTTGGTAATGCTGTTCAAAGGAAATTGCTGATTTGGGAACTTAATTCCCTCAACACTGGAAGGACAGTAGAAAGAATATTGATGCAACTAAATGAAACTCTATGTTAATGAGCTACATGAGACCAATGTGAGGGTCAAGCCTGCCATTTCTTCAAATTTTAGTTTCCCTTTCACTGATGTATCTTCACAGAAAGTGAGGCTTCCATTCCATTATTAAACTGCTGTAAGATTCTTATGATTGGCGTGTTTGGCCAGCAAAATGATTTGCAACAAGAAAAAAAGGATATGAAACTAAAGAGAAAATGCAGAGTTGAGAGACTCAATCACTGATTGTTTTTGTGAAAAGTTTTTCACATTCATTTCACTTAATCAGTGTAAGTATGAATTACTGAAAATCAGCTCTGTTCTGCATGGCTGGGAGAACAACCCATCATGTCTTTTGTTGAATGACATTCTAGGTCAAAGTAAGGAAACCATGAGGTGTCATCCTTATAATTGAAATGTTACAGTTCAGATATACTTATTGTCAAACTGAGATAAGGAAGCAAAAGTAAAAATTCTTGTTATTTAAATGTGCAAATCTTTCATTTAAGTGCACAGATCACTGTGTGGTTAGACACTGCTATTTTTCTGTTACAGATCAATATGTAAATGAGTTCCCTTTCTTGTAGACAAATCTCTGCACCTTGGATATAGAGATCATTATCTGTTTTCTCAGTAGTGAGTCATAAAAGCCAGTAGCTGAGAAGTATCACATTTTCTATTATCATGGTATAGTTTTCTTCTTTATATAATCCATGAATAGCTTCAAAATTATGTTTTCAACATTATCTCAGAATTGAGAATACGCTTAAACCAATATATTTTTCAGAATGTTCCCAAATGTGTAGTTATTAATACCCTTTATATGCATGTTTGACTTTGTGAAGTGCAATCACATTTTCCCAGAATGTATCCAGGATGTTTGCCAAGGACTACACGTGCATTGAGGACGGCACATTCACTTTAGAAGAAGTGAATTTTTTGGTAGTTAAGAAGCCTCAGAAACAATGTTTAGATTCTAAATGAATTAAAGTTTGTCGTAAGACAAAAATCTGCCCACAGACTTGCCTGACCAATTACTGACGCACAAATTAAAAAGAGGAAAATGTTGGGTTGTTTTTTAATTTATATTTACTTGTACACAATGTAAGGTATTTTCTGCTATACAAAACATCAAAATTGAACAACACATATGTCATAAATCAAGAGAAATAATCAGTGATCTCCAAAATGGCTTTGAACTCACCAGAATGAATAGAGGGCTATTTTCTTGCTTTGGACATTGCTATACATCAGTAATCTCAATTTGATTTAAAATTGCCCTGTAATATTCATGTCTTATTCTATTCTTTCTTTTTCTCTTTAAAAGAGAAGACAAGCAGAGAAATCAAAGAACATCAAGACAGGAAATCCCAACCAGTTTATACATTCTTGCCTATCTCAGTCCTGTTAGAAGATTGAGTGTTCTTTCATGTACTCATCCAGTGTGGTTTTAAAACTCAGACATGTTTTACAGCTGAAATTGTAAGGTCTGCTCAGATGTATCCACTCACTACCTAGAAAATTAGGACATTTTCTATACTAAGAGAAAAGAATCAGTAAGAATAGTACTTTAAAACTTCAAGCTTACAGTAGTTGTTTCTAAAGTAATTTCCAGTATATAAAAAATATTTTGACTCTATATTGTACTAATGTTGTAGCCCCATGAATCTCCACCAGTTTTTATTAAAAACCAATTGACTTTGGGCAAAAATCTAGCATAAAATATCTTAAAAGGGCAAGAAAAATTCACTGGGGTTCTCACTGAAAGTATTTAGTTGCAGAGAGTCCATAGCTTTCCAATCCTTTAGAATTTGCATCATTTCAGCAATTCATTAAATAATTTCAATGGGGAATTTTATTTTCCTTCCTCAGAGCTTCTTAAGGCTGTTCTTCATGTCTCAGACTGTCATTTGCAAAGGCTAGTTTGATAATCAAGTGCCAAATCCTTCAGTGATTTTCAGCCAACTCTCTATACATGCATTGATAACTTCACTGTAAAGACAGCTATTGCGAACAATTTTTATAAAGTAACTGAACACACTAGCTTGAATGTTTGATTCATATGTTAGATGTCCATTGATAATAACAAGGTACTGCAGAAATTATTAATACATTCTGTTGTAAGAAAAGAAAAAAAAAAGCTGTGTTTCTGTTATATGAGGACTTTATTTTACCTCAGTTTTTCTGTTACTTCCCAACAATAAAACCCCTGGGCCAGTTTTCAGAAGGTATAAATGCTTGCAACTCCCACCAGCTGCAAATAAAATTCTGTTTTGAGGACTTACAAAAAACAGGCCTGCAGCACAATGGTTCTTGCTGCTTATGGAATACACACAGGGTTTTCTAATGGTCATACAAAATCTCTGATTTTGTCACCCTAAAGATTCACAGATGAAATCTGTCTATTATAATATTTCCTGTCTCTGAAAGATGAGAGCATGCTGCCCACATTTGAGTCTGTCTTTCTGAGTTTTTGAGTTTCATGTCGGAGGTGGAGTTAATTATGCTAGGTTTCGAGACACATCAGTAAACAGAAAAAAATGAATTATAAGCACTTAATAGCATTGATGCAATTACACACACAAACACACACAGACCACTCGCACCCCACCCCACCTCCATTCAGCTGAAATAATATAAGCAATCATACTCAGCTTCTGGGATTTGAAAAATGCTATTTCCCTCTTTTGTTCTTTGAAATATACTCACTCACCCTATTAATTTTCTGCCTGTTCCCAGAAAGCAGTTAAATATCAGATTTTACTTTCAATTGCCTCATTGCAATGCATGGTAGCATTTGTAGCTGAAGAGGTATCTGAGTTAGAGAGTGAGGACACAGATGTAGGGGGGAAAAAGCAAGAGAAGACAGAGATGTTCTCTGTAGGTAGAAACTGTCTGTTGGTGTCTTACAGAAACAATTAAACTAAAGAATGTAAAGAAAAACATCTCTAGGGACATACTTCTCTCCTGGAAAGCTGTTTGAGCATAAAGGACTGCTCTTACTTCCCCAGCTCATTCCTTCCCCAACCTCAAGCTGCCTATTAAACTAATAGAGCAGTAAAATGAAGGCATTGCCTTTGAGAAGGATGTGAGATCCTAAGGCCATGGACTGCACCCTACACGCTGCCACTGTGCTGCACCAAACCTGTCACCACATGGAAGAGTTCAGCAGGCTCTCCCTCTTCATATAGCTCCAACACAATGCATCACTCTAGAGAAAGGCTGTCAAACTCTGACAGTGGGAAAGGCATCATTACACAAAGAAGTAATTTGATTGGGAAGATTATCGCAAAATTATAGTTTTGAAAGGCAAGATAATGAAAAGTGAAGGGAAAAATTATTTGAATCAATATAATTACTTTTTAAATTTTAATAATCTGGCATCAGTTTGAACAGTTAAGCCATTTTTTTCATTTCTTTTTTCATTGCTTGCACATCCAGAATACCCAGCAGCCCACACTGTCTTTATTTTTGGCAGCAGTGCTAAACTAATCAGGTATTTTTTACTTTAAGAGGCTTACATTTTGTCTCAGCTATGATTACACTCTATCATATTGTATCACATGTGTGTGGTGTTGCTTCCCTCTTGGCAAGCTAAAGATGCTGCCATTTAGCTAGCTATAAATAAGTTGTAAATGTCCTAAACCTTTTTATTCCCTGTTTGACAATCGACATGACATTATCATGTAGTAGTTCTGTAATGCAGTTTTAAACCCTATTTTGATGCAAATTAAAGCTATTACCTAATACCTAGACATATTCAACTTGACTAGTATTATTCAGACTAGAGATTTGATTGTGTTTACTATCCACTTCTTATTGCTAGGCTTGCACATATTTTCCTTTGACCTTTTTTTCCCTGTAATTAAAGGGAAAATAACACATTTAATTATAGGAATAGGGTTTATTATTGTCAATAATATCTTTGTGGTGAGTTGTTATAAAGTATTCACTCAAGAAAATCTCATTGTGGACGTGGCACTGCTTTTCTTTAGCACACTAGCAAATTTCATCTTTACTCACTAAAACAAATAGGACATAAAAAGCTAATAACTGCAGCACACTTTTTCTTTTCAACATTTCACTCTGTCAGATCAGTTACCCATTTATATGTGTAACTGCATTTTCTTCTTCCCACTCAGAAGCACAATGTTGCCCTCACTGAAATTTTCAACGACATTTAGCAAAAATTATAAGCACGGCTTACAGTGGAATAACAAACATTCTGGAAATTTTTCCTTCTAATGAAACTGGCATGTAGGTCCTCAGCCTCTTGATAGTGTCTCTTTAACAACTAATCTCTTTGATAGAGGGTCTCAAAACTGTGTAGTTACTTCAGTTAATGGACGGATTCTTCTGAATTAGGAATCAGAATTTCTAGCATGAAAGCCAGCTTAACAGAAGCAAGAAGTCTAAGCTTATTGGCTTTGACACAGAACAATCATTACAATTTCAGTGTATATTCATCAAAACTGCTCTCCCTGCAACTATGTCTTGCAGCTGTGATTTCTGGAGACTTGAATCACGTACCTCCAGAGCAACAAAAGGGTTGAAACAGTCCTGACTTAGTTGCACATTCAAAAGTATTTTTTTAGAGTCCTATTGTAATTAATCTGAGATGGTGTTATCTGAGAAAAGAAGTTCTGTGCAAGGATGATTAATATGTAAAGCCATGTATCAGCACAGGTTTGTTTTATGTGACTTTTATAGGGCAATGTAAGTTGAAATTCAGCCTGTGATTTTCATCCACAAACCTCTGCTGTTACAGAATCCTGGTTAACTCCTTGTAAGACCAAGTGGTAAACAATCCCTTTACAATCCCTTTACAATCCCTTCTGGAACACTTCTGTAAAGGACATCTCATTATATTAAGCCAAGTTGGCAGTCATAGACACTGTGGAGCATTTATTAAAGTACCTCCTACATTACTATAGCTGTGCAAAATCTAATTAGAATGGAAGCCAATGTATATAGCCTTATAAATAGAATAAAGCCTACAGCAGAGACCTGCTGTCTTTGCACATAACCAGAGTGATCATCTATACAGCAGATGGCTACTTAGTCAGTTGGCTAAGGGTTACAGAACATTTACATTTGTAAAAATGGATGAGAGTTTGTTAAAATCCTTTCAAATAACTGATTTTCCATGATGTACTTGCCCAATAACATAGCTTAAAAGACAGTTTATTGGCTAATTGAAAAGATCAAAAGGGAAATCAAACTGGCTAATTAAGGGGCTGTTGTAATAACACCTTTTTATCTGTTTCCATTTATTATTCCTTGAT
Source organism: Illadopsis cleaveri (assembly GCA_013399915.1). Lineage (NCBI taxonomy): Eukaryota > Metazoa > Chordata > Aves > Passeriformes > Timaliidae > Illadopsis > Illadopsis cleaveri. Next base: position 194,963 of record VXBB01012551.1, read on the forward strand.
TTTTACTATCCTGAAAAAATAATGACACTACATTGAACATAAAGCTTAACCTCACTGCTGCTCTGGATAATCTTCCAGACATTTAACAGCTTTTTAGCCATATGGACAATGCATATACAGCTAGAAAACAGTTTTTGTCCAGATACACATAAATTTACAGGGGAATAGAAGGGCTATATGTGTCTTTGGAAGTTAGGAACAAGCATCTGGCAATTCCAGAAAATATGAAAATGCTTACTTGTTTACCAGGTATATTAGAAAGTTATCTTTAAAAAACTCCCAGTAAAAAATAACATTAAGTATAGATTCATGAATTTATAATCGCTTTCTCTTTAAAAAGAGTACAGGAAGGTTGTGGATAGCTCTATAACTAACTTGTTTCAGAGCTGCAGTTAAAAGTGTCTCTATATTTTGATATACATGAAAATTACAATGTATCCTTCCCAAAATTACCACACTGACTCATTAGAAAATGAATTTATACAGAAGGAATCCAAAATCTTCTAATTCTTTCAGGAATTACAATTAATCAAAATTTTCTAATTGAAGATATTTAACACTCAATTCCAGACTAATCTTAGTAACATTGAAGCTTCAGGCCTCTGACAAAATAAAAAGAGAGAAATGTTGTAGATATGCTGCATTACAATTTTTCAATTAAGCTCATTTTTCCTTCCATTCATTTTATTCATTGTAACAAAAAGTTATTTATTCAGTACATTTATTTATTCAGTACATTCTAAATGATAAATATTCGACTCCAAATCATACTGTGTAGGACAGTCTCTCTTCTAAAGCAATTATCATCTCTTATTTTTCCCCAGCGGGACTGAAACCAAAGCTGAGCTCCACTTCTGGCAGAGTGAGTGGCAGCCTCCACACCCTCACAGATCAGGACACCACTGTGCTCCCTATGTCTGTCTCAGCTAGGACTGAATTCCCACTGTGATTGCTGCTCAGCATCCCACCGAAGTTAAAACCCAGCACTGCACAGAAATAAAAGACTTACAAGGCATAGATCATGTATATCCTGGTTACCCCACTTGGTGGGCATGCCTAAAGGTGCAATACAATACAGGAGAAGAAAATCTAGCCAGGCAAAATACATGATCACTTGATCCAGTTAAAAGGAGTTAAAACCCTGCTAAAGTAAAAGGTGGGACAAATGTACATGTCTACAATATGCAGTAAAATACACTAAAAGGGTGTTGCAAGTGTTCTTAAAAATGCATTACTACCGCACAAATTAATAATTAAGACTAAACTTTGTAGCATTCCAAACAGATCAAATTAGAAATGTACTGTAAAAGTTTTGAAGAATCCCGTATTATAATAAATAAATAAATGAGGAAATCAGGGTAATTCATAAATTCCAAATGAGGGCTGAAGAATTTGTGATACTTCACAAATGAATGATGAAATTTTTTAATAATGGAACTGTACAGAAGCAGCACTTGCATATTACTTTTTGACTACATTGTCTGTTTCTTTATGTATTTTTCAGCATTTATACTCTTTTTGTTCCAATAGACCTATTTACCTCTCAGTGATCCTACTCTTTCTGGCACTTGAGGTAAATGAGAATGGAGAAGAAAATCCCACTTGTCTGCAGTGGAACAGGGATTTTCATCTCTTCTAAGGCAAATAAAGTTAAAATTAAGTTGAAGTCTTTTTTCTTCACATCCCAGATGATTTTTTTTAATTGAACTTGATTTGTTCTTCTTTTAGGTTTTAAAACACTTGAGTAGCTTCCTCTTTCTGCCCACCAGCCTAAAACAAGCATTTGTTTTCAACTTGAAACTAGGTCAAGAGCTGACAAACACAGTGATAGGCTTATTTTTTTTTAACAGTGTCAGCCCAAATACTTTTTAGCTGTTGGGGATGTTTTACTGAGAGCTACTGCAGACACCTACATTTTCATCTCCTGTGCAGGGTGGTGCTGGGCATGGTGCTGGTGTATGAAACCCTGCAATCCTTGCTCAGTGCAAGAGGAGAACACAGAGGTTACAGAGAGGATGTTTGATCAGGGTCTGGTGGGCATGGAAGAGCTTCCCTGTGGAAGAAGAAAGCCCCTTCCCTGTAGTATTCCCAGTAGGCAGCAAATGAGGAAAATACTGGTACTTCCAAAAGAATACTTTTCAAGCCTCTCCATTCCCTCAAATGAATCTTTCTATGTATGGCTACATCAAACTAAATCAGCTTCTAAATCACCTATTCCCATTTCCCCCTTCAGCTATTTCTAAAGGGATTCTGTGCCTTTGCAAATATTAGTAGAGATCAAACTACAAATCACTATGACTTCAGACTTCATTCATTTGCCAACACTCTTGAACACTGGGCTACTTCTTAAAGTGAGCCCCTTTAGACATTGTTGGATATTGGTAAAGTGTCATTATATACAGTACTGTGTCCATCAAAGTGAGCAGGCTGTCTGTAATATCTTTTCTTTTTACAGGCTTGTTCATTTTAAAGGCTTTTAATATATCAAGTTGCATTTACTCAAAATATCTTTAAATCTAAAAACTTGTCACAGTTCTTGAGTGCAGTCAGTGAATTACAGTAATTAATGAGCTGGTCACTTCTCATGTTTCACAGATTAGCAATAAAATGTTTGTAGTGTTTCAGATTTTTGTTAGAGTTATGTCCTTATGAGCAAACACTTGAGGCATTAGTGCCTCCTAATATCTTAAGAAAAATTACTTGCTATGTGAGAATGACATTTTATCAACAGTTCATCCATTGAACCAGCTTTCTATCTCTTTAATATCCTGGTCTTTTTTTAAGATCTTGACATCATTATAGTATGTCACTGCAAAAGGAAATCTTTGATGCTTTTAAATACCAAAGGAATAAATACATCTTTCTGTGGTGATAACTTATGATTCAAAATTTTCTTCATCTTATAAGACCTTGAGCTCCCCATAAGACATATGCAAAATAAACATCACTGAGTATAACTCAAAATTCCAATAATTAGAACGTTTAATTTCCTGTAAAGGTTAATTATTCAAAGTTTTGAGATATTCTTGTTGTCTAAGACAATCCTGTGGTATATGTGACATACACATACTAATTATTTACCCCAAAAATATGCTGCTTTTGAAGTTTAGCATTTCCCTGAACACATTAATTATCTCCAAAAGCACAACCCTCAAGGTTGTCGTAATTTGCAGCATTTAAAATTGTATGTGTATTACAAAAGCATGTCTGCTACTTTCATTTTTTTGTTTTTCTTGGTGTTTCTGGCAGAATGTATGATAATTTTCATAATTTTATTCTAGCATGCAATCACATATATGTCATTTGAATGTCATGCGTCAAATATCTGATAATCTGATCCAATGTGTGTTGAAACTAATATGAAGTCTCTTATTCATTTCACTGAAGATTAAACATGACCTCATATGTAAAACAGGAGTTAAAACCATTTTTACATCTGCAGAATATAAAAGTTTGAAAGAAATGGTGAACTGTGACTATGAAGTTATTTGATCTCATCCTGTTTTTTCAGCATCTCTGCATTATCAACATATAAAAGTCTTAACAGAACAAAGAAGAGGTAGAGGACTATTCTGATGCATCTTAGAAATAAGATCTGCCTTTTCTAGGCTGTTTCATGTGGACGTGTGTAATTCAGATTTTTAATGTGAAGTTCTGCCTGTCTGTCTTGGTATTGTATGCCTATGACCTCGAGCAATTAACAGATATCATATAGCTACTGTGCATTGGAAAGATATGAGAAACCATTAGAAGGAAACAAAATACATACTCTTGTAATTGACTGAAATGTAATGCTCTTGCTGCATTAAAAATGGAGCAAAAATCAAAACCAAATACAGAAATAATCAGAATGCTGTAAGGAAGGGGGAAAGATCGCCAGTTACCAATACTGTACAGTTACAATATTTTAAAGTCTGTTCCAAGTAACTCCCACACAACCTCAACCATGTTTCTGTTAAATAATTGCAAAACTTCAAATGATTTCAAGAAGGGCAGATTCAGGTTTAGTTTTCTTGAGGAACATTGACCCATTATTTTCTGTAAGTTCCTACAGCAACTACCACTTTGCTTTGTACACTGGATATTCCAGCTGAGTGACCTGACAACAATTCAAGGCTGCAAGAGTGAAACCTTAGTTTCTGAATAACGTATCTTAGATTGATTAAGTTAGGAAAATTCAAATCAACACATTTTCACATAACTTTCACATTTCAAAAAATATACGTCAAGGAGTAGTACGGAAAAAGAGAGAAATCAGGATAATTACCAGGATTTCTATTGGTTTGCAGGGCTATCACTAAAGAATATTAAGACCAGTGCTAACATCTAAATTGAATGATGGTATTTCTTATCCACCAAGTCTGGGGAAATTTTTCTACTAAATGCTGCAAAATTGAAAGTAAAAGACAAGACTAAGACTTCAAAGGAGAGGAGAAACACGGTAAAAGGATATGTAGCAAATTTAGAACAAAGTTGCATGAGTATCACCAGCCCTGAGATTTACTTTGAACCTCTATCAACAGGGCAGAACATCCTCAACCCTGTAGTAAAGAGATTACTAACTTGCTCCCTAAAGATTTTTTATTCTGTCTGGGAATCAAACTATATTCCCTCTTGGATCATAGGTAGAAAATGCTTATTGAGATGAAAAATGGTCTCTTCCAGGCAACTGTGGTTTCATTTACTTCAATTAATTTATATCAGTAAAACTGATAACAAATTTGTTCTCAATTTAGGTAATTAAAATGTATAACATCATCTTTACCCGTTTGTATATATATATATATATAAACATACACAGTTTGTGCTTCTTTAACTATTTTTTCCTCCCTATATAAATAGGTCTGAGTATCAATTGAAACATGCCATTGAAAAGTGAAACTACAATGGCTTCCTCTGGGTAGATGCCAGTACTGACAGCAATTTATAGTCCTTCTAGATACTTTTCAGTTTTTGGTTTCAGATACTCCTTATTCTGCATTTGAGGAAATGGAAATATGGTGATAATGTGACATTTAAGAGTTGAACTTCCAGAACTGTACAGAAATCTCTTTTCTGGTGAATTAATCTCCACATAAATGCTGCCGTGTTTAGGCTCCAATTAAGAAATGCACATCTTTGTTGCAAACATAAACACTATTGATCATCCCAACTGTCTGACCATCTTTCATCAGCACCCTCAGCACACTCCACATAGCTTCTTTATATCCAGGTTCACTACAACAAATAAGAAGCAGCTCTTGGAAGAGAAGACACATAGGAAATTTCATCAATCCTACTCACAGCCTGCATCCTTATCAGCTACCTGAGTAAGACAGAAGGATCTCTTTACTCTTGTGTGGATTAAGGAAAGGAAAGCTAAATTACTATTTAGAAATGCCAATGCTTTCCACACACCTGTTACAGCAAATAATTTATTGATATTGGTGACTATCCATACTCTGGTGTGTTCCCATCCACTGGGAAGGAAGTTGGTGGTTTATGTGCAACACTAAGCAAGGTTTATTATAACTATTTCCACTCTTCAATCAAATTTATATTTTGGATAATATACAATAAAACCTGAAGCTAGTCAGTGTGAACAAAACAGCAAATCAAAACTTATTTTGGAGATCTATGGCTGTACTTTCATTGTAAGAAATTCTTGAAGACTGAAGTTGATTAGAATTCAAAAATAAACAACATAAATTAGCAGGCTAACAAATTTAAATCTTCCTCACAGACATCACCTAGGTGATAAACCTTTTACAGCACCTTAAAGAATATTTTTAACATCTTCCTTTCATTCTTTTTTTTTTTTTTTTTTGGGGGGGGGTGCTTTCTTTTTTCCCTTCTCAGATAGTGTGATTAAATAATGGTTCACTTCTAAGCTTCTTGATTAAGTCAGTCACACTCTTTCCACCCATGTAAATGGATTGCAAGTTGGACAGCAGCAAGTTAGAACTGAGCTTTTAGCATAATGCTTTCACTTTCACTAGGGCTAGTTTTAGCTATATATTTAGTACTTTTGGCATTTGCAAAGGAAGCCCAAATACTCCCCAAATCTTTGATCTCAAGTACAGGTGTTTGCTTTTTTACCTTTTGCCATGTCTTTCTAGGCTGCTCAGGACATGAAGACTGATGTAAAGAACTCCTTCTATTTGAAATACAGATTTTCCACTTTTTCCAGGCATAAGAGGATGTGCAGGAACAAAATGCACCTTTTAGAGAGGGTAGAGCAGATACTGGCTTACAGAATATGATTGGTAAGAAGATCAAAGCTACAGTTTTGTGAGAATCTTAGTGTCAACCTTATAATAAAAGAGAGAATCCCTTGCAGAAGTTTTGGTAAAGAGTTCAATTGAAAGCCATTACTTTTAAAGATCAGATGGTGGGAGAAGCCATGAAATTAATCTACAGTGTACCTCAGAAAAGAAGCCTTTTAGAAACAAAGACATTAACCCTGACAGAGCTAAGTAATCCCACTAACAGATGAACATTTTGTCCAGATTGCAGTGATAAAAAAAATGCTGATCTACGCTAAGACAAAGTGGGAGAGATTTTAGAACTGTGACTCAGTTTCACATGCTCTCTAGATCCACAGACTGCATTACATGGTTCAGTGCCAAATGGACAGATCTAGCTGGAAGCTATCAAGTACAGATGATTGCAACAATACATTTCTCAGAGACCTGCTTATCTGCAACAGATAACACAAGAATTGCTCTGTTTATCTGAACTGCAGAATGTGAGGTGTTTAATATTGCTTATCTTAACTTCAGAGCCATAAATCCACTGTTTTGTATGTCAATAGTCATATTGCAACTTCCCCATTTAAATGTCCTAATTCACACACTGTAAAACAATCCTCAGGCTTCCAAAACAGGTACAATGTGAGCTAAGTAAAGCCTTAACCCAACATTTAATGTCACCATTTCCAATTTGGTATATAATTGTAAATCTATTACAATAATGATATTGTTGTAATACTGTAATTACTGGTTCAATTACAATGAAGTAAGGAAAGCTACACAAATTCATCATTCTTCTTCATTCCAAACTTTCAAGCCACTGTTTGTAATTTCAACTTTCATGATGATGTACAAGACTTTAAGGATGTTTTCCTAAAGATAAGAATTTGTAGCTGATAAGGGTGTTAATGACTGGAAGGTATAACATGGTAGAAAGGGTTAATTCTGTCTCATTAACCAAGTGACCTCCAGACACTGTCAGTTTGGCCCAGCTGAAGTGATTGATGACTTTAGAGAAGAGGTTAGTAAATATGCCCCAAGAATTTGTGTACAGCATCCTTGCTTACACCCTTTCAAACGTCTCCAGGGCGAGGCTGATTTATTGTATAGCTTCAAAGGGGACATAACAAACTCTTCATCAAGGGATCTTGTATTAGCACAGTAGTAGTGACATCAATGCCAGTGTCATCTTTCTCCATACTCTTTCTGCAGTTTTAAGTGTTTTAGAAATTTTTATTCATAACTGAGTATGGGTATGAAGAAATAAGCCTGAAGAAAAATATTGCCTGACTGCACCAAAGAAATAAATTACTTTGACTCAGAATTTTTGGATCAACTATTATTTCCCAGTTGAGTTCATTCTTCAAAAATTATTGGATAGAAGTAAACTATGTACTCTTCCAAAATCCTTCCCCCCACCCACCCCCACAGAGACAAAAAAAGAGAAATAAGATTTTTTAGAGTAACAGAGAATATGTTCAGGAAATTCATGGGAGTTGATTAGGAGAAGAGGCTTGTCTAGGAATACTCATCCAACATTAAAGCACAGCCAGCAAGTTTTTTTGTTATGTGCACTGTGGATCTGCTTTTCCCCAACACTGTAAGCAGTATTGCAAATGCAAGTGAGAGTTCCTCCTCAGAACAACCACGATCTCTATTCATAAATTGCTCCTAAAATGTTCCTAGAATTTTTAATCCCTATGCTAAATATATGAATATTCACTATCATCCAGAAAGCTCTGTGTACCTTACAAAATGTCCACAGTAGAAAAGTAAATTGTACATCTCACCAGAGGTAAGAATCAACACTTTTTGCATGAAATCAGCAGAGCTTTGCCTAATTGCATCATTCAAGGAGTGCTTGTTGACACTGAGACGTCATACTACTACCATCAGAACAAAACCCTGGCACTAAATAAAGAGAGAAGAAAAGGACAACATGATCTAGTATAATTATATTTGGATCTACTAATAAATATTTGTGTTCTGATATCTACAGAGGACCTAGGTATTTTCAAATCCATACAATATTGTTATTTCGCATATGGTCATATATTCATAAGCACATATAGATTCAAATCGAGGCATTGTGGTTATTTCTGCATTTGCTTATGAAAACTTGCTTTTGTTGAATGCCATGAGATGGAAAGAGAGAGAATCAGTTCAGTTACAAAGTAAACTGCATTTTAGAAAGCCCTTGATAATTTCAAAACCTAGGACCAGTGTTTCAAGGACATATCACTAACTACTGAAGCAGAATGAAGCATTCTCATCGTGAGGAAGATTTCATGGTAAAAATAGCCTTTGAGTAAGTCACACAACATTAGCAGAATAATTAGTCTTTGACAATTGTCAAGGACAATTCAGAATAATTTATTTTAGAGGCTGTTTTTTTTTTTCTTAAATCCAGTATGCAGAGGTATAGAATGACCTGTGAGGTACAGCTTTTTTCCCCCTTACATTGTAACTGAAATCACTTGTACTCTCAGCTATTAGAAAGCTCAGACAAACAGAGGATGTTATGTTTACAATGAGAATCCTGAAGCTCATTGTCCATGCACACAATCCAGAAGGTTTAACTATAATGCACTTCTAATCCTGACATATTCTCACATCTCTCCCTTTCTGTAGTAACACCTTGGCTATGTTGGGAGAGGCTGTAGACTTGCTTACCAAAACTCTCTGAATATGCTATGTATATTAAATATTTATTAAAGGAGAGTGACACAGACTGCATAAAATCTGAAGGTTAAACTACAGCTCACTGCTGAACTTCCAGACACTTTAAGCAGAAACATTACTTTGGGTATTAGATGTTATTCCATCTGGGAATACAAAGAAATAGCAGATGCTCTCCAGTACTTTAGAGCAGTATTCTTGTCAAGGTCATTCTCTGCAAAATCAGGCATCCTCTTGTGCTGAAAGTCACAGAAAGGTTTTTTTTCACCTTCCTGAATCAGGACCTTAATAATGATGAAAATACACAACCCCCCACAACACAAAGGGCGTCAATCCCTCCTGCCAAGGACATTCCAGAGTCTAGTCTGGCCTCTCTGGGTTTCTCATATTTTTCCCTGAAGGAAAAGATAATGCACAGGTACAGTATTGCTGTTGGCACCATCAAGAGAGCTGAGTCTGCCAGCCCTTACACTTTACTTTGGTACAACTTAGAGAATAATTGATGAGAAATTAGATGGAAAAATGTCCTTGTCTCAGAAAATTACTGGCTTATGAGAAAGAATGTAATCACTTTTCTCCAAAACATTCCTTGTATCCTGGCACTCCACTGCTAAAGGTCATGCCACATGCTCCTCTTCCTTCCACATTTTCCTAGAGTTTAGAAAAGGTAACTTAGAGTGTGTGCCCCCACAGTCTCAAAGCCAATGCAGTTACTCTCAGAGGTCACCATTTCAGGCAGGTAAACTGCTGGGAAAGGGGCCTTGGTCCCTTGCAAAAAGAAGTGGCCAGGAATTTCCAGCAGTCTGCTGATTGCTAGTTCCTGTACCCCAGTACAGGCAAGCTCCTGGTATTTTCTCTGAGGATCTGTCTTAAGCAGACCAGGTTCCAGCAGAATAAATCTGTCTTTTCACCCCTCTAGCTCTGAACTGTGCTATGTGCAGAGCTAGGAATATCTGGGTCACAGATTTTATACCACAGCATGCCAGGGGGACTTGTTATTTCACTTGTTTGCTCTCCATGGCAGCCTGATGCAACTTGGCATGCAAAAATATGTGCAATGTCACACTGGCCAGGAATGAAACACACAGCACCCTTGGGTGAATCTGAAAGCCAAGGTTTTTCTGGTTAAGTGCATCAGGCAATGTTTGCCCCTCATTTGCACCAGCTAAACTCCATGCTGTTCACCAGAGTTGAGTTTGGACATGTGTATGAAAGTGCAGGTAAAAAGACAAACTGAGACTTAGGATAAAATTTATCTGTTTATCAGGATCAAGATTTCCTCAGGAAACTGGGAATTCTTCTCACACATTAAAATTATGATAATCTCCAGGGCTCGTACTTCAATTATTCTTATGCAGTGCAAATTAGCTACAGATTTGGGAGATAATGAATCAGTGTTTTGAGCTGTTGCATCTGTGTTTTTCCCGTTGAGTTGGTGGGTACTGGTTTTTGCAGCATTATGACCTATTTTTTTGTTACTCATAATACTCTATTATGAGTCTGGACAGCAGCTAATTTTTTTTTATTTTTTTTATTTTTTTTACAATGCATAAAGCTTTCAAAGCTCTACTGCTACAACTAATGAGCAGTTTCTTAGAATAAAATACAGTGAAGTTAAAATCATGTCCTCTCTCAGAAATTATTAAGCGTTATACATCTTATTCATCATAATTCCCTCTAACAAGTAATAAGTTTAACAAATTTGGGGAACCATGGATACTTGTATAACTCTTTTCATACATCTTTATACTAAATCTTTTAATTTATTTTTTTTTTTTGTGATAAAAGTATAAGTTAAAACATAAGAGAAAGAACACCTCTGACAATAAGAAATGGTCATGTTTTGAAGGTGTATTTAGTTTAGGTGTATCTTATTGTGGCCAGCATTAAAATGGACTAATGTTTTACTTTCTAATATTATAGATCTCGATACAATTTTCAGATTCTAAAAAGGTATGCTGGGATACCTATTTTGGCTTTGGAGAGTGCTCCATGAATAAGCCACGTATAAGAATTCAATAAAAGCTTTAACATTAAACTGGATATTTTTCAAGAAAAGCTTTGAGTTTCTTTCTGACCTGTGTAAAAGCTTCTTCACTGCCACTCAGCTAGGAAAGTTTTCACTTATTTTTGGACACACCACAATCTGCTGGCTTCTCCAGTCATGTGCAGATATTTGCAACACCAGCATAATGTGTAGCTTTATGCACTGCAGAGAAAAATGCTTGTGCAATTCCACTCTTGCTTCATTTTCTTTTGTGAGCAATACAGTTGCTTTCAGAATCATGATATGCAGAAGTTGCAACATAAGACAGAGAAAATAGTCCAAATTATCATCATTTCCAAGCACAGAGTCTCCATCCCATCTATGGCATGACAGATAACACAAGATTCCTGGTTCCAAACCCAAACAGCTGGGACACTGCTTTCTTTCCCAGGATGTGATGAAAAATTACTAGAAAGACAAAGTATCATCTTCTCACTTTGCTTTAGCCTTCAAAGTGTAACTTTCATTTTGTTTCTTCCTATTTGCTTTCTTGTCATGGATTCCCCTGATACATCATTCCACTCTGATTAGACTCTCTTCATGTTTTAGCTGCTATCAATTTCATCTCTCCAAAAAAAGCTTCAAGGCAATCCATGTTCATAGCTTTGTTCCTGCCTTGTTCAGGAAAGCACACACCAGTGAGATGCATGTGAGCTGGTCATATCACACAGAATGTAGCACAACCTCCACACCACCAGGCACTCACCAGCCAGGCTTCCCCTAGTCCACTTTTCATCCAAATGGGACAGTTCAATAGAGAGCGTTGGACTGATGACATTCAATATCAGCAGTTCCTCTCTGTAGAGTTGGGCATAAATATAGCAGTTCATCTGTCTTCTCAATAAAAGGAACTTCTGAAAAATATTTGAGTTCTGACTATCTACTCTGCTTAAGGTTCTTGAAGTTTGGAAAGACAAACTGAAGAAAGGACATGTCTCTGCTCAGTGCCAAAAGTCCAAACTAAGGCTGGTGAAGGAAATTTGGGATTTCTTAATCCTGTACTTCAGAGGAAACATGAACAAATATTTTCCACTCATAACTTCTTCCAGTCAAGAGTTCTTTTTATGATATATGCATATAGTCATTTCCATTCAGATATACAAGTATAGGAAGAAATGTATTTTTATATTCACAATTATCAAAAGTAATATGAAGACATAACACTAAAGAGATAAAAAATTTGGACTTACAAAACTCTAAAATTTTTCTAAGAAAACATATGTTCCTCAAGAAAAATACAGAGCAGGAATTTAATTTTCCCTAAAGCAAGGAAACAGGAACACAATGTTCTCTTCAGGCTTTTGCAATACCAGTAGCACTACAAATAGAACAACACTGGAATGTATGACCTGACTTCTGATTCTCTCAATAGCTGATTAACCTTTCTCTAATATCTAATGCACCTTTCTTATTTTCATTTTCAACTAAAGAAAGACTTGGGCTGAAACAGTGGCCAGGCATTGGAACAGGCTGCCTGGGGAAGCAGATGAGTCACCATCCCTGGAGGTATTTAAAAGCTATGCAGAAGGAGCACTCAGGGACATAGTTTAGTGGTGGACAATGATCTTAGAAGACTTTTCCAACCAAAATGATTCTGTGATTCTATGATACTGTCTTCTTCAGAGCACAGATGAATCATCTGCAAATGTTGTCAAATATTTCCCTTCCAGTAACTACTCTGAACTGCTGTGTTACTTACTCCTTTGCAGATTTGGAGGAAGAGAGGACAGCAGATTATTTTTTCTTGTTTTTAAATGGTATGCTGCTGGTGCAAGAGGTAAGGACAGATCATGGGATGTGGGAGATGATAAAACTGGTACTGCTGCCTACCACATCTGGGCCCTTAGCACATTGTCATGAGTGTGAGACCCCAGTTTTCAAGCCAGCCATTAAACATGTGCATGTGGGAAGGCAAAAGAGAAGAATCTAGAGTTAGTCTTCTTCTTTAGCAAGGAAGACTAATAAGTACTGAAATGAAAATAACATTTTCGCTGCTTATCATTTTATGTGGTTGTATTTTATTTTATTTTAGATTTCTACTTCATGTAGTCGTATATATAAAAACCTCACAAACAACCAAATTACCCAAGGCATAGAACATTTAAATGAATCCCTTAAAAATTGTTTAGACTTAGGTTCTGCCCAGAGATTAGAAAAGCAAATTAAAATCAATGCAGAAATATATAGAATAAAAACACAAATAAAAGAAGCTGAATGGCCAAAATGAATAATGCATTCTAACCTAGACGTTAGAAGCTTGAAAATGAAATACCAAACATTTCTAAATTACTCTAATCTTCTAGATGCAAAGAATTCTCCTGGTATTTTCATTAATGAAGCATTTCAGAGGGTAAGTGTTCAGGTTGCTATGGTTAAAATGCAATTTCAGGTTGATGATTAGGTGGCTTGTTTGTGTACGTGGCAGGGGCACTGGGAGTCATGTTTACATTTGAAGTTACAGTTTTTGGTAGAGCACTTTGTTAAAAAGTAAACAGCCTTACTGTGATTTGAACAATAAAAATCTGTTTGGTTTTGGGCTTTTTTTTTAAAGATTATTTTCATACTTTAGCAGCACAAAGAGAAATAAATGTTCAGTCTATTCGGCTGCAACACACAAGTCATCACACAAATTACTGTCTGAAAGCTCTCCGCAAAATACCTGTGGAATAAATATCACATTCATTCTCATAAGTGCACAGAAGGGTCTTCTCAAAAGAAAGATGGCAACCTGGGGAAAATTTGCAGTATCTCAAAAGACAACATGGTAGCACTAGCCAAAGACTAACAGTAATGCCACAGTTTTCAGTTACTTGACTTGCAAATTTTTTAGGTTCATTTACTCCCAGTTGGAGGATGAACCAGTATTTAGAAACTAAAATGTTTATGTATTTCACCACTAAATAGAATCAATACAACTGGTCAAAAAATGTAGACTGTTAATATAAAAAATGTTTGAAGGAATATGAGGGTCTCAATGAATTTGTTGAGATGACTATGCTATATGCAACTTGTAGTACAATAAACACAAAATTTTGAAAATGACATTGTTATGAGTAATGTTGCAACAGTCACTACCAGGTATTGATTACAACATGATGTTGGCTATTTCATACTCCAGCGTATTGCCTCCTGTCCTTAAAAGTAAGTATTTTCCTTACTAAATTGAAACATGTGACATTAAAATGACATAACCCACAGTTTAAAAACTGAACTTTTTCAAACAAGCAAAATGTTCAGATTTCTTCTTATTTCAATCCAGCATAGTGCATGGGAGGCCAGAAATTTCTTTTTTTTAGATTTTATTAGTTAGCAGCTGATTAATAAACATTCTTGGTTTTGAAATAAAGTATGGACATACAGTGCAGCTGGGCATTGAAATTTTACCTGGACTAGGCTGTTTTAAGCAGCAGCATATTCTTAGAGATGTGTTGAATAAAAATTATAGAAGGAAAAAGAGAAATTTAGTTTCTGGCTTGCATGGTCATTGGATACAAACTGTGACTAATCCTCATTCTTGTTATTATAATATAAAGCCTGGTATATTGTTAGACCTTCATAATACAGAAAAAAGTACACAAAAAAGCAGGGACTACCTAAAGTACAGTGAAATGTGTTTATGTTAGACACTAGGCACATATCAAAACATCTCCCTCTGTTTCCAAGTCCTGTGTTTTCTTTACTTAAAACTATCCATTATTTCCCTATCTTCAGGATTTCTATGTAAATGTTTATGGAGATTAAATTATTTTTTCCCATAGTGATAAATCCTCCAGCTTACCTCAAGATGTTGGTTATGTATTTGCTACTTAAAAACCCTGGCATTTATAGAACATAACCCAGAATATAAATATTTGTACCAGGGGTCATGGCTCATATTCTGTTCTTAAACATTTTTAAACTTAATGGCTTAGACAAACACAAGAATTACCTAGACCAGGACAGCATATGGTGACTTTGCAATACTGTTTACGTATCCTGACATGGAGATGTTTATTAACATTAATATATTCTCCTTTCTAACATTCTACCAATAGTTTCACAGAATTAAACAAGGTAACAAGAAGTGTCTAGCCATATGCTAGCAAAAAAGCCCACTTGAAAAATGCTTCCCTGTCATTCAACTAAATGGCTCAGACAGTCTGTTCTTACTACAAGCAGAATCCTGACTGATACCTGATGTTAAAAAACCAACAAAAAAAGAGTGCTTTGTTTCTTACTTATAAAAAAATATATATGTACGTACATGTCCATGTATAATATAAACTTAATGCATAAAATTGATAGTATAGTTTCTTACAATAAAACCAGAAGAAATTACCATCTCCCCCTTTATCCAACTGAGAAATATTCACCTTTTCTGACAGAATTCCCTCCAGAAAGAAAAATCATGTTTGATTTTTCATGTTTAGGATTTCCAAACTGCAGTGCCTTGCTGAGACAGGCAGACATCCACTATGGTTTGTGAGGAAGGTATCAGGAGTGACCATGGAAACAAACCCCAGAGCAATCCCCAAAACCTCCACCACTGTCTGGTCCAGATACAAACACACCAACTAGTCCAGATTAAGAGAGTTTTGCCTAATCCACTGGCAATAACATCACTGTACATTCAACCCCATCACTCAAATATCTTCACTTCATCAAGAGCTGTGAGTTACATCTGCATTGTGTTAAGTGTTTCATGGATCTCAAATGCCACGAGTCTCAGATCAAGCAGGAAGATGAAGCAATTTCCATCCAAGAATTAGTTACACACATGCAGTGGTTACTGAACACAGACATTTTTTTCTCTTTAGTTATGGGTCACCTAATTTCAGTGTAGATACAGTTCACAATTTATTACCCTTTATTAAAGTGCTGCAGATTGAGTTGTCTTTACTTAAAAAAATCCAAGACAATGCAAACAGAGTGATAAACTGAATGTCAGTGGTTAAATCAATAATTTATATAAAAAAGTTAGAGGTGAATTGCAAACCTTTTTATGTATTCCCCAAACTTCAGCAGCAGATGTTGAGCTGGAAGAGAAAGTTGGGCATTCAGCACAAATGAAATGCGAGCCCTACTGGTTTTTAGGTCCCACCACATCCATTCTGTTAAACTTTCTGCCACAAGTTCTTCAGTGATGCCCCTCTATACATTAAAGTGTTATTATTAACTCAGTAGCAACACCAACCTGAAGCATAAAAGTGACCTTTAGAAGTAGGGAGGTCATATAAGTGACACTTTTTAATATTTAATAAAGGCTTAGAATATATTTTTATACACTCATAATATTAAACACATAAAAAGTGATTTTTAAACTAGTCAACTGAAGATAGAAAAAGTAAAGTTTAAATTTGTCAAAAAACTTAACTTACAGCTGAAGATACAGAAAGTTTTTAAATATATATTTTTATAGTTGACATAATAAAATGTCATTAGGAGCGAAACTGACTATAAACAATTTATTTCAGTACTTGAAAGAGTCATGGATATTCTCAAAATACTATTGTAATATTCTTATTCTCTATTGCACCTAAAGTAATTGCATGTGTATAGTCATTCTTTATTAAGTTTGTAGCAAATCATAAAATCTTAGATGCATATGTGTATTCTCTGATGAAGTTTGAAACATTCATCATGAGAGTTAAAAACTATCCTTAGAATATCATGCATCCCATAATAAGCAGGCAGTGTGATCACTTGTCTAAGCAGAGTCTGACTAAGTGAGAGTTTCAGAATCATACTCTTAATTTTCTCATTTTGAGTTCATATTCTACCTTTATTCCATGATCTCTTCTAAGAATAAATTTCTTTTAAACTAGGAACTTGGTTGTCCAACCCTCCCTAGAAATCATCTTAGAATTAATCACAGCTAAGAGACACTTTCAAGGAGCTGTAGCTGTGAAATAACAATATTTGGTATTTAATTGACCCGCGACAGTAAGACTTTGTTAAAGCTGACTCCATAAAAAACTGGTTTCAAAGGACCATGGAAAGCAGATGGATTCTGGGAAGGAATTAAGTGTCTGCTGGTAGGGGGGTGATGGTTTGCTTCATTAATAAAATGTGAACAGCAGGAGGACACTAATGAATAGGCACCCTAGAACTGGCATACCAAATTTATTTCATCAGGCGTGCTCATTCACACACTCTCAAAATGAAAAAGCCCCTCACCTACCCACCAGAGTTTCACTATGCTGAAAAGCTGAAGGAGTCTACAAAGGGATTCTTCTAATAGCAATGTAAATATTGACTGCATGATAACTGTGAAAACCCTGGAAACAATGCTAGGCAGCTTTCCCCAACAGGTGGTCCAGCTTTTATGTTGTGTTTCTTCTCAGGCTTTAGCTTTCCCAAAATTATCTTTCAATACACTGATAGCCTGTACAGCATAAAAGACATTTTGCTATTTTCCTATGAGAATTCATGACTTTTGATGGAATGTGACAACAGCACACAAGGAAACTGCAGCAAATTTAGATCCCTATTCCATGCAGCAGTCATTTAGGTATCCAGTCTCAAAGACTGTGCTGCTCTCCACCCCTCTTAAGTAGAAAAACAACTGGTCATGACTGACGATCTCTGACGTGATGAAATACTCAGCTATAATGATGGTTGTATATGGTAGATCTTTACTGTGGATTGTAAAGACCAAGAAAAGTTTTATTTAGTTAGACTGTACAATGCTTAGATGTATGGATCACACCATACACTTTCAGAAGGGAATACAGAAATACCAAATTAGTGTTCAGACATGACAAAGTGCCTGAGAAGCCCTATAGAGAAAGACAAAAATACATAGGAGGGATTCACTGATAACCAGTGGTGAGGACTGCAGCAAAAAGAGTGACATGGTTTGTTTTTAACAGACATTAAGGAACATATTTGGTATTGGATATTTATGTAAAAAGTGCCACTTAGATTAACCCTTTCTTTTGGTATACAGTTGTTTCTTGAGGGCTTAGCATGTCCTACACTGATCAAACCCCATCTCCACCAATTATGAGATCTCAGGGGTTAATTTATCATATAAGTTGGGACACCATGATTCAACCTTGTAAATAAATGGCAGGTTTTCTTACCTACAACAACATCACACTCCTGAAGAGTCAATTTGGCCCCTCAACAGTTAGCACAATGTTTCTCCCCTACAAGATGAACACAGTAGGAAAAGATTGCCTAGTCTCTTCTCTGGTGGAATGAAAAGACGCTGGAAGCCCATATAGAAATACAATCCACACCAGAAGATTGCAGCCTGTTCTTGGAACCTCCTTGCTCTTGGAATTGTCTTTGCCAGACAAATGCTGAAGGCATAAATAGGTAATTGGTGGTTTTTTGTGCCACTGTGTGTTCATGGCTTCCTCACTGCCACCTCATAAAACTCCTATGGAACAAATTTTAGGGGCATCTGAGTGCTGTGAGAATCACTGAGTAGCTCTTGTTCTACGAATGAATGAATGTATTCATAAGAGAAACATGAAATTAGTCAACAAATCTCTGGGTTTGCTATGAAAAGACAACAACATAAAAGGAACTACCTATCTAAATATAATAAGGAAAGATCATGAATGTTGTCTGAGTTGGTTTGTGTTTTCTAAGTTTTTGGGTTGGTTTGGTTTGTGTCTTTTTCTGGGCACCTACATGCTTTACTGGTGGCATTTTTTTAAAAATAGACTAATATTAGTTATATTACATCTTATTTTCTCTCAGCATTGTTTATGTGCTTCATAATATCACAGATATCACAGTCCAAGGTGCAAAGAAAGCAGAAAGATGTTTATTGTAGGTTTTTAAGCAGTTCCCTTTCAGAAATCTTACATTTTAAGGAACTGAACAATTCCTCCCATCCAAAATGCTTGTAATATAAGGACTCAAATCTGTGAATTTAAAATATTCTGATTTCAGAGGCATAGTTTAGAGAATATATTTTCATAGAGTACTAAGCATATTTCTGCGTCTTCTGCAGAACTCATGGTAATGGTCAGCTGCTCCCTGTTAAAAGCCAGAAGAGGGGTAAAGGAGCAGCTAAGCCACTCATTTTTACATTTATCAACAGTTTATAGATATATTTTGAAGTTTTCGTTCAGCTCTGTTAATACACCTCTAAAAAATCATTACTTTGTCCTATAGGAAAAGAGATATGCTCTTTGCCTTGGAGTTTGGAAGTTGGAGCAGTAATAAAACATATATTTTCTCTAGAAGTAATGCCATTTCCAAAAGAAGGCCTAAGATAAAGAAGCCAGAAAAAGGACTCCTGTACTTTAAAACTAAAAGCCAAAAGGTGCTAAGAGTTAAAGCACCAAAAGGAAATTATTCTTTGAAGTACAAAGAAATGGCATTTTTTCTCTGAAAATTATTTGAAGCAAGATACCACAGCAATTTTCTTATGGGAAATTCAATGTAATATTTTAATGCCACTTTATTAACTTGGGCACCCTTTTCTCTCCTGCTCATCATGGAAGATGAATGGCTAGGAGGTAGAAAACGAATGTGCCCTGTGTATCCCAACCTTGCTTTGTCCAGTCCTTTTCCTTGCTGAGGCAGGATGGACTGTCACCTTTGAGGTCACGGAGAAGGGAGCTAGCCTTGCACACACTGCCTGTTCTGTGTACTGGTACTTGTGAGTTAGAGGACATCAGGTGCAGTAACTGGCTTGTGGCTCTACTGCTAAAACAACCATTATTATAGTGTCTTCAAAAGTATTTAGTTCAACTAAAAAAAATATTACTTGGATCTGGTAAATAATTTTTCCCGACAGAGCCTGGAAAGAGCTATAAAAATTGCTGATCATTACATAACAGCTGTAATCCCAGATATTTCTCCTCTCTTTCTCTGTCTTTAAAAGTCTTGTGCATGATTTTATACCAAAGACTTCCATTTGCACAAGAAAGGAAAAAAATCTGAATTGTCTTTAGAAACATAATTTTGTATTTTCTTGTCCCCTCATTTGTCACATGAACAAATGCAGATAGATGAGCTTAGAATTGTGTTTGCTAAAAAATTCATCTCTCACATTCTAGAAAAAAAAATCAGAAATGATTACTTGACAGTGAAAAGGATTCTCACAGTTTAGATTAGCAAGCTCTAAATTGAAAGAACATTCAGTACACAAAAAGAACACAGTAATTTCTAAGTGCAGACTAATTGTACTTAAGGTATTTAAATAAAATTATACCGTTTAGATGTACATATGTAAAATACAAAAAAATTTCTTTCATTTGGCATATATATTAATGTATGGAGTATTAATGCAGTTTCAACTCCACTTGATAAGAAAGAAGTAGTTTCCTTGGATACATACAGTACCAAATCCTGTCAAAATAGAACTTTTGGAAGATATTTATAGGTCTAAAGTGAATGTGTAAATTACTGTTTTAGAGAGCTCATAGTAATGATCTGAAATATTGCCCATTGCCTCTAATCCTTCCACTGATTTCCTCCGAGAAAACTCAGGCTCCAGCTCCTCCACATGGCCCCATTAGGCAGCTGTACACAGAAATAAAATTCCTCTTCCCCTTCTCCAAGCTGAAGGACCCCAGCTCACAGCCTCTCCCCCATACACCTCATGCTGCAGTCTCTCATTATCTCTGTGGCCCCACACAAGCCTCACTCTGGTATATCTCTATTTATCTTGTACAGGTGAGCCCACACTGCATCCAGTGTTGAGCAGAGAGGGAGGATCCTCTCCCTCAGCCCTCCTAATACATCCCAGAATGCCTTTGACCTTCTCTGCTGCAAGGGCATGGTGATGATTCCCCTTTGTCTTGCTTTTCACAAGGATAGCCCTGGGGTTTTTTTTCTGGCAAGCTGCTTTCCAGCTGTTTGGCCCCCCACCTGTCTGAAAATGGGGTTCCTCATCCCATCTATGAGACTTGGCAGCTGGATCTGTCATACTCCTGTCAGCCCGCTTTCTCATCATTGTTCAGCTGCTTTGAGTAGCAGCCCTACTTTCTACTGTGCAACCATCCCACAATCTGGTATCACCTGAAAATCTTCTGGGATATTCCATCCTGGTTTTTAGGTTGTAAATAAAGACATGACATGCTCCTGGCCCCAGTATGAGATCCTGAGGCATGACACTGATAACTGCCTACCAGGTGAACTTAGCACCACTGACCACTGCCCTTCCAGCCCCCTGGTCCAGTCAATTTTTCAGCTATCTTGTCACCCACCTTGATTGGAAGTTGCTTCATGTTACCAAAAAGATGTTTAAGTTCAACAACTACCAAAGATTTTTCCATTTAAAGTGGTGAAGACTTCTAAATTGACTCATCATTTCCCAAATTCCCCAAATCTCTGTATCCCTGTTCCTGTGATAAAATACAAACATGATGCACTGAAATCTCTAGGGATTGCTTATGACTGACAGAGAGTCTTAACGATGATAAGGTTCTTCAGGATCATTTGAAATAGATGCTACTATCTAAATATAAATGTACTATCATTATTTCAATGGGCAATCACTGAAGTAAACAGCAACATTTCTATCAATGTGAAGAGCTCCACTGCAGACAGGTGCACATATATTTGCATGTATCTGGAGCACCAGGCACTGGCACACAGTTTGGATTCAATGGAAAGCCAGAAATGGAGGATTTTCAGCATGCAGTTTTCAAACACTTCAAACTATGTTATGCCTTAAGAAAACATAAGGGCACTTTTGTTCTTGCTGCAGGATGAAGAAAGAAAAATAAGCTACTTCAGAATTACCCATTCAAAGAAACAATCTAAAATCCATAATCTGAAAACATCTTTCTATCTAGATATGGCTATTTTCAAAGCAGAATTATGTTTATTAAAAGCCTTCAGTATATCTGACAGTTAAATGTACCAGTAAACAGGAAGGTTTTCAGGTTTAAGTTTCTACAAGCATGTACTTTGTCTTAAGGAAAAATAGACAAGATAAAAGAAACAAAGGAGATGGGTTGGAAAACCAAGAAAACTGCATCTTGTTTCAGGTCAACCTCTTCCAGATTATAACTTTCTGGTGTAAGCATTCCAAAAGCCAAACAGATGGGCATGAAAAAAAATGCTCATGGAAATAAATAAACAGATCAGTAGTCTCGTACAGTAGAAATTTAGTGAAGATAGAAAATCATCAGAAATGTCTCCAAAACCTTTCAGCCATAACTTCAATAAAACATTCAAAATTCCAAGTGCCCACACTGGAAGACCTGATTTTACAAAGCAATTCCTAGCAGAAGTTGCTGCTGTTTTAAGTTCCTTCACACACACTCAGTCCTCCCCCTTCTCAGGGGGAGAAGGAAGAAGCTTGGAATGGTTCTCAGACTTGACATCCATAAACAGTAAAAAAATCAAATTTCTGGAGCAAAGAGGAATTCTGTTTTGCCTGAGTAATTTTTTCCCTTATAATCCCAAAGCAAGCATCAGGGATCTAGTAGAGAATTACTTTTCTTATGGTATTCCTGCTGGTAGGTAAAACTTTACTCTGTAATAAATTGCAAATATGCAACGAAGCTCCTAATTTATTTGCATTTATGTTCAGCCCTTAAGGGACTTACTGATACCAAATGCTATAAAACACACCATCATTGTCTCTGAAAAAAATTCCTGCCTTGCCTGGAGTTATAAAAGACAAGACTACCATCCCCTAATTACATAAATTATTTCCCAGGTGGATCATACCAGATTCTACCTTCAGAACATAGATAATATTACTTTCATATTAAAGAGCATATAATTTTTAATAAATAAATCCATATGTGCATATTGATCTTTCATTATGAACAGCCATGGGAAAAAATCATAGAGATGTAGATTCTGAATTTTTACAATGGATTAATATGAAACTTCAACAATATACATTGATTTCTTCTAAAACATGGATAAAATTAATCAGCACAATGACAATAAGAAGCAAGATGCCAAGTTGTTCAAAAGAGTAAATATAAACAGTTTGTTTAAAATGAAAAGCTGTTCCCTTCATGTCAAAAATTTTGAGGTTAGTTTTCACAGTCTTCTATAAAGAGAAGAAATATTTCAATACAAATTATTTTTACATCAAAATCTAATTTAATACAGTTGATATACCTTCTGGTAAGTTTTGGATATGACATATATGTTTTATGCCTTAATGTGGTAAAAATATTAAGGAAAAATAAAAAAAAAATCACACTAAAATAATTTGACCATCAAATTAAGAAAAAAACTCCCACCAAACAATATCAGAATTTTTAGTTTTGTGAAAAATGTCAACTATCAACTTTCTCTTCCAATCTACAACATATTATTTAGATGTTAGAATTCCTGATAAAATGGAAATTTTGTTCTCAATTTATGGTACTGTTACACCCCAGTCACTCAAACCTCAGGTAAACCAAGGTACTTTTGCTCTCGGTAATCCCAACCAAATATTCTCAAGAGCTAAAAACACACAAAAGTTTGCTGGCAAACTACTTATCCCACTGAGCATAGAAAACCTTCAAGCCATTCAGTGTTACGTTCTGTGAGAAGAGAGTTGGAAGAAGGAGGTAGGCAGAAAAACAGAAAGACAGGAAAGATATAGAAATACAAACACAGCTATCAGCTCCTGGGTTGCAGTGATAAAGGTCCAAGATGAGGGTAGGGTTGAAGAACATGCTTTCCTCGAAGTGATCCCTCTTAAACCCTTTTGGCGCATCCTGAGCCTTCCTGCCAGGTGGGACTTTGGTCTCTGGGCCACTCAGGGGTGGGTTCGGTGACACTGGGGGACTGCCTCCAGTGTGCCATGACTGACAGACACTGTGGGGCTGGGGGTGTTTGGGCAGGACACCACCTCACCAGAGCAAAGCCTGACCCATCCCCACTACACATTCCAAGCCTCCAAGACGTCTTGAAGCAGATCACCTTTTCCAGTCTCTGACAGGCACTTGAAAAAAAGAGCCAGTACAGCTTAATCAGCACAAACGTGTGGCATGGTAGAAATTTTGTTCTTCCTTGCTGTTGGTTTCATTGCACAGCTATGAAATTTTACCTCATCTTGGAAAGATGGCAAGATTGAATCAAAATGATGCTTTCCTGACAAAGCTGCCATAAAATTCTATACAGTTACCAAAGAAACTACTTTCCCACTTGAAACCATCATCAGAAAAAAAAAAAGAAGTGTGTTTGAAAAAATGAATTGCATCAAATCTGTGGAAAATGGCCGTGTTACACTCTGCTCAGAGATTTGCATAGATTCTATGCTGTGGTATCTGGCCTGGATACTTGAGAGGGGAAATCTGTGTGGGGCTGTTATTATGTGCAGTGTGTGTTTTGTTCCGGGACAGCTGCAGGTCCTTTATGTCAGATCTGCTGCACCTCTTGATGAGATTGATGGCTGCCTAAATAGCACACTGGAGATAAGGACTCATATTTTTTGTCTTTCATATTCCAGTAAATAAATAAAACCCACCAATCATAACACAAACCCTGAACTCATCTGAAAGAACATGAATGGGAAAACATTAATTGATTGACTGGGGGAAGGATCAGGTCTCAACAGAGCCAACTGGTGCAATCCCAGAGAGGATACTAAATAAAACACCTGCATTGAGCTTATTTCAGCATATCTCTGATAGTGAAGATTTAACCTCAGTTTTCATGGTTGAAAGAAGTAATAAAATTGGATGTCCAGATGCAATTAGGAAAAAATAACAAAACCCATCATACTTAATATTCCCATTACTCTTTTGATTAGAAGATGTGCCTTAATATTCCTTTTTACACAATTAAATGCTTCAGCTCACTATACATTATAAACACTCCATAGTAGATTAAAATTATTATAGCTATTAAGATTTTAAAGAGCATTATGCAAATTTTCTTTTAACTATAAAACTATTTCATACAACTAGAAGCCAGGAAAGATGAGATTAGTTTAAGGAAAGTATACAATTTTAAAATTATTTTTGCATGTGGCATGTAGTACAATATATGTTGTATTCTTAGTTCAGATGTCAATGTTTTATTCAAGGCCATGAAGACTGCAGTTAACAAGCATCAAGCAATATTTTTTGAGACAGCCTGAGAAAAACTTACTTTAAAATCCTGACTAGTCCTAATTAATCAAGAAAACAATAAATGCAGCTACATGTTGCAAACCATACAATTTTGCTACTAATTCTCAGTGCACAGTCAGATAAAGTTACTTACTTGTTTCAAAAGGCCAGCAAATACAACGTTCCTCTTTTTACAGTGCCGATTATTTTATGCACATATATCCCACTGATTTAAGGTGCTCAGAGGCCCTGTTTCAGAAAAGGGCAAGGAAAAAACTGTTTCTAAGGCTCACTAAAAGCTGGTCAGTATCTTTTAGGAGTCATGGAGCCCTTGCCAACAGGAAAATCTACGTCAAAACTTGTTCTATGGTCAGAAAATCAACAAACTAACTTTAAGGGGGCATAAACACCAGTGAAGGGCACCACTGTTGTCTCATTAACCAGAAATGAGTCACCTGCCTTGACCTAATAATTATTTGTTTACATTGAGTGGAACTTTTTAATGTGAACTATTAGCTCCAGCACAGGAAAAACCCTGAAAATAATACCTGTATTGCCTTAACCATGTTAAAAGAATTTTCTCCTCTCACTGGGTAGTTGCTTGGTCAAGCACAGAAGTTATTCTTGTGTAATAAATGGGCATTGCCACTTCCAAGAGATAGTCATATTCCTTATGCTGGCTGCGATCACTTCTGAATTTCACTCTGCAATTTAGCAGGCCACTTGCCCTCACTAAAAGTGCATAAAACTAGCCTCAAAAAATTAAGCTTATCATGAGTTTAGCTGTAATTACATTCAGTTTGATTTTCTTCCCTTTAGTCACCCATGTCTTTGTGAATCTCATTTTCCAGAAACTTAAACAGTATATTTTGGTTTCATAATTAATTTTTTTTCCCCATTTGCACAATGTTTGGGTATTTTTTAAATACCTGTCTAATGTCTGTGTGCTTACGATGTAGAGGCATGATCATCCTTAAATGAAGACAGTGGAAAATTCCTGCCATGTCCTGGAGATTCACAAGCTCTACATGGAGCCAGGCAACTGGGTGCCTGCTCAAGGACAGCATTAGTGTTAGTCAGGCAAGTAGCCTAGCAACAGGAAAGTAGTAAGATGAGTATCTGCATCTTTAGGGAATCCACAACATGCTTTTTACATTTTGAAACACTTCATAAAGCTAATTTGCTCTTCTGCCAGAGATCATAAAGGGCATTGTAAGTAATTCTGACTGAAAGAATGGGGAGAGTTAGGTTCATTTCTAGTACCAAGAGGTATTTTCCTGAACTCAGAGAGAAAATTAGAATTTTCAAATTGTATCTTGATGGACAAGAAAAGTTGGGATTTTCTTCCTAGAAAAACCCAAAATATCTCAATCTTTTAACTCTTCCCAGCATCAGAAGTGAAATGTCAAAGCAAAGCACAGACAGTATGTACTATTCACTCAAATTCTTCCAACTCTCTCCATGTCATAAAGAGAACTTAGTGAATGAGAATCCCTTTGACCCACATCCTTGGCTTCTTCCTGACAGGAGGAAGGCCACACCACATGTATTTCTTAGGAAGTCAACTACTCTCCTGTGAAGACAGGATGAAAAATTTGGGGTTGCTCAGCCTGGGGAAAATAAGGCTTCCTGTAGCAGCCTTCCAGCACCTAAAGAGAGACTATAAGAAAGCTACTACAAAGGCATGTAGTGACAAGATGAGGAGTAAATAGCATTAAAATGAAAGAGGGTAGGTTTAGATCAAAAACTAGGATAAAATTCTTTACTTTGGGAGTGGTGAGACACTGGAACAGGTTGGCCAGAGAAGTTGTGGATGCTTCATCCCTGAAAGTGTTGAAGGCCAGGTTGAATGAAGCTCAGAGAAACCTGCTCTAGTGGAAGATGTTGCTGCTCATAGCAGAGGAGTTGGAAAGACGATCTTTAAGATTTGTTTCAGCCCAAACCATTAGGATTCTGTGAATCTGTGGTAGGTGAAAGCTGTTTCTCAGTCCTGAAGAGCAGTATGGGAACCTCTTGGAGGCAAGAGGTCTCCCTCAGAGGCCCCACTCTCGCTGAGAGGCAAGTCCAAAGGTATAATAAGCAGTAAACGGGACAGAGGGTGAGCACTAGCTAATGCAAGGCTGGATAACCCCTCCTTTCAGTGCAGAAGGATGGGAATCAGTAAAAACTAGATTCTGTTCTAGAAAAAACTATTATCTCTTGCCCTTTGCAGCAGAAATGGCAGCTGCATCTTAGATCACAGCCCAAGATGACAAACCTCACTCCAGCCGAAAAGGGAAGGTGAATTATTCCTTCTGTCTTGACGGCATCCATGATATTTTTACCTGCTGCTGCCTTTAACTTGTACCAGCACAGATAATGGGTTCAGCTTCAGGGCAACAGAATTATTTCTGTTTTGATAAAAGCCTAGTACTCCTACATCTGAGGTTTATGAATGCCAGCATGTCTACCTCTGGATGTTTCAGGGATTGTGGAGACAGCAGATTGCATGATTTGCATTAGGGATGTCTCAGTAATGTCATGCTGTTACTACCTGAGGGACGTCTTGGTTCTTTGTTTAGCAAAAAGTCTGTTCTATGACTTCATTAAAATGCAGGAGGATAAAACTAAGTTTGCTGAGGATTTACTGAAGCTGTGCTGCTTCTCAAACAGACAACTGTAAAGAGCCACGTACTGCTGCCACCACCAGTGCTGCATTTAAGTCTTCTGCTCTTGATCCAGCTCTCACAGCTTGCACATCATCGGTTATCTGGTCCCTGGCTGCCACTCAGCAGCTCTTGCATGCCAGCTTGATGTGCCTGCAGCTCCTCATACAGCAGAAGACTGCCTACTGCATTTCATGGAAGAGGTACTACAGCTGATCTGCTGGCTGGGAGATGCTGTCATGTGAAGTTGAGTAGGGAGAAGCTATGTAGAAAGTGAAGTGTTCTACACAGAGAAACGCCTCATATCAACATGTACTGTTTCATACATCCAATAAATACATGTACAGTTGTGGCCTTTTATGACTCCTACTTTTGCTTGATCTGAAAAGAAATGAAAAATCTGCAAAGTAAAATCTTTTAACTAAGCTAATAAAATCATGAAAAGCAGTGTTACTGGGAAAATTAACTCTACTGAACTTGCTGCCTTCTTGTTTCTGTCTAACATTGTACAGCATGTGTTCTCCATGATTGTTTTATAGGACCCCATGGCACAAAAACTCTGGGATGGTTTTCTGTACTTACACAGATCACAAAATTGTTGCAATGTTTCTAGCTCTGCAGTGGAAAGGGTCCATAATCCAGGAGAGTGACTACCTGTCGCTACCAAGGAGCAGCCTGGCATTGTGAGAATTGCTGATGAACTGCATAACAGGTTGGGGCACTGCTCAATTTCTTCCCAGTTTATGTGGCCAAATGAAGTTCAGTATAGGTGAAGGGACTAAGATTTTTATCTCTACTTGGCAATAGGGATGAATAATTACACCCTTGCACAGTCCCTTAGTAACTTGTGTACCTGGACAGTAACCTGCAGCTGTAGGGACTCAAGAAAAGCAATTGAGTGTACTATTGAACTAAAGGAAGATGCCCTAAACTTGTTCTCTTCCACAAGTATCATTACTTCCTGCACCTGAAATAGGCAACTGAGCTTTGTGGTTCTTTTTCAGACCAATTATTTGCCTATAGAAAAGCAACATTTTTCTGTTACTAGGGTTCATTTTGCAGAATTTCCACAATAGTTCCTTTATTGAATGATCTCCTGGAGGAAGGCAACCTGCTTCTTTTTCTCTTTCTAGAATGGCCCATACAAAGAACATGCTTGTGAGCAACCTCTACTGTGATATCCCAATACAACTAACTCAGTTCTCGCACCTTTGTAAAGTCAAAAATAAAAATAAATGGAGTTTATCAGCCTTGTTCTCTCACAAACTTTGTCCACTGGAAACGACTTCAATACTACTCCTTGTTATTTCAAGCAATCATTCTGAGCTTTACAGCTTGATTGTGACCACTGAATTGCACCAGATGACTTTTCTGGACATGGAATGAGCCTTGTATGACATGAGCCTATGACATTTCTGTATGTGGGAGACTTATAATCCAGCACATCCCAGTGACTTTACATCAGTCTTTTAAAATAGACAGTTTTCCTTGTCCGAACTAACTGCTGCTATTGATTAACAAAAGTGCTTAATATTCTTTTGAAACTAAAACAAATAAGGCAGTTCAATAAATAAAGCAATTTAATGCCATAGTGACATTGCAAATATGAAAAAAAAATCTAATTATGTGTGTGACTGTGAGAGAATGTATGTCAACAGCCTTGACATGCTTGAATATATCATAAACCAGGCCCTTCTAGTCTTAGCTCATCATGCAAATGCAGACATGAAGTATGAGACTGTAAATTATTGACTGAAGAACTTCAGGACTTACACCAGGTCTGATCACAGTTACTAATTCACAAGTTTTGCAAGTTAAACTCTTTTGAACTGATCACTGCTTGTCATGTTTATAACAGGGTAATATTGACAATTCATATTTAATCTATGATCAGGTATAACTACAAGAACATTACTACAACATTTGTATCCCATTCTTGTTCAGCTGGTTATTCCTATTTAAATCCAATATCATGAACTTACCAAAATCGCATTATTGTGTTTTCAGATCACATCTTCTATTTGTAAAGATACTTTTGGAAGTAAACCCTTTAGAAAACTTTGACAGGTTTCCTAGGATGGTGTCAGTAGCACCTGTGAGAAGCATACTCACATGCTCTATTTCTTCACTTGTGCTGTTAAAGAAAAATATTGAATAGCACTAGAATCTGAAGAGATCCAGCTGGGCTTCCACCCATTTTGACAGTGAAAGGATGGTAACTCCTCTCTGAGAAAGTTTTCTGGCCAGTTCTATGCAGAGACCTTAAAGCAGATCAAAAAATATTAGGATTATCAAACAATTTATAGTAGAGAGAAATCCCCTAGGGAATTTTAAGGGGTTTTATCTGATGTTTTTTCATGCACACAAGCCCTGTCAGCATCCCATAGAGTAACAGAATAATTTCGGTGCTTTTCATTCTTGTAAATATTGGGTGCTAATCTCCTCCCTCTTAAATTGTAGGTAACTAAAAAGAGTTGGGGGATTTGTCTTATTCAAAATTCACAGATGCAGAACATACCACAGGATGGAGAAACATTGTTCCTTTTAAAGCTGCAGTTATTCTTCCATGCAGATATGACACAGATAAGGGCACAAAAGTATATGTTGGTATTTCATGTCAGTTGTGCAATTTGCATATTCTTCTGATAATGAAGAAACTGTGGCTTGCCTAATTAATGTAAGGGAGGCAAATCATTACTGATTTCAAAACAACATCCCCCTCCATGATGGATTTAAGTGATTTTTGTCAACTTGAATAATTTATTGAATTTGAAAATTGTTAGAAATATTTTATACACTTCAAACATGAAATGCTAATTTTGCACTGAACTTCAGTTTAGTTTTTGCCCTTTCATTTAATGTTGGGTATTCAGTAGGATTTTAATTTATCTATCATCTCAGTGTGGAACTTTTTTCTTTCTTTTCATAAGGACATCTGAAACACTTGTTTTAAATTAACATGTGTTAAAATTTCACCATAAAAACAAAAATGCAAAATCTCACTGAGATGCAAGAACTTCTTAGAGCTGTTCTTCCATGCAGGTTATGAGGTGACAATGGTGTAATAAATTAGTGAAGAAAAAGTCCATTGATAAATTACATAAATATTTGGCCTTAAGCATTCTGATCTAATGATATCATCCTGATTATCCATGTCTGATCACCTGAAGGCAACAAGATTAGTAATTAATGCAGTCCTCTTCTAAGCTTCTACATTAAGTTTCTAGCCCTGAATATCTGAGTAGGAAGCATACTAGCAGGTCCTCACTCAGTCTTTATTCAATGTTTTTATTCATAATGTCATCCACATTTGGCACAGAAAGCAGATGGATAGATAACAGGAAATTTAGAAACCTGCTATGACTTTCTTTCTTTCACGGTGCCAGCTGGGTTTCTTCAAAACAAGGGTCTTTCTAGAAGCAGGTTAATTTCTTCTTTTTAAAGCTCTGTCATTTCCATCCCTTTGTAAAAAAGACAGAGGGTCCTAAACTAGATCTTTACTATATATAGAACATTAACTTCCCAAGTTCTCTTGGAAAAAGGCAATGATAATAAAATACGTTGGAAGGATGACGTTTTTTGTCAAGAAGTTCGAGTAAATAAGTATCATAAAATTTTGCCAGTTTATTAAAGTGAAGTTCTGGGGGGTGGGGGGGAAAGACAGGTTTAGAAAGAGTTTATGTTATAACATCAGGTAGCTGTATTTCTGAGGAAACAAAAGGCAATAAAAAAAAAATCAATAATGGAACACATATTGCCTTTCCTTCCCTGTACGGATTCACACCCACACTTTTTTTTATGCATCTATATAATTTTATTTGCATGAAATTTTATTGGTAAAGAGGTGTAAATTTATAATTAGTTGCTTCCCAAAGAATATTATGCTTCTATTTCTTAACAAAATACGTACAAGGTTAGCAATTTAAAACAATAATAAAGTCAGCAAAGAGAAAAAACAGCACACAAAAACTTATCAGT
This sequence comes from Illadopsis cleaveri, assembly GCA_013399915.1. Lineage (NCBI taxonomy): Eukaryota > Metazoa > Chordata > Aves > Passeriformes > Timaliidae > Illadopsis > Illadopsis cleaveri. The sequence goes on from VXBB01012551.1 coordinate 226,503, forward strand.
TTGGCAAAGAAACCATGAGAGTTATGTAGTGGTGAAAATTCCTCAGAATAGTCAAACAAGTACAGAAAATGGTGATGCAAAGAACCACTCAGCTATTTAATGAAATGCATTGACAGCAACCTCCAATGATGAGAATTTGACCTGAGACAGGTAATGAGTGTTTGGTTAAATTTTTATTTTTTTTTAGATACAATTACTTTTGTTTCCTTGTCATAGGCAGACCTTTAATATGACTAGGTCATGCCTTCTCAAAATAATTAGGAAAGCTGTGGGGTTATATTTTCCCTTTTGGGGAATATGTGGAGACATTGAAACTGCTTCTCTGACAATCCCAACAGCCTCCTTACCAATGGCACCACTCCACATTGCCCCTTCACAGGATGTAGGGTTCTTGCAAGTCTTGTGACAGGAGAGGTGAGATCAGCACTGCTCTCTCAAGATTTCATTCCCATCTTCACGGCAGATGTTCTACAACACTTCAGAAAATTGCCTAATTTTTCTCTACTCCTTCTTTCTCCACAATGAAAAGCAGTGGGTGGGAAGGGAAAACAGTAGCTACTTTTCCTGATAAAATACTTCAAATGTTACACATGAGAAGTATCATACGCAGAGTAAGTAACTGCAATAAAGAAAGAATTACTATGAAGATTTAAGCACTTGAAGTGCTGTGGGAAAATTTTGCACCTGATTTTTAGATGCTATTCATACTTGGATGGTTACTCTTTGGTTCATCATAAAGAGTTTTCTCATGTGTACAAATTTAAAAGACTGTTTTATAGATCATAAAAATATGTACTCAATTACTTCAAATAACACTTGGGGAACTGCATGTAAATGGTGCATAAATTGCCCAATGAATCAAGACAAAGTCTCTTTCAAAATCAGGAATCAGGGGTAACCAGCATCAACAAACACATATACACTGTTGAGAAGGGGAAGCTTATTACTGCAGAGCAGTTTTCATCTTTGCTGTAAATAAAACAGGGGCTTTAAACAAAGCCACTTCAAACATGCATCTGCAGCAATTCTATTATTAAAGCTGGTAGTGGCTCAGGGACAATCAATGCACTTTGCTTCAATACTGTTTTGATTTGCAATACAGTACATAGATTGTACAGTGCAGAGATTTATGAAACAGCTTATTCTCCACTATAGTTGCTCCCAACAAGCTTACTTAAGCCCTATATATCATGAGCTCTAAATCAAAGGTTTGACGTCGCAGAGCTCTGGAAAACTGATTCCATGAAGCTGTAATTCTCCTCTTGCCCTCTGCCAAGATGTGTATTATCATCATGAAGGCCTCTGAAATGCATCTAAAATGCATTTGTAGAAGGTGTTATATTTATTACAATGCTTTTAAAAATCCCCTATCCATTGATTGGGGGCTTATTGGATTTTGTCTTTTTCATTTTTACTTTTAGACCAAAAAAATGTTAGATAAAAATACCACTGAAATTCAGTGCAGAATTTTTTTCAGTCACACATTCACAATTTCAGGCTCAATAATGCACAAATACAGTATGACTTTATGGGGCATTTATACACCAAAGCCAATTTGAAAGCTTTTCCTAATTTATATGGAATACACTAAGATCTCATACCACAAATCTGGTTCCCACAAACTGACCAGTACATAACAAAGAGAAATACAAGTCCCTTGGTTGCTTCTTACTTCAGATTAACTGCATTACTCTATCAGTGCACATGGGAAATGTGCACTGATAGGGTAATGTAATTAATGTGCAATCGCTGTTGATACAGAGAGCTAGATGTTGGTGGAGAAGCTGGTGAGAATCCGTGTGGTGTGGCCCTCACTTCCTCCACCCACATATGCCGTGGGCATGGGGACATGCCATGGACAAAGGGAGAGCTTGTCCCCATCTGAGGCATCATATCACTTCTCTGGAGCTGTGAACTGCAATGATGGGGCCCTAATTGCCCCATCATAATATTCTTCCTACTTTACCTTCATCAAGCACCCTTTACCTGTGGAGAACAAAATACTTTTCAAATACTCAGTAGTATTCCAGGCTCCCCTAAGTGAGATTAGTGGGAGAGGCACACAAGATTTAAACGGTTGTCCTTAGTCTCTAAAATATTTGATGGCGGTGCAAGGGGCACAGATTTTACGACATGCTTACAGGTTAACTTGTTGATATTTCAATCTGGAGACCAAAGTACAGGAGGGAAGATCTACACTGCTTTGAGACAGAGGCTATTGATTTTATGTTCACTATTGCATTATGAGACTGCATCAGAAGCAAGGAAATGAGCATCTCAATATGAAGAAGAAATACAATGCAGTCAGTACAGAATGAAATAAATATCAGTTCTGTCATTTAACATCATTATAAACCATGCCAATCACTCCACATAGAGCAGAGGTCCATAAATACAGTTTTAACTTCTTGACTGTTTAAGATGGATAATTGCTTCTGAAAGCAAATGAGTGCACAAATGTGTATTTCATTGTGTAGTTTAAATTATCAGTCTCCAGTTTACAGAGAATATCTGACTGGACCTATGGCTTCTAATAATGCAATTCAAAATAGTTCATATCAGTTGGGGAAGGAAAAGCATTTTTTTTCTCTAAGTAATGTCTCAATCTTTACTTCAATAATATCTCAATACCTTGCACTGGAAAAATAAATGGATATGTACTATGCCAATTATGCCAGCAAATAGTGCTTTATATCACATTTTCTGGCCTGCCTCCTTGTGCACTTTTTATACATGGAAGAAGTTCCTCATAAACAAAAGCAAAGACAACTTATTTTCCTCCCTTTAACTTCTACTTTTATCTCTACAAGTGCCTTTCATGAAGTCCATTTAAAACAAGAGTGAGTAAGCAGCTTGGATACTGTTCACATCACACAGCTCAGGACCTCCTGAAGATAACTAGTACTGTCTTTCTCTCAACACCACTTTGTTTTCAGCTGCTGTCCAGCTGTTAAACAGATATAGTTCATTGCTTAGGACAAATACTCGTATAGGTTGTGATGCAAAAGACTTGATTTTGTTAATAGCATCATAAATATAAATAGAGCAGTTGAAGAAGTAGCAGAAGTAAGAATCATACCAGTTCAATCTGATGTGAACATATTATAATCCCCCCTTTCAAATATGACCAGCAAACAATGAGTTTTCTTGGCTACTTCACTTATAACACAGTGCAGAGAATTCAAACACACTGGTAGCTTTATGATCAGTTAAAGAAGGCCAAATTATGTTGTTTCATTCAGTTTAGAACACTGCATTTCATTCAGTGACATTTTCATTGATTTAAATATGCCATGTGTGAAATCTTGCTAATGCAAATCTCATCCACAAAACTTTAGACCTCATAAGGTCTAAGACTTGGCTTTTAGGGTCAGGGTTTAAGTAGGTGACCTCTGTAAATCCTCTGCTGGAGTAAATTTAACATTGAAAGTAATCCTTTGTAACAGCTTCAAGGAAGAGGGTCATTTTTATATCCTTTGTTAATGCAGTTGAACACATTAATTTAACTAGCAATGTTTATATAAAACAAAGATTTTTGACTTCCAAGACAAGTATTTTCTGCTACATCTAATGCCATTTCCTGACTACTGGCCAGTGGCTTTACAGTCCAGAAACTGCTCTCATTTTCAAGCCTCATATGTACCAACAATACATTGTGGTGTTACTGTACACCTTCCATGCAGAAAGTCATGCTTTCCTGAGATTTGGAAGCTTAAATTGCTCCTCTGGTTAAAGTAGACAGCAGTGCTATCTTTATCTAGCTGTTGGATGCTTCATTCGATTGCCTGAGTCATTGGCAAAATAGCTTGAGGCTAGACAGGTATATTACTCTTTAGAAACAGATGGTGTTGCACACAGGAGATTTGAGAAACACATTCTTAATGCAGCAACAGATCTCTCTAAAATGAGCTGTCCAATTTATTATGGCTTATATAAAAATTCTGCCATTACCCTCTATTACCACCTCCCACTCCCCATTAAAAGTACAGTATTTGGAAACAGGCATCAAAAGAAAGGAGTTTTATTTTTTGGGAAGCAACATCAACAGAAAAGAACAATAATTTTTTTGTGTGTGTTTGCAGCAGGTATTTTGGCAGAGTCAAATTTGGAAAATTAATGTTGAAGACAAATATTAGATAAGGATATTTTTGCCACTAGTGCCCAAAACACACTGTTTTCTGAAGAAAATGCAGTAGTTTGATATTATTTTTTTTATTAACAGCTTGGAGGTGGGGGCCAGAGTGAAGAAGTACAGAAAATCAGTATTGCTGCAAACACTTCCTGATTATTATCTTGCTGTTTCATCATCCAGCTATCTACCTGCACTTTTCTCATGGTTTATTAAAGATATATCACTATTTCTTTCCAGCCCTACCTATTTATAAATAAATAAATGGGCCTATGTCATTATTCTCTAGCACAGCATTCAGTATTTCAATCACAACATTTCTAATGTCAGTTCTGAAGTGTGAAATAAGCATCAAATGGTCAAATCTGCTCTTTACTTTTCTAAGAATAACAAAACTTCATCTTCAAAAGAATTTCAGCATCTGGGAGGCACAAGAGAGAGCAGAGAAACTGCTATTCTTATACACTTGAATTTCAGTTTTCACTTTGGATTTGGGCATTCACATTTTACTAGATTTGGACACTTATATTTGTCAAGAACTTTGAAGAGGAAAAAAAATTCTCCTGCTTAGAACAGTTAATGATTTTGTCAGCATTAATTGCAGTTAGGGACCAAGTATTTGTTAGTTTTTTGGGGTTTTTTGTTTATATTTTCTAAGAACTTGTAGTTTACAGCATTGACCAACGTCATAAAGGATGAAAGAGGGAAAGACCAAATACATAATAGCACACAATGGTTTGTTCCTCACTGTTGGTCAAACACAGATTTCAAATAAGTAATGGCAATGTATACAATTGCTATGAAAATGGAAGGCATGACAGCACTTAATTACCTAGATAGCCACAGCAGGTGGCTACTAGTTACCTCAGTAACTTTTTGGAGATCAAGGGGGAAGAAAACCAGCAATGCTGTAAGAGTTTTTATTTTCAACCAAGTATACTTGCCTGCTTATGGCTTTACCAGAACCTAGCAGGTGCTATCTGTTCTTCAGGGAAGAAAATATAAACAGCACCAAGAATTGCAGTAAGAACAGACTGACTCATCTTTTCCTTTACAAAGTGGGGTGACATCACTCCCCCAGCTGCTCAGCGTGGGGGAGGTCAGTTGGTGATAATCCTTGCCAAATGCATCCAACAAGCACAGATGAGGAGTGGAGATTTCACATCATAATAATCTTCTTCCCTCTGAGCTTGTGGATTCTCTTTTGGATGAACACAGCATGGTCGAGAGCTCTGCATAATTTCAGGGGATACGTCTAGCCAGGAGGAAATGGAGCCAGGCAGAAGCCACTCCTGGAGGCATTGTTCCATGGCAAGCTAGTCAATAATCCACCAGAAAATCCATTGATTTAAATGCTGATTGGAGATGCATTACCTTTAGTTTCTTGGCTTTGCTCACATCAATATGTGTGGTCGTTGTGGGCAAGCACACTGAGGGAGTAAACAATTTAAACTGGGCCGCTAACGCTCACAACGGATTTTTTTTCAGCAGGGAAAGAAGCCAGATGACAGCATGAACTGTCCAGAACACTCTGATTTTGTACTGAAATTTGCAAGGAGGTGATGAAGACTTCTTGCAGATTCTTAAGTCACAAGACATATGGACATGCTTTGTGTCTCCTGGCCACATTCAAGAATTTGCAGCAAGTTTCTTTCCCCCATGCTGTTAACATGAAAGTGGTTGAACGTGCCTTGATGCACAAAAGGGAGTGGGTATCAATCATGCTACTGTTAGGTAATACATTACTTTTAATGCAAGCAACTGGAAACTAGAAAACTGGAGACTAATTTTATCAAGAGGTTGCAAGAACAAACAATAACTGGATGGATATCAATTTTTTTTTAAAAGTTCTTGACTAAGTTTCTGGCATGGAAGCTCTAGATAGGAAAATCATTAAGATACTTGTTCAAATTCCATTCAATTTCGGAAAGTACTTTCCATTGATTCTAATGGTCTTCATATCAAAGTCTTAAAATTGATTTTTTTTTTTTTTAATGCAGTTGACCTCCTCGTTCACAAGTCACTCAGGGCCATTCTCAATAGCCAGCTAAATCTAAGCTCTGCTTATTGGGCAGTGTTCATGTTCAAACTAAGCACAGAGCAAAGAGTGCAAAAATAGGAAGGAGCAGTCAGAACAAAAGAGGAATAAGCTGTAAGTACAATTTATTTAAAACTTACAGAGTCTGAGGGTCACTTGACTTCATTGTTCCCATTCAGCTAGGGGACAATCAAATAGGTACATATTGTCAGCACAGGAAAAATAATTTATAATGAACTAAAATTATTCTGATGAATTTTAGGCTACCTTCATTGTTCAATAATAGCCTGAACAAATAAGCAGAAAATAAATCCTCTGTGGAAGGCACTAGTCAACTAAGGCAGTCTAGAGAGTGGCAAAATCTCTAAGAATGTTCTCCAAGGACTTTTGATTAGTCAAGTGGTATTTCATGCCTTACAGAGGATTTTAAAACCTTTCAGTACAGGAAGAGAAGAGTAAACACATACCTATAAATATGGGAGGAGGGGGGGAGTTTTTTCTATTTTTTTTTAGAATAGCAAAACCCCACAACTTTCTATTGTGGGAAGCTGGCATTTTAACGGAGTATCCATAAAAAACAGCAGTACCTTTATATCCAGGTAGCAATTTACCCAGTCCATCTGAAAATACTGAGGCAGAATAATACTACTCAGTAAAATTGTTCTGTTTACACTGAGCAGCAACTTGCTCCATGAAATTTTTCTACTAAAATTAATCTCGTGTCCTGCATATAAGAAACAGATGCTGAAGTGAATCAGTCATCAAATCTTGTAGTCTGCAATGACAAAGGTCTGGGCAATAAATGTTTCATCCAGGAAGACCTGAGGAACCACTACTTTTTATCCTGCTCTGTAGAAACTTGTACTTGACACTCCACTGGAAAATTACAGAAACAACACAAATCAAGGCCATAGGCCTCACAACAACACTTACGATCCTTGAAATACCAGGGAATTTGTTATATGAAACTTGAAAATGATCCTAGGACAAGACTGGTACTCATATTACAATCAAAAACTAACAATGAAACCAGCCCAAATCCCGGCCGAATTCTCTTGACAGAGAAAAATTCAGCTTGACCTCAAATCTAGAGATAAACTTAATCTAAATAAGTAGGCAAGACTATAGTATTTTTCCATGGGATAAGCATGGAAAAGAGTCTGATTTCTTGTAATGAAAAGAGTTTTAATCTATACAAGTCAGAACCAGCAGCACAGGTACACACAAAACAGAACCACAGTCATGCAAATGGATCGAACATTTCAACTAAAACAAGCTGTGCTCACAGTCATGCAAGAAAATGTTGTTCTATTTTAATTGTACCATAAACTGCACTGGGGAAAAATCCTTCCATGAAGAGAAACAGGGAAATAAACAGGGGGTGACCATATAGGCAATATTGAAAATAACTTCTTTACCTCTATGCTATGGGACTTCTCTCTCTCCCAGTTTTCAATTTTAATACCTGCTTTTAACTAAATAACTTGCACTAGGTCCATAAATGGGCAGAGCCTCTCTGCAGCAGCAGTAAAGGAAAAACTTCCCACTCCCTAGTTTCACAGCAGACATTTTGTAAATATATTCTCTACTGACTTTCCTCCCATCCTTCTTAAGCTTTACTCCCTCAGACTGTCAGCTCCACTCAAGCCCATTTTTGACTTAGATGTTTCATTATTCCTTTGAATGAACTATTTGGGGTAACCTTATGAGTTGACTGATCAAGAAGACCAAGAGGAAATGGATTTTACTTTTCATGGAGTCAAGTCAAGGTAAGATCACCAAAAGCGAAATTGATAATTCTGGAAGAGTCAGAATTCAGGCACAACTGTCTTCCACATAATAACTATAGCTCTGATTTCAGAACACAAGGTCTTCTAGCATTTTCCCTTTTGTTCTAGAAGGATTAAAATCAATAGTGTTAGCTTCTTCCTAGCAACTCACAAGCTTCTGAAGTTCATGAGGCTCATAGGTCTATTGGTATGCTAGGGAAACATGAAGAGTGCCAGGTTTCTTTCCAGAGTACTTCTTGTTCTACTACTCCCAAATCCTTCCCCCTGTTGAGTCACACCTCTGAGCCAAAGACTTTGTGGAAAAAATATCAGCGTGACATATGAGTCTTATGCTGTAGAAAGCAAAGATTTCTGACTAATTCTCACACAGAGATGTGCACTCCATGAATACTTCTCTGTATACAGTCTCCTCTGTTATATCCAGAATCATACTGAGTTTATCCCTACCTGAGAGGGTGTTACTATTAACGATGTTTCATAAGAGACACTTTCTCCTGGAAATGTCACAGAATGCTTTTTGCGTGTTTGTTTTAATCATCCTCATACTGGCAAAAAACTGAATGCAGCTGCACTGAAACACTGACACTAAATTTTGCATAATTCATAAACATGTTTAAAAACAACATCCAGTGATACGACTGAAATTCTTACTTATTATACAGGTCACAAGTTCTCATCCAGTGCTCGGTGGAATACTTTCTGTTTTGTTCCATTAGATGGAAATTATCTCATTCCCCGAAATTTTTAATCTTAAGATTCATCCATTTGACTCCTTTCCAAAATTCCTCAGGCTATATGATAAAACTTCCCCATGCCATACATTGAATCTCAGTGACAAGATGAATTTCTTTGCTCAGGCTGATGCAACCACAGATTTTAAAAATTTTAAGACACTGTTAAAGCCTCTTGGAAAACTCTGCCTTATCTCTTTCTTCAAAAGTCTGCAGTGTCATTCTTCAAAGACTGATAAAAAGACCTATTCTTTTGTGAAACCATGATATAAAACTTCAGTACACTCATTGTTCAATAAGGTAAGAGGGAGCTGAGTTCCATTCAATTGCTGTGACCCTTCCTGCAGGTTATATTCTCCATCTACTGTGACAATCAAATACACAGTTTCATAAATACAAAGTTTCTTTAAGTCCCACTGTCTCCAGTCTTGGAGACAGAATGGACAGATGTTCAACCTTACCTCTGCCTCTTCCGGAAATGTTGTCAATTCTCTTTACGCCAGTGTTAAAAAATAACCTTCAACAGATTTTCCATTGCTCTCTAGGAATATCCAGGTGGTGACATTTCATAGGGCAAGCCATTACATTTCAAGTAGCCCTTTCAGAGCTTTAAAGAGGTAAACGCCTTCCTGTCTCCCTCCAGTCTCATACGCTGACAGTTTACAACTTGATGCACTTACTTTTGACCATTCACTGGGGGTGAGATTAATCATAGGTACCATAGATTTTTTTTGTCTGATTTAACTAAAGGCAATAAAAGCAAAGCTCATTCAGGAAATTGCACTGATGATGCAATACCCCCAACCCTTGATCTTTGTTTAGGAAGCACAGAGAACTACTCCTGCTCTCAGGAGTTTGACTAGACCTCATCCTGGGCACAGCAGGCTTGGTCAGCTGCCCTTGACTCAGGCTACCTGCAGCTTCTCTTGAAGTTTCTTAGTAATTAGAGGCTCAAGTATAAGAACCATGTCTACAGCACAGCAGCATGTGCAGAATAATAGGAAATACTTATTTGATATATAAATATATGTGTGTGTGTGTGTGTACATATATATTGTTTATAAAAGATCTGCTTTATTTTCCCTTGGTTTTTTTGTTTTCTTAGTGTTTTGGGGACTCACATCCTGGATTTCGGGTGGAATTTAGTAAGTGGCCTTGTTTATTCAGGCTGCAATTGTTATAATTCTGGAGAACTTTAAGTTTACAAACAAACACAAAAGAAGTTCCTTTATTTCAGCAGTACCTTTCCTGAGCTTGATTGCTTTCAGACAGTTTTGTGTTCCCTGGATTGATTCTACATGCAAGTCTTGTAAGTTATTCACTGTTGCTTCCACTTGAGTTACTAATCCTGTTGCTTTTGAGAAGATTAAGTCCTTTTCTTTCAGCAATAATCTCTAAATATTCTTATCACAACACCAAAAGCAAATCAACCCTCCACTTTCAAACACCCAAGCAGGCAAGCAAGTTATATGCCATTAGTCTGACTGGTCATCTCCTCTGTAGCAAAAGAATTCTGTTCTAATTCTGCATTCTATTGTCACCAAATCTTATCATCTGCATCAGATATTCCTATGTTTCAATCTTCTCGTCTTTTTGTACTTACAGTTTTCCAGCCATCACTATTTTATAAAACATAATACGAAGGAATGGTTCAGTTGATGTTTCCCTTCGACAGCTTTGTGTGGAAATTTCTTTATGTTTGACCAGTTTAAGCTGATGTACAGTGTACTCTATGATTATGATTGTAATGTTTCTGCACCTCACCTTCTACAAAATAATGTGTTTTAAAAATTCTCGCATTCAGAACAGTAAGGTTGGTATACAATACAGACACACAGAGTGCTTCTTCTTACAGGCTGCACCTTCTCCCCCCACACTCCTTTTTTAGCTTTAGGTTAAAATAAAACCCTCTAACATTGAAAGTGTATAGCTTTTTGTGCTCAGCCAATCCATTCCAGTAATTGCGTTCTACTTCCCAAAATTTCCCTTTCGGATGCAAAAGGAAATTCTACCTTTTCTTTTGTTTGTTGTTCTGAACTTCAGCTCTTTGTAAACCTTATCCCACAATCAGCTGTATTTAATTCCTAGAATAACTCACAAACATACAAAGCTAGCTAGTAGTTCTTGGGTCCCCTGGGGAGGACACTAATAATGCTGCATAAACTATTATCAGATTAGCATTTTCCAGTGACATGACTGCTTTTCCTCCACCCTCTTTGGATGTGCAATTAATGCAGCAGATGACATAATGATCTTTGACATCTCACACAGCGAATGCCGTATGCATGTGACAATGGGATGGCACTGGATGGAAAGCTAAGACCTCTTACTTCCTTAGCACTGCATCTGCTCACTCTAATCATTATGGACATTTGCATGCTGTTTTTATTTTCTTTCAATAGGGGATATAAAGATAAGGAAATAAGTAATAACTTACTATATGTAGTTTACTTTTTAGCTAAATGACACCTATCACTGAATGAGACTTCTATTCAGACAGATTGAACAGATTCAATTTTTCCATCCCTTTTATCTTCACTACTCACATCTTTCATTCTCTGTTGACACTTAGTCATCAATTGTTTTTCAACACTGAAAAAAATGGTACTAAACTATGTATGCTTCAAAAATACCTCTCTGTCCTCTCATAAAAGTGCCCTTCCAAGCTACAAGCAGTGCACAAAACCAGGAGCTGTTCTTCTGACCTGCACAGACAATACCTGACTTCAACAAAGCCAAGCCTCAGAAAGGCTGTGCAGGAAAACACGACGCTATTCTAAAACCCCACAAGAAGAAGAAGGCTGCCTGGAGCAATTTTTCTGCCTTCCAGTTCAAGGGATCCAAAAATATTTGCTAAAGACCTGCACATGTACCAGTGCTTTAGGGAATGATTGTCTTCGCAATGAAGTCCCTATACATAGAAGGATACTGTTAAATGCCTTCCACGTCAGTTGTCATTAGTGTGCTATGCAGAAACATGCACACAGAGATCTGTTCAGTAAGCTGCAGTCACCACACAGCTTCAGATATCTCACTTTCATTCTGCTCAGTAATTCATCAATCCTAATATGACTCTAATACCCACAATATTCCAAACTTTAGAGTGCTGCCAATGACTACAGTTTTAAAAATAAAAATTGCCAAAATATTTCCTCTCCTCATCATAAATGAGGACTTCTCCTATAAAATCACCCTGGCCTGGGACCAAAACTGGGCAATAATCAGCATTGGAATAGTGACAACTTCGAATCCCATTATTTCACAAGACAGCCAGGCTAGAAACAAATAGTATCTGCAAGACATAACAATGAATCTCATCTTCCAGCAACACAGAACTGGCTTCTTGTTGTGAAACAGAAACTGAAAAATCACAAGCTAGTTGCTTTCTCGCGTATAATAATACATTTTGAAATCCTAAGTCCTCTGTACCTTTCTATCTCTCCCTACTGCTTTGAAAGCTGGGCTTTTTGTTACAAAGCCAATATACCTTAGGAAAAGGTGCCTCCCTAAACATCTAGAAAGATTTAACCTACAACCTCTCTTCCACACCTAAAGCAGAATACACAAGAAGATACGTGGAATTGCATTCTACTTTCATCCCAAAGCACCCAAAACCTAATAACGATAGCCCAAGCCATACTCATGGATCTTTGACATTACACAAAAAGTCTGCAAGAGTTTATGGGGCAAAATTACAGTTCTGTGAAAGGTAGCCTTCTAAAGAAAATATTGTTTTGGTCCTCTGTTCTTCAAACTGGCCTTTGATGGAGAAACAAAATTCTTTTGCCTCTCAAAGGGATTATTTCAAACAGATACATATTTCATTCTATGAAGCTGGATGAGATTAAGTATCCTTCAAATACAGAATAAATGAGAGCCTAAATGAGTCAATGGTGTTAATATTGGTTTTGTTACTATCAATTTTTAAGGGGCATGGGTTTCAATGTAGCAGAATAAGAACATGTTGCTATGAAAAACTCTTTAATATTTCATAGAGATCCACAAAGTAAGCAATCATCTTGAGCAAACAAATAAATACTGCTAAGTGGTAGAAGATGCAAATCAGATATTTAAGCTTTTAGGCATTCCAAATCTGCAAACCAAACCTGAAATTTACAGCAGAAAGCCGTAAAAGTAGAAAGCGGTGTTTGCTTTAGTTATTGGGATGTGGCAAGTCCTACTCTTTCTGCAAAAGATGTTATTTTAAAGGACTGTAGGTCATTGTTGCTACAAGAGTAACAGAGAAAATGGAATGAGAACCTTTACACTGCAGTCACTGATGAGTAAAAGAAAGGTGCACATTGTGTGGAATAAACAAGAACAACTTTCTTCTGTATGTTTCCTTTATTTTTCATTATGTTTGACATTTCTGAGACTTGTTGTAACTTCTGAACTGCCCATTGCAGTGAGTGGTAGGAGATCAGACTTCACCTTGTTACACTATGGAGCTGCAGAAAAAAAGAAAACATGAGAAACTGGAATGACCTGGCAGAGGTTTGAAGGTTGAGATGGTGTCCTAGATCTTCCTGTCAAACAAAACAAAAGCTGTGCGTACATACTACAGAAGTTCTGCACACAGTGAAAGAAATGCTCTGTCTCCCTAGCTCTTTTGCTGTGCTGCGACATATAATATTGAAGTGGAAATAGGGCATGACCTGTACTTGTTGTTCCCAGTATGTTTAATGGTACAGCTACCCCCAGGAGCCCACATTTGCCTGGGACTCCAAAGTAGGACACTGCATACATAGACAGTATAGGGTCAGTCCCTTTCCTAATAGAACTTGCTCAGGATAAAAGTAGAAGAAAAAATTGGCTTTTGGTTGACAAGTCACATATTTAGAACCACCATAAGTGCTCCAGGTAAACTAGGCACTGTTTAATCCTCTCCTCATTTTTAGAGACAGACCTAGTTATAGAGGTTTCTTAATGCCAATACAATAGAGAAAGGTAGGCTGGATTATTTTTTCACCCATCAACAGAATTGTGGTCATTACAATGCTTATTTCTTATACCCTTCCTGAGTATACATGAAATTTATCCTGAACCTAAGTCCCCCTTGATGCAACTGCTCCATGTTATGGATGCAACACTTGGTCAGAACACAAGAAAACAGAGCTTGTTTTGGAATTCTTAGTGCTCGAGGATTAATCTTTAGGAGACAAATAAACAGTTAAGTATTACAGGTGTAAGTGTAAACTGTCAATCACAGATCTCATCCAGTCTGTTAAACCATATTTAGTGACGCCTGGAACTCAAATTTCATTTCAAGCATGCAAGACTGCATTTCTAGCAACTTCTGACTTGAGCACAGCTTTTCTAAAGAAAGCAAAATTTAAAAATTTACCACCCATCCACCCATTGTGCTTGGATGAAGATCACAGTGAGGCAGCTGTGCTTCCAGGGACTATTCTAAACTGGCCATTTGGGCCAGTTTTCTACTTGCCTGGTGTCACTAGAGCAACTAAAAGGAGTCAGATGCATGACTGGGATCTAAGCCCTTGAATAACAAATCCTCCTTGGTCTGTGACAGCCAATTTTCTTAGACAATTTCCTCTGGTATTATTTCTTTCTTCTTTTTCAGTTTATTTTAAGAGTGCCAAACCAATGATCTCAATATATTATAAGCCCTTCAGATAACAGTTTCAGGACAGCTGAATGACTAGCAGTAGAGCCAAGTTTGTCTTGTCAGGTTCTACAATATTTCAGGAATACTTCTTTTCCCACTGGTGTTAAATGTTGAAACAATCCAAGCATTTCACATATGGCAGCATTGCCTTAAATCCTCCCTTCTGTTTAGTCAGCTTTCATGTGTATCACTAGACCACTGTTTATACACTATCAACCATAAAGGGAAGAATCTCTTAAAATCTGCTGCTTCTTGGTTCCCTTCATGCCAATTCTAAAGGTTCCTTCTTTCATTGTAGTTGTCATTCTGATAAAAGGGAATCTGTTCTTTATAGCAATATAAATCAGGAATAGGTTCGTTGCCTTGAGTGAAGTGATTCCTCACACTTCTCTGTGTGTGTGTGAAAAAAAAATACTCTCATGTTCCAGCAGTCCATTAAACCATGATTCAATGTCTTTGCAGAGATCAGGACACATTGGCGTTCAGTAAAAGGTTAAACAGGAGAAAAAAATATCTGAATGTTCCTCCTTGGTTCTGGAGGATTTGGTCCTGCACTAACTCACTGGTGAAAGGGATGTTGGAAGGGCAATGCTTAGAAATCACAGAATAAAAGACTAACTATTGGAAGGGTTCATTGTGTACCACAGTATCAAGTAAATTCAACAGGAGAACTATATATGGTAGGAAAAAAAATAGTATTAACCAAGTATTGATGGAATAAAAGAGAAGATGGAACTACCATGCAAAGGTAAAAAAATTACATTGATGCACAGTTGTTCTATATAGGTATCAATGATCAAATCATGTTCTTTCTACTGAAGAGGCACAGATGTACTGATATGAGAACCTGGATCGCTGCATGTAGCAATGTAGCATTGAAAAACCCAATGGCTTTCAGCTGGGTTTAAGATAATAAAAGAGAGTAGGAATTATTATGATCTTGATATATGCTGAAAAGCAATCTGCATTTTAAGAATCTTTTCTCCTTCTCCTCATCCCCAGTACATTTCTTCATTCATTCAACATTTCTTAAATACCAGGGGGATTGATGCTGTCCTTTGGTGAGATGTATGTCCAGTTTTGGTCCTGACAGTATATGTAACTTCTATATGTAACTCTTAATGTGATAAGATTGAGCACTCCTGACACTGCCACATGAGTAGGGAAATAAACAGCATGGGAGAGGACATCATGCTCTCTGCAATTTCTGCAGTTGCTAATACAAAACTGAGTGTCTCACTTCAAAGGAATCCATAGCTCCAGCTTTGCCTCAGAAGGGTGGATGCACTGATAACAAATTCAAATAGAATTCCTGTCTCCCTATGTGGTGCCAGGTTTCAAAGGTGATGTACATCTGGATTCTCAGGTCTCCCAGGTTCTTGCTAAAAAAAATCCAAAAATCTGGAAGTCCTAGTCTGTGCAAGGTGACTTCATCTTACAGACTCATAAAATTGAGTCTTTCAGGCTTGTGGGACAGCTGTCTATTGGACTGCCTCCATGCTGCAGTCTGGTGAAAGCAGCTACCAAGTCAGGGAGTTCACGGGTCAGCTGATTCTGGAAGCTGGACACAGGGAAATGTCTCTGTTCTGGATTAAGACATATGGTGGCCATAATCTATGCACCTCTCTCCCTTCCATTCAGTAGTAAACAGCCATGAACTTAACGAAAGTCAGATTGATTTCACTTGATAGCTGCTGGGGCCCCACGTAGTACATGCTGTCCATCTGCTGTTCTTTATATCAATCTTTCTTCCCCTCCCCCCAATATGTCTGCTCTGAATGTTTAAAAAGAGATGCTTTATCCTTAGAATCTGACACCCATTACATATTGCCACATGTTTTTGTTTGTGTCTTATTTTATTTTTGTTTTCTTAACACTTCATCCAAAGCAAAATGTTGTGTCATCCTACTAAACACTTTTCCTCTTACAACAGTGTTCTGGTAATTTATAGAACAGTGAAAAAGCAACTCCCAGGACACTTTATGCATCAGATCTTCAGCAGACACAATGTGGTGTAGCCCTGTGGGCCTCACTGAAGCAATAACAATTTACACCAGTGGATGGTCTGGCCCTGCTGTAGGTATTTCATCTTTGACCTATTGCAGCAAAAATCTTAATGCTCACAGCAGAACCAGAAGCATCAGGAGCTGGTGAAGGAAAATCCACAAAGTCTATGAGAGGTCACAATTGCGCTGAAGAATGTCTGAAGAGATCCCTTTATTTCAGGTTTTTCTTTCTATATCTAGCAAGGAGGGCTGCAAAACTAAAAAATATATTTAGTTATGGTTTTCTTAGTTTTAGAACAAACCCAGCAAGGCTGAGATCAACCACTGATTCTAAAGGTTTTGTTAGTTCATGATAGAGATGCTGGGTAATGATGATATGTCTTTTACATTGCAAATGTGCACAGACCTTATTCCAAGATTTAAACCATGCATTTCCCTTACCAAATCCAGTGCTTCATGCCCACAAGCCTTGCTGACCAGAACAGTGGGAGAGCTGCACAATTTGAATATAAGTGGAAATAAGAAAGAATAAGACTTTGTGGCTTTTAAAATTTTCCCTCTTATTTCTTGACTTTTAAAATTACTCATGCTGTCTCATGAACTGATGTACTGTACAGGTGAGCTACTCAGTGAGTGCAAAGGTGATGATTTTCCATTGAGTATTACAGTTAGCAGACATATCAGCTCATTGATTCATTAACTCAAAATGAACACATACTTTCATTCTATTTTTTTTTCTTTTTTTGGTTGCACATGGTTCATTTCAGAGATATTCCCCCCTGCTTTCAGCAATGTAAGCAAATTAACACCAGTGAGACTCAGAACCTATGAAAATTTATCCTCTGAGCATCTGTTAAGTAGATATTTGTTATGCCTTATAAATGAGGATCAGACCTAGGTCAGGTCAAGTGCTGTGAAGGACATGCTAAACATAATAATTTGTAGCCATCACTAGTCTCTGGTTTCTGCATTTTTAAGACACACAATAATAGCTTCTTCATTGAACCAACAAGCAGAACTATTGATAGAATTAACATATATAATGGCAAAAGGAGGGAGTCTCCAGATTTTTTTTTAACATTGTTATTTCTTTCTCTCAACTGAAAACCTATAGAGGTTTTGTTGTTTGCAGGTTTGATGCAAGAGAACAGTGTTAGTAGCATTGGGACGACACAGCTGGAATATTCTATGCACAACCATATCAGTCTTTGCATTCTTGCCTCAGCAGGGATGAAGAGGATCAGAATAGATTAGGATGGGGAGATAGACACAGCCAAATTACCTCTGCTCCCGTTCAGTGACTGTTGTCAGGGGTCTACTTACTGTACAGTAGTGAAACAACACACACAGTGCATTACTGAGACAACACACAAAACATCAATGGAGAAGGCAAAAATCTTGGCTTCATTGGCATTGTCCCTCTCACATCTTATCCAGACAATGCCTTTTATTAAGTGTTTTGTGTACTAGAGAGGCCTTGCACAGGATTTAATCACTACACCAGATTTCCCCACTTTAAAGCATCTTTTCAGTGTAAGAAACTGCATGATGAAACAGGAAACAAAAGTGTGTTTCATTTCAATGAAATCAATGAATCTGCGGAAAGATATTCTCATTGATATCTTTACTCAAGTATAATCCTTAATGACTAAAATGTTGGATCAAATGCAAAGATCACAACTGCAACTGAATTTTATATTAAAATACTGCCTCAAATACAACTGTTTGCTAAGGGCCTCATAACTGAAAGTATGATTGTTGTAATTAATGATTTTGTTTTACTTTGGAAAAGAAATTTTATAAATTATGTTCAGGCAACAATAACTATTAATGCATTTCAATTAAATTTTACTTGAATTATAAAACCACAAGGGTCAATTTTTCATTGCAGAGATGAAGTAAGTTTCTTCTGAATCACCCAAATCAGCATTTTGCAAGGCATTTTCCTCGGTTATCTAAAATGTGGTTTGACAGGATATTTTCCTAAGGAAACATACATTCTGGTGAAAACTTGACTGGAAAACTAAGAATCCAGTCAAATCAACAGCATCTTTACAAAAAAATATTAACCTAAGCTACAGAAAAGAGCATATAGATCTGATAGCAATTTCCATAACTAGAAAAAGAAGCTGTCTTGAAGGTGCCGTAACTAATAAGTCACCAAATCAGCGTTTCTTTTATGGTAGCTTTGGAGAGAGACTCAAATAAATCAGATTTGTCATAATCCTAAATACCAATGAAATGTCAGCTGGGATTTCAAACTTGGTGTACCATGGCAATGTGTAAGCCTTGACTGCACTTCACTGGGAGCCTGTTGTTTTCACAGATCAAGAAGCCATTTTCTGTGGGAGAAATTTTTCATTTTTTTGTCAATCATCCTTCTTCTATCTGTTCACATCAGATAAAGATGCTCATTCTGTTCAATCTAAATGCCATTTCTCTTAAAAAACACAACTGTGAGTACGTAAAAGTTGTTCTCTCAGAAACTGGTTTAAACAATGCTGGCTTTTTACCCATTTGATTTTCACAAAACCTGTGGCAGCAGAGAGCAATCATATTGCTTGCACTAGCAGGCAGCTCAGTTAAGTTCTATATTTTAAAAATGCCTCTTTGCCTTAGAAAAGGTCTCTACTCTTCACAAGTCCTCTGCTGAAATGTAAGAGGTCATTCATTTCAAAGAAAGCAATAAGGGATAGGATGGAATCAATGGAATCTCACAGCAGTTTCTTTATGACATTTTGGTTTTCAGTGATGAAAAAATGAATATTAATTTGAAACACATTAAAGACGTATAGAGGAGCCATCAACAGAAAGCTAGAGTATAAAATACATTGGACTGGATTGGTTTAGAGCAAGCTGTCTGTACTTTACCTGACTCACCTGTACCATTACTCTTCTGAATTCACTTGTGACCACCAATCCAAGATGTAAACCACAGAAGGCAGGGAATACTCTAAATTAATAATATGAAGACAGCATAGAGGAACGGTGGAGAAAGGTCTGACTTGGTTTCATGGCACGAAGATTTCCCTCAGTGTTAATCTGCCTTTATGCAGCTATGTCAGATCTAGAATTATATCATTTTCTCAGCACAAAGTAACAGGGGATCTAAACATTAAGTAATATCAGAGGTGGCACTTTATATCTTCTCAGATTGTTGGGACGGTTTAATACATTAGTTATCCTGAACTAAGATTCCTGCTAGCGTAGAAATATCACATGCTCATATTCAGGTACAAGGCTGTGTTTCAGTTAAAATCATTACAACACAGATTTATTTTTTTTTCCTCTCTTCTTCCAATTCTATACATATATGTATTTTGACAGTAAATTCTTCTCCATGCCATCAATAGATTAGTATTGTCTTGGTAAAACTGCATGTTTACAAAACTTTAAGAACAATTTTGTTTATACAAGAGAAGACTATTATATAAAGTATTAAATTCCACCTCTGCAAAACTCCCAAAACGCTCCTGAAGAAACAAAGACCACCATCACTGAAATGAAAAATTTTCAGTGTCCTCCTCAAACACCAAAAATATTACTTTCCTGAAAAATCTCACAACAGAACAGGGATAAATGGAGCATCCCAATAACTACCAACTCACGTAATCTTTTTAAGATAATGTCTTCAAATACATTTTTATAATAATATAAGCCTATGAACTAATTTAGTCTGAAATTCATTTATACTGAAATAAAGTAAGGAAAAACTTCTTATCTCCTTTTTTCAATCTTGTAATTCTTTTTATAAAAAGACAATATTAAAAAGATTTGTTCTCTAATATTCTTTGGAGAAAGGTGTTATTCATTTACCAGTGTGATATACAGTGACAGAGGAAATTATTCCCTGTTCTGGATTAAAACTCTGAAGCGCATGGTGCAAATACCGAGCAAAGAGAATATGCAATCTCTGTTGTGGCAGATATAGAGAAGGAAGGCAGCTGGGCAGAAATGTACTGTCAAAACATTCTGCACTGGCAAACCAGACCCTACGTAATTACAGGAAGCATCTTCAGGGTAATTCAGGAACATTTAAACCCCTCTGCTTCTCCAGGCATTTAATTGAAAGGGATAAAAATTCCTGCAGAAAGTCAGCATCAGACAATAACAGGAATAGAAAATAATATACACAGAATAGCTCTTGTCATGGTATCCTGTTCCACATTCCTCTTGTAAATGAATAATTATTTTACTTTTTTATTAATTCTAGCAGTTACAAAAATGTATCCATTGCTTTTGGAATGTTGGTATAATGGCTCTGCCTGTAGGCATGGACCAAAAATCACCATAGCTGTGCTAAGGAGTACAACATACTGCTCAGGTATATGCCAAGCATATGGTACACGTGTTCTTGCTACCAGCACTACAGCCACCGTGAAAAAGTGGCCAGACCAAACATTAGATGGGGAAGCCAGCTCCAAAAACGAAGAATTTCTTCAGAAGCTCTGCTTAAAGTTTAGGAGGAGAGTTTCCAGGTACGTGATAACTGCAGCCAGAGGCAACTGGTCTCGCAACTTCCGTACTCATACGGTTGTGGAATATTTTTTGAAGCCACTGGGAATCTAGGTGTGATTTTCAAAAGGCACAATAATCTAACCTCATGTACTTTCCCCATGTAAGGGTTAGCCCACCAGCTACACTGTCTGTATAACAGAAATAGGAGAGTTAGAAAAGTTACGGCAGCAAAGTCCAGCTTCCATTGTAACCAAGCTTATGGTTTGCTTCACACTAGCATAATACCAGTGATTTTTAGGAAGGTATTTCTGGCTTACATTTGAGTAAATACTATAGTTAAAAATCCAGCAAAGCACATGGAATCCTAAGAAAATCTTTAATGCACGTGATGATACATTGTAAGTGATACCAGAAGAGCAACCTTTGTTTACAAAAATATATTGATTCTTTGTTTTAACAGTGACTCAGTAGGACAGGAAAAAAACGTATTTTTCAGTAAAATTAATGCCTTTGTATTAACAACTTAATAGCGTTATATTTTCTTAGAGTATTTCTGTTGAGGTTATAAATCATTTTGTTTCATGAGCATTATGGCAAAGGCTGCTTCTCAACCTGGAATATTAGGTTACCCTTTATTTCCATTACGATGCATTCTTCTCAGTCTATAGAGATTGCATTTTCCTTTTTCTGTAATTTCAAAAAGGATTTCTCAAGAAAGAACAGAACAGAAGTATTTTACACTTCAAACCTTTCCCATTTACGCAAATGTTCTAAAAGCCCAAGTAGGGATTCAGTTTTTCAGATGCATTTTGCTTCATGAAAACAATGAAAACCTTTTCTGTATCCTCTAAGTCAGCATTACATAGCAACAAGATAAAATGGTCTCACTTCTACCTGTTAAAACACAGACAACTATATTTTTTAAGACTAGACTGTATTAAAAGCTTACTCAGTACCCTTCACTGGTATGTACCATCTTTAAAGTATTGTTAAGGATCTCGAAGTGAACTTAGGAAGCTGCAACCAGGAGGGAACTTTTTGATCATCAGATTCTATTCCCTGCACTATGTCAAGTATTATCACTGTAACAAACTTTTATGGTGCTGTTTTAATTCCACTTTTACCCCCATCTTCTGCTGCAGAGCTGATAGAAGCTTGGTCACCCTCCTCTCAATCTGGGGGGCAGCCAGTTCACATCTACCAGAAGCTGATGAATTTATGAAGAGCCAGAATAACTTTTTGTTACATCTCAGTCTCTCTTCCAGGTCCTCTAAAAGGTGTTTTAGTTTCTGAATTTTCTCACCCAGGGGTCAAGTACTCCCATACAATTTTTCCAGTAATTTCGTTCTGAGGAAACAAGAGTGCTCTAACCAGGTTCAGTACATGCAGACCCATTCATTTGAAAGCCTGCTTCTTTCTTCTCCTATATGGTATCAATTATCTACTCACTAACATAATATTCTTTGCAATATTCCTATTTTTTACAATTTTTCTTCTATAAACTGAAAATACTTCTCTCAACCATCTCTCTGTTTCTATATTTCTCACAGAAACAGAGCCATACATCTTGGTCTACTTCTCAGTACAACTGAAATAGAGGTATCTGTTTCTTGTCCTCAGACGTTCCTCTATCCTTGGTTAGTTAAGCTTAAACTGTTACATCAAATCCCTGCCCAAGGCTATCATCCTTTTAATTGATTTTGGTTTTCTTTAAACTCATGGTATTGAGAGAAGTAGCTGGTACATATGTAACTGAAAGGAGTACAAAGAGGAATGTGAGACAGAGATGCACATACAGACTTGTTTCTACAAAAGAGGAAGACAGACTACTGAGACAAGGACAGTGTGGGCGGAGAAGAGAGCCAGACCTTAGGCTGGACCATGGAAATGAGAACCTGGTTGAGTCAGGTAGCAGAAATTCTTAAAGTTGCAGCAGCACACACCTTCAGAAGTTTAATTTGAATCTCAGAGTCCTGCTGCTCCAATCTCAGCAGAAGGCTATTATGTTCCGTAGAAAGTCTATGGATCCATGAGTGACTGGATTCAAATGGTACTGAACAGATCTTGTCCCATACTTCACCCCTTGCGCTTTTGCAGCTGAAGGATCCATGAATGCAGCTGCCCTGTGCAGCCATGCCAAAAGCTGAAAGGGATACAAGCATGGAACTGATGCAAAGGGAGCAGAAATAGGATTACAGTCAGAGCAGTGAAGGAGCTGGAGACTGTGCTGCACAGTATTGGATCTGAAGCTATATACAACATCAGATTTTAAAAAAAGCAAACAAGAAAACTCTGAGCTATAAGCCTATAATTTTAGCTCATCAGGGTTCTAGTGGCATATAAAATACTGTGGTAGTTTTAAGTCACCTGACCCTGCAGTGAAATCTGTTCCCTAGCCTACTAATCTTACATTTGGAGTGACATTTCAAAGACCACTAGTACACATGTGAGCCAAAACAAGCACAAAACCAAACTCCACAAGGTATTTTAGTAGATCTCTACTCAGAAAGATGACAGAGGATTTTTTGGTCTGGATTTTGCCTGTAATCCCTTACGTTGAAGGCCAGTGTTTATTTTCTATCTATGAGGATTTGCACTTCAGGGAGAGACAGATGTTTGTGGAAAGTCATGTCTTATCTCTCAAGACAAAGCTGCAGCTTCCGATATTGAGCAGAAACAAACAGTTTACACAATTTTCAGTATTTTTAAGGGAAAGCTTTTTTTGGTGGAAAGAAGATTAAGTGACAAGAGCCTCCTAAGGCCAAGGGCAGCTCCAAAAATCTCCTTGCCTAGTGAGGCTCTAATACTTTTAGAACACGTCTATTTTGTTCTTCTCCTGTACAGGCATTTACATGACTTATGCAAAGCTCAAACTGGTTTACTGTATATTTTTCCAGAAGTTTTACCAGAAAACCTTCTCTTGTGAGGAAAGAGAGCCATGAAGTTATGGTCCCATCTACCTCTAGGTTAAAAAAAGCTTAGTAAATATGCAAAGTTAGCACCCCTTAATGTGAGTTTTCTGTTATGTAAGAATTACTTGTAAAATAAGGGGCATGGCATTGATTCTATTTATCTATCTGTCTACTTACCTGGGCAAGACAACTTTTCTTGTTAAGATTATTTAAATTATCTCTGATCTTTATTTGGAGTAACTTCTACTTCAATCCTCATGCAGTCAAAAGTATTGATTTCCCTGGATTCATTGAAGCCCTTTGTGATCTTAATTCTTCAGTAGGACAGATAAGACAATAATCAAAATAATGACAATATCTGCTGGACCTCAAGGAACAAAATATATAAGAAGAAACAAGTTTCTACAGTGAGAAAGTATGAAATATATTATCCAATAAAAATTTTATGCACCTTGTGGGAAAGTATCATTAATAATACATTCACTATATATTTCACATTGCCTGTATGTTATAAAGTCCTTGGTTATTATTTTTTTTAATTAGATATGTGAGTTATTTACCACTATACTGGCTTCCAATCCTTCTGTATGTCTACTCTTTTTCTAGGCATAATTAGTTACCATATAATCTAGTTAACAGTTTACATCTTTTCCATCAACTAATTCACAAGCTAAAATACCTTTTTTTTACCTTAATGGTTTCTTTCTAGTAATTTATATTCTACAGTTTGTTCCCTTCATGTTTTATGTTCAGTCAAGTGGGATATCTCTAGAAGCTTCTTGCCCATATTGTTTCATTATTTTTCAATTTCCTTTCTCTGCCCAGCTTGTTTTAGGAGGATCCTGCTTCACTTAAATACTTAAATATGCATTAAAATTAAGTGTATAGCAGAATACTCTTGAAATCATCTAAACCGTCTAAATTAAGCAAGGGCTTAAGAACCTTGTTGAACCAGGGTGTACGTGCCTTACAAGATGCTGAGATATCTACAGTTTCACAAGCAGAAACTTTGGGGTTTGTTTTTTTCTTTTACCATACCTTTTTTTAAGGCTTTTACCCAACTGAGATAAAGTTTCTGGACTTAGCAGAAATTGTGACACCCATGGTATTACTTCTGCTTGGTTTTCACCTTCATTATTCTCAATTTAAATAAATTTTGAAGTTAATATTGCATTTCCTTTTATCTGTGTGACCTGATTTCTACAGTATTCAGGCTTCTTTTTACCTCTTACCTGCTGTCTGCACAGTGCGGACAAAAACAAGGGGAGAAAAGGATTCCAATGGGAAGATACAGATTCTAAACAGTAAAGAAATTGAACTGCTTTCATCTGAAACCAGAAAGGGTCTCAGTGAAAAGTGAGCAATAAGGCAAGACTGCTGTATATATAAGAGCATATGATTTGGGAAGACACTTGGAAGAAAGAATATGCTAAAAATCTTCATCTCTAGGTTGCAAGTTGCAAATAAAGAGGAAGCAAAATGCAAATGGAGCAATGCTTAAGAGGAACCAGGCAAAGAATCAACACAGAGGTAAACACATCTACACAAATGCTAGAAAGCTAAAAACAAACTGGGAATGTCCATCTCTAAATAAAGACACTAAATTTACTAAGCATCTCAAAAACCTGGTGACAGGAAAACAATCACTGGAGTACTGTAATGCCATGACAAAATATTTGGAGAAGAAATAGTAAACAGTGCTGCTGTCAGAATAGATCAACACATTTACTACAATATAGAGGTATACCTCATCAGTAAGCCAACTATCTCAGTAAAGACCCAAGAATCTGCATGGTTTTAAATTCCAGGCCTAAACAATATGATAATGGTTTTGTGTTACTGACTATCCCCAGTGAAATGGGATGTGAGATGTGCTGACAGAAAACGCAATTGTTTGGGGTTACTTCAGTGATCCATGTACTCAAGGGCAATGTCATATAAATAGTTTGCATGGAAGTCTAAGAAGAGGTAAAAAAATTATACGTCAATGACTGTCCTCCAAGGAAGCATCCATCTCTTCTTCTAGAACCTCCTGAGCAAACCTCTACTAGAGAATCTTCCTCAGAGAACTTACAGGGCCAACTTTTTGGTACATGAAGGCTGAAAGACATCAAATGCATCTCCAGTCTTAAAATAGGGGTTTGGGGCAGGGTGGAGGAGGAACATCATGAGCTACTGCCTGGCAAGTGTCTAAGGCCAAGAAGTAGAGGCTGCTTATAGTACAGAGATTCAGCTACTACATAGCTTTGTTTGAGTGTTTGGTTTCCATTACAGAGCTGATGACATTTGGATAAATGCCGTAAACTTGGGAAGACCTAATATGGATTACCTAAACAGAAATCCCACCTTAAAAACCTCATGAGGGTTCTTTGAACAGATTTACGACTGTGTGGACAAGACTAATCCAGGTGATACACTTTACTCAAGTTTTACAGCTATTGTCAAAATGTAATGAAGAGCTTCCATACAAGGCATGGATGATGAACATCCTGTCAGGAAAGGAGATGATGGTTTGGGGATATATAAATCTATAAAATTTTGGATAAAATACAGGCTGTCCAATAAGGCAGGAGGAACAGACTCAAAACAAACAGGAGGAGGTGGTTCCATGCATCAGGCAGTAGATCTCAATGACAGGATGATGCAGGTGCAATTCATAGGGGTCAGGGGAACACAGCAGAAGTAAAAAGAAGATCCAGAGCAGACTACTAATTGAGCAATATAAAGGCCAGGAAATTTCTCAGCTGAACCCAGCCAGAGATTTGGAAAGAATCAGAAAAGTGTACATGACAGCCCTATACTTCTCTATTGCCTGCTTATGGACACTGCTGGAGATCATATTCCAGGTTGAATAGACCACCAATCTGAACAAGTGACTCCCCTTATTCTCACAAGGGAAAAAGATCAGCCCAGCCTGGACTGCATGGATATGCCAGTGTGTCAGGCAGCCAGCACTGCTGTGGGGAAAGGATGGAAAGGAGAAAGAGTTCTGGGAAAGAGCAGGAGGAAAATGGGCCAGGCTGGCCAAAACAACTGAGTCATGCCACTCATTGAGGGCAGACGGCAAAACCCCTTAGAAAACTTCATGCATGCTTCATGATGCAAGCAAAAAAAAATCTTTTTCATTATAATGAGTGGGAGCAGCTTTTCAAAATTACTATTTATTCCGTAATAAACTATTAATAATGTTTATTGATTTACATATTAGCCGCCACTTCTTCAGTGGTCTCCTGGAAGAGATTTTTGTTGTTTGACAAGTTTCAGTATTTATGGTCCCTAAAATGAACAAAGAAAATATCAGCAGATTCCTTTACTAATAAAAATGTAGAGAAATACCTGAGAAACTAGAAAAAATTACACATTTTAAACTGTGATAATATAAAATTTTCTCAAAGGTGTTTTAATTAACAAGTGAACTGCAGTAATAACTAAGACCATTGCCTTAAAAAATGAGTACCCCAATAATTTCTTTTCAGTAAGTAAAATTTACATCAGTTGTAATTTATGGCATATCCTTACAGTTCAGAATTTCTCTACAAATCCTCTTCCACTGCATACTTTTCAGGGGGTTAATTAATTTCATGTCCAAATGAGTGCAAAATATTATCTATTTTCATTATTATCACCTTCATAGGATTAAATTGGTAATCACTTTGATTCTAATGAAAAGTCATAAATATGTCCTTGCCTTCTCTCGCACATTTTATTTTCTATACCATCAGACAAAAGCTGCAACAGCAGACTGGGCTTGCACACTTGGCTGCTTCCCTTCTCCCCAAGCTCACCAGCAGCTGATTTACTCAGTCGTTAAAATAGACTGGCAGTCTGAGCTACTGCGGTGTTCAACAGTCAGCCTCACCTGTTCAGCCTATCACTGCCAAATTCAAAGGGTTTTTTTTCCCCCCCTAATTTTCTCTTTGAATAACACAATAGTGGAATACTGAGTTTGCACATAGTGCAACATTAAGCAACAACACATGTACTGGAGAACAGGATTTGCATCGCTGAGAAACTAGATAAATGATTTGAGAAAAAGCAGAATTCAGCTCAAATAGGACCATTTAATGATAAAATTAGGCAAAAAGTATCAGCTGAGGGTGACAAGCAATGATGCAGAAACATAGTGGGGTACAAGGTGAACCTAAATTAACACTCTCAGACCACGGTGTGAGACAAACACCACCACTGGCAGCTGCAAGAAACTTGAAATGCTTTCTTGCACCCTATAGCACAAGCAGAGAGAAATTTAAACGCTATGCCTTGCTTTGGCACACTCTACAAGAGGGATGCACGTGCACAAAGGATGGCAAACAAAGTACTGAAAGGATAATGTGAACCCACAAGGAAGAGCTGAAAGAGCTGGCTTTTAGTCCAGAAAAGCAAAGCATGAAAGGAAGAATATTACTAGACCGCAAAGGCGCAGTGTAAAAAGAAAAGGGAAGTGATCGCTCTAGATATTTATGAAGGACAGAACATAATGCAAAATAGGCTTGAACTTCAGTAAAGAAGATATAAGAATATTTCCAGGAAAGCTCTCTATAGACAAGGACAGTGAACCAATAGAAGAGCTGATGTGAGAAAGATATAGAGCCTCCATTATCATGCATTTGAAATAAAATATAGGACAAGCGTTTGTCAGCGTTTGACGCACTACTGACCTTATTCTGAGGCAGAAGCAATAAACCAGATGACTTATCAAGAACCAAGTTCTCCTTCATGTATATAAATGGTTTAACTCACAGGTCTCTGCATAGCAATCTCTTTATTGATCCAGGTTGTCTGGTTCAAAAAGAACAGAGAATATAGACTGATCTTAATCTTGTGACCAGGTGGGAATCTTGAAACAATCTAAAGTAACACCTGGATTTTTTCTAGGTGTGCTTGCAGCACCCCCCTGAAAGCATTTTGGCCCCAAGAAATTGCATAAGTTCAGCAAATGAAGTTTTAACTTTGGTTATTCTCCTTCATGAGCAATAATCAACTTTAAACTGCATCTTCCATGCCACAGGGGTCCTTCCATTGCTCATCTTAGCCAGAATTAGTCCTCCTGCACACCCCAAGTAATGGGCCAAGTGCTTAAAGATTCCCCTACTAGTTTGTATCTCTACAGCATCTTATCTCCCAAAGTGCTTCATGGTGCTGTGAGGACATCTCATTGAAACGGAATTAGCCCTAAGCAGAAAAGGTAAATGCCAAGGAAAATTCTGCATGCTGCACACTTTATGAAAAGAGCAGAAAAGTAATTCTGGCAATGACAAGAAGAAAAAGCAAAGCTGGATCTTTGACATACATAGTGCAAGCACCCTCATTTGAAGGATGCCATTCAGAAGAATTACTTTTAAATTGATTCCCCGAATATATTGCTCCCCAAACCATGATTATGCACAGTACAAATATATCCCATTTGAGTTCTCCTAAAACTCTAATGCATAACAGTAGGAAAGCAAACTGTGCTTTCTAAATGTCAGAAAAATTTAATAAATCCTGAAGAAGGATATGAATGTGTCTATCTTTTATTTGGAGCGGTAATTTTGTAGTTATCAATGATGATGTTCATTACTGAAACACAGTGCAATAGCTGAAGTACCTAATTCAAACTGTGTGCATTAACTAAAAAAAAAAATCCAATCATAATTCCATAGTCAGACTCACTATGCCAGACCCTTAATAAATGTAAATTATCAGCTGAGGATCTGGACCAGCTTTGCTGTATCTTCCTCCCAATTTAAAAGAAAATGCCATTAGTTGTACATAAGAGATACTGATGCTTCTGTTTTAATTAAACACAGCAGGACTTTTACATTTTTATGGCACTGCCTAAAAGGAGCCCACAGATCAACCTAGTCAAAGATTCCAGACTGCTCATAGCAGACCTGAAGATGGAAAGAGTCATTATGAGTTCAAGATTAGTATTAACCATGACACTAATGACTGCTGACACAAAAAGAAATGGAACCTGTCTGTAGTACACATGAAAAGCAAAAAGAGATATTGGCAAATATAAATGCTAATGAAAAAACTTACATCTAAATAATGCCTGATGAGTTCATGAATTCAAATTATTTCTCAATCTTGTATTAACTATCATTTAATAGCTTGGTTAACACAAGCTCATTTCAAAGCAATCAGCAACTGTTCTCTCTAATGCAATGTGCAAGGTTAAGTGATGTCCAGCTCCAACAGGTGCCAATCTGATATATTCTAGGTAATCTTGAGGTGAAACAATAGCCTGCTTGCACAAAGTGTACTACAAAGTCACACACTTCTCAGTTGACTGCCCTGTTTATTTACCCAGACTAAGCTCTTGCAAGTGCAGCTTGTCAGAAAAGTAACTGGGCTCCCAGGCCCATCAATCAATCAATCAATCCAAACAAACAGTAAAGCATATTCTGAAGTTCAGCACAGATTTTTCTGAAGAAGCTGTAGGCTTCTGAAATACTTAGAGATGTAAATAAATTCCCTGTGATGTCTCCATGTGTTGTTATGAATACGTTAAGGGGACACTGTCAAGGTTGTTTGGCTAAGAAATTGTTAGGCATGAAATTTAAAACAAATAAAGCCTACACAAGACTTACTGTGTTACCTAGCAAAAACAAACCTGAGCCAGCTATTGTTTGGTTCTTGCTGGTTTTGTTGTGGGTATTTTTTTTTGTTGTTGGGGGCTTTTATTTGGTGGGTTGTTTTTAAATCCATGACCTTGAGAGAAGTTGGCTTACCAAATGAATAAATTACAGGAATGAGAAAGCCAAGATATGTGTGAGGCATTTTTTTTGGTAGGGCATTTTATTTTTGTATATCAAACTTAAATAATAGATGTGAGGAACCAGATCAAATTTAAGCACATCAGTGAAAAAAAAAATCATAGTTCACTCAGAAGATATAAACCCATGTGAGTTGTAATATCTGCTAACTATTCTATTAAAGCAGTTTTAT
This sequence comes from Illadopsis cleaveri, assembly GCA_013399915.1. Classification (NCBI taxonomy): domain Eukaryota; kingdom Metazoa; phylum Chordata; class Aves; order Passeriformes; family Timaliidae; genus Illadopsis; species Illadopsis cleaveri. The sequence goes on from VXBB01012551.1 coordinate 257,126, forward strand.
TTCTGTATTAAGTCAAAGAATTAAAATTAATTATGTCTTATTTCAGTGCCCAAAGGCTTTAGAAATTAGAGGACATATTTAATCTCTTTCACATACCTAAAAGGATATAGAAAACAAAATCTCACCAGCTGTTTTTTTTCTTTTCTTACAAAAGCCAAATATGTGGCCACTGTGCTTCTAATTGCATATTCAGCAAAAGAAAATACCTTTTTAAGAAAGCATTAGAGTAACATTAAGTAGCAGGAAATAAAATGATACCTCTATATTAACTCTGACAAAACTAAACCAGAATCATTCCCTTTTCTGTCAGAAAAAATATAATCCATTAAGTGCATTTAGAGGTCTTCTTTTTCTAGTCTCTTTCAAAGGTGTTTTTTCATTTCAAGCAAAACCCAACTTTATGTAAAATCAATTGTTTCATCTTCTAATATATACTCCTCTGATCTCTGTTTTATTTTGTTTCTCCCAGTGAAGCTTCCAATATGACCTTTATCTTCTATGTTAATCATTTCCAAAATCACTATGAAAAAAAAATTTCCCTTCTTTGTGTATCTAAAAATATTGCTGTTTTAATATCCAAAACCTCACAAAATATTCCAATCAACACAGAGTAACATAAAAAATGCATATAGACTATGCTTAATACACTCTTAATTAAAGAAGGACACTGAAGTGCTGGAGTGTGTCCAGAGAAGGGTAGCAAAGTTGGGGAAGAGCCTGGAGCACAAATCCTGTGAGAAGCAGCTGAGGGAGCTCAGGGTGTTTAGCCTGGACAAAAGAAGAGGTGACCTTTTTACTCTCTACAACACCCTGAGAGGAGGCTGTAGTCAAGTGAGGGCTGGACTCTTCTCCCAGGCAACAGGTGACAAGAGGAAATGGCCTCAAGCTTCACTAGAGAAGGTGTAGGTTGGACATCAGGAGGAATTTCTTCACAGAAAGGGTGGTTAGACATTGGAATGGGCTGCCCAGGGAGGTGGTGGAGCCACTGTCCCTGGAGGTGTTTATGAAAGACTGGGTGAGGCACTCAGTGCCATGGTCTAGATGGCATGGTGGTGATTGGTCAAGGCATGGACTCAGTGATCTCAGAGGTCCTTTCCAACCTAACTGATTCTGTGATTGTTCTATGATTAATGTATGCACACTTCGAGTTTGTTTGCCATTGTGTGGCCTAGTATTTTTTAAATAGAGGGAACAATACAGTTTAGTGCAAATTCTTCACAGTAGGAGTAGGTTACCTTGTTCAATTAACTGAAATATGCACTATAGGAACCTTTATCTAGGTTACGTATTGACTATTTATAAGTGTGTATTTAAAACTAAAAAACATACAGATAAGTTTATGGTGCTGTTTTACAACAGGAAGACCACTGAATTTCTACTCCTCTTGAGGTTAAGAATGGGACAGTTTTAGTTTTGACTAAAATAAATATCACATATAATTCAAAACCTGATTCTACAAAATTAATGATATATAAGACATGCCTTTCTCAGAGACACCTTAGAAAACTACTTCTATAAACATTAAAGCAGGTTTTAAGTAAATGCTGATGAAGAGATACTGTTTTAGAGCAAAAGTCAGAAGAAAAGAGAGAAGGGTGGAGCATGGCATAAAATCCAATTTCCAAAACTACTTATGAAAAATTACAAACTAGGTATAGTATTCCAAACAAAATTAATGTATTGCAAGACAAAACAGAGGACATCCAAGCTTTTAAAAAGAACTATTGAACAAAAGCATATAATTATTTGTAATCAGGAGATTCAGGTCATGGAGGTCTTGGCTGAAATTTCTGGACATGTGGAAAGCAAGTGACTTTTAAATCCTACTCATTCTATACAAAAAAGTTTGTGGAGGCCCCAGAATAATTTTCTCCCTCTTAGGAGCACTGGAAGCAGAGTGTATGATGAAAGTGACTGTAGAGCTGTTCTCATCCCACTTTACCAAGCCTGTGTTTGCAGTCTCAGACAAGGAAAGCTCAGACAGAACCTGCACATGGTCTATGCGTCTTCCTGCACCAGTCTCAGCACACAGTGTGAGTACCTGTGGGTGGCATAGCTGGAGCTTGGAACACACAGATGGGTCTTATTCCACTTTCCCAGAAGCCCTGCATCACACCCAGCTTGGGGGTGTGCATCCAAGTCACAATGAAACTGGAGAAACTAAACTTCCCATGGCTTACATCAAAAATCATTACAGAATGAGAAAGCACAAAGACAGGAAAACAACAAAGCAGGTGCACAACTGCTTATTTCAGCAGCTCAGAATCGCAAGGAGAGAATCTGTTTTTTTCTAGCAGAAGTTGGCAGCTTTGTGGTCATTATCTACTTTGGCTGTGGATAATGCTTCCTTGTTTGCATGATTCATTATTTGCCACCTTGCAGAACTGCCATTGTGGAAGGGATACATTTCAAACTGAGAGGAAGCAAACATCTAATCACACTGCAAGAGGTGAACTAGAAGCCACACAAAGACATTGCTTTAAATTTGTCAGATACGACTTAAGCATTACTTTCTTTGAATAGAATGTGGACCCAACTCAACTGAGAACTACTTACAGCCTCCTTGATTTCAGAGATAGAACTAACCCCTAATCATCTCTTTGTACTGCTGTGGTCAGTCAAACCCTATGTTAAAGCGTGCAAACTAATTCTTCCAAGCTTATATCAAATATGTGGCCTTTATTATCCAGAAAATTCACTGTAAAAACACTCATAGCTAATTGTTTTGACATTTGTAGGAGGGCTGACTCATTCTCCCAGAAATAAAAGGTTTGAGAGACTATAAACTCCTACTCCCTTACTCTATTTGTGGAGCCAAGGGAGAAGCTGATTTTCATTTACTGAGAGCTAGTAACTTCTCATAAACTCTACTCCAGAAATTCAGAATATATGCACCTCTTGCTGCCCCACCCCCAAGAATGGGAAAAGTCTCTGTGTATCTGAAAGATTCTAGCTGAACATTTTCCAAAGTATGATTTGGGGGTTTTTTCCCAAAAAAATTTCGGAGTTTTTTTCAGCAAATCATTTCAAGACAACATTTACTTCTAATTTTCACTTCCACTATTGAAAAAAAAAATTTTTTAAAAAAAGTATGACAAAGATCTAGCTCTGGTCCTTTAGGTAATATGCCCTGATTCACAGCATAAATGATTAATGAGGTTATTTAAGTGTTCAGGTTTACAGCTCTCTGTGTTCTGTTTTCAATTCGTCTCCTCCAAACCAACATCAAACGAGTAAGAGAACCTTAGACATTTCTCCAACATTTAGCCCTCCTTACACACAACTTTCTTCATTGAAGAAAAGGCAAACAAGCCACCTTTTTAAATTATATTCAGTTAGGTGACCTAGATCAAGGTGAACAAGTTTAAGTCTTTATTTATGAACCTGTAGAAACTGATACTTGTTTGATCATATTTGATAGGACTCTTGTCACTCGGTGTTATAAAATGCTGTGCATCTATAAAGTCTCAGCTAGTTTTCTCTGTTCTCTTCAGAGTCTCACTAGACAGGAATGCACCCCATCCACAATCCCTGTGCATTCAAGCCTTGTAGTCCTTCTGGCAAAGAGTTAGTACAGAGTAAGATATGATTCATGACTTGGATACTATACACTACTTTCGAAACTGTTAAGCACCCACTCAGAGTTTACCCAACCATCCAGGCTTAAGGATTTAGAAGGACATGACCTCTTTGCTATAATTCAATGACATTGGCTCTGAGCTTGAATATTGCAGAGCATGTAGGACACAACACTACACACGGTGAAAATTAAGAAAATACAGTGATGCAAGTTAGTAATGTAGGATGTCAAAACACAGATTTCAGAAGAGGAAGGAATAAGCCATCTCTTCCTGACACCATCAAGTCAGTTCAAAAGCAGGATTGTGCTCTACTACCTTTATAGAATCATGAGAATGGTGGTCTTGTAAAAAGGAATAATCCTGAGTTACACTCCCAAACCAGAAAAGTGAGACTGAAACAAAATACACCAAGTTAGACAGCCTGCAAGTTTTTAAAAATATACATCTAATTTTAAAAATAAAGAAGTAATTTTAAAAAGTTGGTTTTTGTCCTTGCTTGGTGCGATTTTACTTCTCTGTTCTTTAACTGGTGCCTAAAACTATTATAAGATCTTACCCCCAAAATACCTTTTATGTAGTAATTTTCAGATATATCAGCAACCTTGCAACACAGTCTTGTTTAGGCTGAGAGGTAAGGGCTGCTTGTCAAGGGATGTTTGTTTAATTAGCTGGTTGTTTTTGTTGGTTTTTTTTTCCAGACAGCTTGGACTATTTCAAATGAGCATTTAAAGTTCTTACTCAGAGTGAACCTGATCATTAAACTGCATCTCCCACTGTGCTCACATTTAAGCTTGTATATTACTTCACTCACATGAGTAACCCTCTTGACCTCTCTCTGGGATCAGGCATCAGAACTGTGCTTAGGGTTTGCCTGTCCCCAGAATAGGGAATAAACACAATCTAGTTACAAACCAAAAATATACTCCAGAACTTTCAATAAAGAAACTCCAACTTTTCTATTGAAAATTAATAGAATTCAGTTTTGTCAAGATTTTTTCTGGGTTAACATCAGATCTGAGAGAAGCCAGAAATCCTTCCAAGTGAGAATACTTTTTTGACAGCCCATTAATTTAGCCATGCTCTCTATGTCATTTTGGTTCCCATTCTGATCACTTCTGAATCACTGTGAAAATGACATTTCAGAATTGTGTGTGAAGGTTTTCAGGGCCACCACAGTAAAAGAAAGATTAGAAAAAGGATAAGAGTGGGAGTTGCCAACTGACGTTGTCGGGTTTACAGTCAAGGTAAATTCACTTATCAATTCCCATCCTATCATCTTTCATTAGTTAGTTCAGTGCAGGGTCTGAACACCTCACAGACTGCTTGTCACAGGGACCAAAAGAGAGATAAGAAATGATGTAAAACTATTTCCCTTGACAGCAGCAACACAGATGGAGACTTCATTCTGACCATATTGTCTGCTTTAGTGCCATCCCTAAAGCCATTAACTATCATAATGATGGGGCTCCAGTTATTTATTTCTTCACAATTTCCTGATGTTTTCTGCAGCATTACATCAGCGTGCTGAGACCTATGACAAGCCTTTGTGTTTGTCCTTGAAGGCAGCTGTCACATGCAAAATGCTCAGTCTAAAGTATTCACTTATCAGCAGAAGTACAAATGTGAGTTAAACCACCAATTCTGTACCACAACTGATCTAACACAAAACAGAAACACATTATGCTCATTAGTTACATATCTTGTATCATTGCTTGTATTAGAGGTGGAGGGGGCTTTTTTTTTTTTTTTAAACTTTGCTGGCATTATACTAACGATTAAAATCATCAGATAATAGTTACTATAACAGATTTTTTTTAATCTGTTTCACTTCAAATGCCCTTATGAAAATTCATACTTCCTAACTTAATAACAATAAAACCTACTGTTCTCAAAATTACGATTTAATAAGAAGTATATAAACATAGTCATGTAGATTGATAAAATTAAGAAATATCCCCTCCATGTTTTTCCCCTGCATTCTTACTCAGACAATACAGAGACCTAATTGTAGACTTGCAATGAGCAGTTCCTTAATTCAAGGTGCAGTAAAGAAATATATTTAAAATTGGAGATTACAGCAAATTAAGAAACAAGGTGGTGAGTTGTATAGGGATAGGGCATGACTAACACCAGAGTCATATAGTCATAGAATGTCAGTTTGGAAGGCTACTTAGAGATCATTTGGTCCAACCTTTCTCAGCAGAAGTGTCTTCTAGACAAGACAGCCCAGCACCCTTTCCAGCTGAATCCTAAAACTGTCCAACCTCAAGGAAACCATCCCTTCCCACGGAAGATTGTTCTAATGGTTGTCTGTTCTCATAGTGAAAAGTTTTCTTCTTATCCAATTGGAATGTCCCTGGGAGTAACTTGTACCCATCATCCCTTGCCTTTTCACATGACTCATTGTAAAAAGGGAGCCTCCCTTTTCTTTGTGGGCACCCTTTAAATACCTGAACATTGTTAAGACCTCCCCTAAACCTGCTGTACAAACCCAGATCTCTATGCCTTTCTCATACAGCAGGTTTCCTTATCCTTTAACTGGGTTTGGGTGAAAGATTGGATCAAGTTGCTAACAATCTTCCTAATCAGTTTGTTCATGTAAAGTAGACATTTTCAGGGGAAAAAAATAATTTAAAAAAAAAAAAAGAAAAAAAGAAAAAAAAAAAAAGGAAAGAGCTACAAAAGGTCTGGCAGAGATTTCTAACTCTCTGGACAACAGCAAACACTGATACCCCCAGATATGCCCTCCTGCTACAGTAGCACAAACTCAACTTTTCCTCATATTTTCCTTCAAAGACATTAACTAGATTTAGCTAACAATTGCCACACACACCTTTATCAAGCTTACCTGAAAGTCACTGCAATAATTTACAATATTGGAAAGCGATGTTCAGAATAGCCCAAATTAAAAAAAGCTAACAAAACCAAACCACAGTGTAACAAGGCACTCTAAATAGCTCATTTATGAGAACAACATTATTTATCTGCTCTGTGTCAAGGAGATTCCCACTCCAGCAGGTACCTTGACAGTAGGGAAGCAGAAAAAGCAAGATAGAATTATTAGTGAGATGCATTTTGTATTCCTAACACTTTTATCCCAGGTGTAGTTATGTCACTTATTACATGTCAGGCCAAATTTAGCCCTTGGATGCCACTCTCACAACTACTGTCATTTTCACAGGAGTTGAGGTGTTTACACACATGCAGAAAAATATGAAATGGAAGCATCCTAAAGAGTTGTGAAATCCACCTCACCATTTGTCTGATTTCATTTACTTTGGAAGTAGCTTAAATTACCAGTCCCTTCAGTTAGCCCATGTGTGATCCATGGATACTCCCTTTCTGCTGTGTTTGGCTTTCCCCAGGAGAGCAGGTATTCACACCTGCGCTATTCATAGTGCTGCTTGTCAATACAATGCAGCAACCCAATTTCCTCGTAATTGCAGTGGTAGCTTTGATGCTCAGAGCTACTGTTCTGCAGAAATTAACAGGGAGACGTTTGGTCCCTCTAATCATTGTGATGTTTATAATTTGCTACAAAGTAATTCAGCTAATAGGATCTTAACTAGAACAAGCTCCATGGTGAATGCGTTCATGAATGTGAGCGTGTGCTGGACTCACAGCCACTTGACGGTGATAAATCTAATTGCCAGGTTCAGAATCATGGAATTTAACATGATAATTTGCCAAAGTGCTTTGAATCCTGTTAGCAAAAAAAAACCCCAAAACCTGAAATATTTAAATATTACTCTCATTCAAAAGGCCTCATTCAGCTCATTCTTTTAAACCTCAAGCTGCAGAGTTACTGTGTGTGTGGACAAATGTATGGTAGGCTAGCTGTGTCCATACACATATTTATGGACATGTACTCAACACACTGAGCACCTCTAAATCCTCTGTCCAAATAACCCCTTTGGTAGCAACAATGCCGAAATTCAAAATAACTCTTGAAATAACTGTGGCACTCACGCTAGAAATTATTTTGTGCTCCTACATCCCCTATAAAATATATATATATATATATATTCTTTTTAAACTGAAGGCAAGAGGCTGATGTTCTTATTTTCATATGTTGTTTTAAAAGAATTACAATATGTGAAATTTTAGCAATAATCACATCTCATGTACTTCCCAAGAGAAGACCTTCCCTTTATGTCTACCTTTATGCACAACTCTATAATTTTTAAGTCTGACATGTAGTAACATTTAAGGGCGAGAAATACTACTGAAAGAAAGACTTCCAGTGAGAAGTTGAGAGAACTTCACTTGCCCTCCAAGGACCACATATGACAACATCAATCACATGAAAATGAAATGCATGAGGTACTTCAAGTCTGCTTCATGCAAATAATAATACAAGAACTACTAAAACCCATGATAATTACATTTTCAAATACATATCTCTTTAAGAGGAAAGTTCAGTAGATTTAAATTCTTATGATCTGAGTGAAGGTGCCTTTCATACATCCTGTGGAACATCCGTGTCAATCACAGATTTGTGATTGTCTGTCACAATCTGTGTTCCTCTGTCATCTTCTTCTTATGTTTTCATCTAATTCTGGAAGAGTACAAGCCAGTCCCTTCAGAAAGTAACAAACTACAAGGACCATATGTTTCCAGTGTATATAATGTACATAAACAAACATGCTAAGTGTTGGCTGGCCCTAGCTTTGGTGCCTACATTGAATCCCAGCCAAAAGCCTACTGCCAATGAGAGGCATCATTTGCACACTTGCAGAAGTTGCCACTTTTTTAGGTTCTTTTCTCTTTTCTTAAAGCAGAATGAATGACAAGCAGGACTGCTGGAGAACAATAGCTTTTGATTTCTTGTCACAAGTAAGTCCTCCAGTGCAGAAGTCTGGCACTGACAGGAACACTGAATGTGTTTAGGATTTGAACTCTTTTTTTCTCTGTTCTTAGAATATAAAACAAAATGGAATTTCTTCCCTGATAAGAGGAAATGTGAGTTGTAGCGCACAGGCTCTGGAAGGCTCATATGTTTTCTGTCACTAGTCTCACCTCCCAGCAGTGAAGTATGGAATAGGTTTTTATGAAGATTAGAATGTAAGTGGGCGTACACCTGCATGGCCAAGCTTATTATTGACAGCTTTCATTTCTGCTCCAGTGGTGCATAAAAATGTATGGCATCAAAACACTAGTCCAATTTAGCTGACAGGCAGCTATATGCCTTTTCAAAGTAGATGTTTAAAAAAGAATCTCACATTAAACAAAAAGCTCCTACCTGCTCAACTTCTGTTCAATTAAATGACTGCTTTCACTGCAAATTTTCCTTCAAAATTCCTGTCATTCAGGATTTCTATGCATTTTTCCAGCTCTGTAAGTGTATATATCTTGGTGCTTTGTGAAGGATCAAATGCCATTTCACTAACAGAAAAAAGTCCAGATTTCCAAAGGCAGACAGCAAATTCTGTGCCACAGGTTCCCCTTCCATTGTTCAGACTACCTCTATGGTTGCTTCTACCTTTTTCCTCATGGATCTTTCTACTGTTGCAGAAGCTAAACCTTTAGCAGGATGCAGCAGGCATCAGTGAGGCCTCATTATATTTTCCTCACATGGCAGTTTTTCTTCCACTGCCTTCACCATACTAATTGCATACCTTCTACTTAAAAATCAGTATTAAGGCCCTTGACTGACTTCAGAATATTGTCAGCACTTCTTACAAAGATCATCATTCAGGACAGGGTATAACTCTGTTGCTTGCATGTAAATACAGCTCTGATTTATGTCCTCTACTACATCATTTGCACATCATAATCACCAATCTCTGCAGAAACATGACAAGTTTACATCATGCCAGCCACACACAATGGCTTCATAGGAACTTGTGTACTCTGTGATAGTCCAGACATCCATGAGCACTTTCCAAAATCAGGCAATGTGGCTCCAATAACTTTCCAAAACTCTACAGTTCTAGAATCTGTATGCATACAAGGCAATTTTCATAGGGGAAACTATGTAATAAAAAAGGGGTAAATTTCTTTTCCAGTCATACTTGGACAACATTGAAAAAAATCCAAACCTAAACAAAACAAATCTATCAACTTGAAAAATGTTTTTTGGAAGAATTGCTAGTAGTCTTGCCTAGACCTTTTAGTTATAGCAACACTTTTTTTGCCAGTGATCTAATTATAAAATTCATTAACACTTGAGAATTTGAAGATGTATAGGTTTTTTTTAACTTTAGAAATTTTATGGTTTCTATTTCTCTGTTTTTTAACAGTCAATGTTAAATTAACCACTGAACTGATAATGCACACTGTAGTTCAACAGAAACAATTATTTTGATTATTGCTACTTGGAGACAGAAGGTAAAATGAGGAATGGGAGCCCATCCCTCATGGGAGACAGTCTTGAGAGACAGAGCTCTCCTCTCACCAGAGATAGTCACTAATTCCAATCACATCCAGGGATGGGATTTCAGTGTCACTGTTTAAAATCCTATTCCAAACCATCACCACCAAAACCATCCCTACCTTTTAACTACAACTTGTCCAATGTACAAGAAAACTGAGCTTCATAATTTTGTTTCCTTGTGATAGAGTGTGCACATTTTAAAAAGTAAGGAATCCTTCAAACAATTCCAATAATGTCACTCTAAGCCCATAAGGAAAGAAAACATGCAGATATGTGCTGAAGGTGGTGTCTCCTCCTGGTAGAAGATGTACCACACACCTGTTCTGGGAATTCATTACGGAGCACTGTTCCCATGGCAGGATGGCAGATGTCTACATGCAAATACAAAACAAGACATCTGTCCTGACCCATTCACCTCATAAAAGGTGAAAAAGAATATAATTTTATACTGTCTTATTCCACAAATCACAGAGAAAGAATGCTTGCTACTGTTTTGGAAGAAAAGATTATACAAGAAGTGAATCTGGATTCAACAGAAGAAAAAAAAAACCGGTAAAGCTTTCCATTTCCACAGAGAGCCTTGGGAGATTTGCCCTTCAGTTTCCAAACAGAAGCCTAAATGGTATTTTTACACTTTTCTTCCATTGCTGTCCTTGCCTCACTGAAGTAAATAGTGCCAATGAATTAAGTGTCCTCAGTGTGACACAAGGGAATTTCAAAATAGGACTGCTGCAATATGTTGGTATTCACTTGTGTTTACATATTTTTTTTAAAGAAAGATTTGTGTCTGAGTCAAAAAAAAAAAAAAAAAGAGAGAGAGAGAAGGATGATTCCCAGTGGAGTTTTGAAGCGTGCCTATTAAGCTGATTTAGTAGCTAACAACTTTGAAAAAGACTGTCATTTAAATGTTCTAAAATAGTTTCTACTCTCACAGACTATAAGTATCAGGGGAATCTTTATTATGTTTCTGCCTCCAGATGTAGTTCATCCCAGCTGCTGAAAATGAGAATAATTAGATATGAATAAACCAGTATTTCCACTTACATGAATATGATATCTGAAATTATTGGGCTGACCCCAATAGCACACACAGCATGCTTATTTTATTTTCGGGGGTTTTTTTTTGTTTGTTTGGGGTTTTTTAATGACCTATGGGGCTTCAGATCCTCTGCAAGTAAAAATGGAAAATGTTAACTGCTGCCAGGTTTTACACAGCATATGTGATCCACAAACTCTCCCTTGTTGTTTGATGCCTGAATCATCTCATGCTACCTCTGCTTGCCTTGTACACAAACAGACACCACCTGCATGGCTACACATATGCACCCACACAATCATGGACTGGGAGAGTGGACAATCCTGTTTGCTTTGGAGACCGCTTTCCATCAAGTTAGCATATGGTGATAGCACGCTGAGTGACAACTGCATGATTGCTTTCTGGGACAAACTCAAGCCTGCAGCCTTGAGAACAGCAAAGTAAGAGGTTTTTAGGAAGGTGATGCCACTGTCTTTGGGAAGACAGCTGCCCAATGCAAGAGCATCTCCCAGAAGACTGGAACTGGCAGTAGCTGGTCAGTCATTACTGACTGAAGAGATCAGCACACTGCAGAACAGATGACTGAATGGGAAATAAGGAGGGGGTGAATTGAGAGGGGAGGGAAGGGAAAAAAAAAAATCCTTGTATCTTTCTTCTGCTGGATATGCAAGCAAATCATATGATTGTCATAGAAGCAAATTAGCACCCTTTTCTGCCTCATATTGTTGTCTGGAGTGTTACACTCTATCACGTCTTTCTCTCCTCTCCTAAATAACATCCCCACCAGTTTCCTTTATCTCAGCTTGCTGGAGTGCTGCACAGGTCTGACTTGGAATTGCCTTAGGTCTCTCTCAATTTGGGACACAAAACCTGGCGTAATGACTGAACAGGACAAAATGCTTCATGTGCTAGCTTTTCGCTAAGCCTGCTTGTCCCTCTGTCTCTGACTCTGCCAGATTTTGCAGTCAGTTCCACTTACTAATCACATGATAATTTTCATTTAAAAAACAGAGGTCTGGAAGCACCTTTCCTGTCTCACAAACATTGCTGCTCTTCTCTTCTCTTCTCTTCTCTTCTCTTCTCTTCTCTTCTCTTCTCTTCTCTTCTCTTCTCTTCTCTTCTCTTCTCTTCTCTTCTCTTCTCTTCTCTTCTCTTCTCTTCTCTTCTCTTCTCTTCTCTTCTCTTCTCTTCTCTTCTCTTCCTATCACTTCCCTTACATTTTCTCTGCCACATTTTCCTTGTCTACTGGAACTCCTTCCCTCTTCTTCCACTTTGTGATTCTCCATGAGCCTTTCTATCCCTCAGTCCTCCTGAGGTTTTCCTCCTTCATGTAGCAGTTCACTACTTAAACAAAAAAAAGATGTTACTGTAAATTAAATTTGTCCTCACATTCTGAGGACAAATTGCTTTCTGTTAATGCCATATTCCAAACCACATATTTCTTCTTGCAACAATGCCATATTTCAATAGCTCTCTTTTGAAAATAATATATTAGAGTGGGGCTGTGACCCAAAACTCTCCAAAAAAGCATCTGTGGTGAAAAATAAGAAATAGATGCTTTAATGCAGACTGAAGCAACCAATCCCACTTGGTATAACAAACGCCTGTAAACATATCTTAAGTGAATTACATAAATCTCCAAGACAGATAGGACATTATATATAGGCAATTGTCTTACATATAATCTTCTATATATAATCCTATTTTAAATAGCTTCATTTTAAAAAGAATGCTAAATATATTATAATAACGAGAGGCAAGAGACAGATGGGAGGACAAAATCTAGATTTGGCCTTCAGAGAGATAAAAAATGTTAATTTCATTTCATAGAGTTATAAATGTAAATTTATTTTGATTTCCAAAGTGTTTCTTTAGTAAGGCTGGAATCATAAAAATCTAATGTCAATTGCTTATTGGAAGCTCTCTTTCCTCTCACTCACACAGAACTCCTCCAGCATCCTAGTGACATTTCTTCCACCTCCACAAATCCCCTGAATATTTTTATTTAAGGCTATTATTTTGTCAATGCAACTATATACATCAGTAGCATCATACATGAACTCTGGAAAGGCTTCAATGCTCAGTATGAGCCTTCATCATTTTGGTAGGTGACCTTTGTTTGTGATGGAGGAAAGGAAACAGTTCTAAGCACTGCAGACCTGCTTTTGTTTCAGCAATAGTTCAAAGAGTACAATGACAAAAATATATATCTATGAAGAGTTAGTCAGCACAAGATTTTTTCTTAGATGCTTTACTTTCTGCCTAAGGTGAAAGAGCTACAGTTAAGTTATCATTAGTTTAGCTGATGGAGCTAGTATCAGATATATACAGAGCAAATGGTTTAATCATTAGAACAGATGCTTCTGAGCTTACAGCCATGGATTTAAACCCCAACTGGGAATTCACTATTAGCCCTATCATTAGCATAAATTGATTGCTTTGATTGGCTAATCACTTAATTAGGAAAGAGATCCTTAATAGAGAACTAGAGAACCACTTTGGAATAGTTTCTATAAATACAGGATTTCCTAGGTACACTCTGTTTAGACTTTAGACTCTATTTTTTACTTGTTACTTATGCTGTTTTCAAAAATCATAAAATATCATTAATATACTACAGATCGTATTGACTATCTTCTAATTTTAGAAGCTCATAAAATGAGAAAAATAGATAATGGATGACTTTTTCCTCAGCTTTCTACAATGATTTCCTCAAACTCTCCAATGTGCTTCCTCAGCACAGTGAGGAGCTCATTGCAATGTAAAGCTTCACTGTCAGTTCATTCACTGGCCTTAAAGTCACAAGTTAGCCCTGACCTTGAATCACACAGGAGTAGTTCCTGGGTGCAAAGTAAAAGGCCATGTGTTGCCTCCTAGAGCAATGAAGCTGCCATCTACATTCCTTACAAGGATTGCCCTAACAGTGATATGAAAGGAGGAACTGAATCTTCTGGTTAAAGATAATAGATGATACAATATGTTATGCTGAAAAGGTATGAATAAGATATAAGGAAATTGTTTCAAAGGCCAGAGAAACAATTCTCCAAAAGAATCCCAAGGGCTCTGCTGCTTTCCCTCTCTGATGAGTCAGATTAACTGCCTCACTCCGTGGCATCACAAAATAACTAGTTTAAAACAGCACTTCAAGAGCTTTTTAAAAGTAAGAATTAAGTGAGTCTGTCTGGTTTAATTTCATTTAATGTAAGCGAGCCTCTGAACTGAATTCCTTTGCTCTAACATTGAGCTTGAAGCCTTGCTGATTAATGCCAAGCTGTTTGAAGTATACTCTTTTCTTATCTAGCACTGTGCAGGCCTCACTACAGCCTGGGGAGACCCGCTGCTAAGTCAGAGCTCGGGGAGATTTTTGTCTGCTCTTCACAGAGGGGGATGGAGGCTGGATAAGCCTTACACTATAAAACAGAAAACAAAATGAAAACTTGTTGCCAATCCTGAAAAACTTGTTTATATGGAAACAAGGGAGAATACACTGCACTGTAACACTGACTTGCTCTGTCTGCCTGCTCGTGTATGATTTCCACTATGTTCAAACATTAATATCCTCTCAATTATAAACAATCAGATATGACACCAAAAACCTTATATTTCTCTGCAGATGTCCTTTTTAATTCTATTTGGAATTCTGATAATGTAAACATGTATAATAATGGTAATAATCATTACAGAGAGACCAGAAAGTATTTGATTAGCCTCCAAAAGTGTGGTTAGGAACACCTCCTTCTTATAGATTGTGGGTCATAACTTCATACTGTGTTCACAGTGAACTTCACCTTGTCTCTCCAATCTTTTGAAATCTGCAGGTGTTACAGATTCCAAAGAAATAAAATTTAAAATATCTTCAGTAATACGTGCACATTTGAACATTGATGATTATTTCTGTTGCCACCCACTGCTCACAGGAAGCACACCCTGGAGGTGTCCTGCATCTTTGCTGCTAGAAAGTTGCATAAATCTCTGGCTTTGATAGCATGAAATGATACTTCATTCTATTATTCAAAGCTGTTTAGTGTTCGAGCCAAAGAAATGAAAAAAAAAAATATATAAGCAGATCTTGTCTTAAGTTACTGTGATGCTCTCAGCAGTCACCAACTGAGAACATCTACTACATCCCTCATCATCTACAGAGATCAAGATATGAAAACACTAAAATTGAAGGCATTTCCCCGTGGCTTTCTGACGCATTTAAAAGTAGGCTGAAAACAGGTTAAAGTATTTAGAAGCAACACATTCTTACAAGAGTTTGCTGAAGCATATTTGTCTGTAAGTGCTGTGAGGTTATTTGAAAATATTGTGAAACATTAAGGGGCATAAGACACACACACACACACAAAAAAAAAAAAAAAAAAAAAAAAAAAAAAAGGGAAAACAAACACAAAAC
>VXBB01012551.1:283977-374121 GCA_013399915.1 Illadopsis cleaveri
CAGGATCTCCTTCTTAAAGCACATTCTGTCTTCCTAGATTCCTTTGACCCTAAGGACTGCCTCCCAAGGAACTCTCTTAACCAGTCTCCTAAACAGGCCAAAGTGTGCCCTCTGGAAGTCCAAGGCAGCAGTTCTGCTGACTTCCCTCCTTACTTCTCCAAGAATCAAAAACTCAGTAATTTCCTGGTCGCTGTGCCCAAGACGACCTCTCACTGTCACATTACTTACCCATCCTCCCCTGTTCACAAACAGCAGGTCCAGCAGGACACCTTCCCTAGTGGGCTCCCTCACCAGCTGTGTCAGGAAGCTACTTTCCACAAACACGTATTAGAAAACTCTGCTTGTTCTGAAGACCTTACAATCTTATCAGGGGAGGTAAAGAACATGAATGAAACAGAAAGAGAGGTGAATTTGTTTGCCCTCTCTCACATAACTTCCTCTCTGTACAGTGCCCCATTTCCAATCATTGTTCCATAGAAATGGAAAGCACAGTGTTAGTTATTTTAAGATAACTTCATAATATGTTTTTTCATCTATACTGCATTTGAATGCTGATTAGATTCCAAAAATCAATCCATGAAAGTGCATG
Organism: Illadopsis cleaveri; assembly: GCA_013399915.1. Lineage (NCBI taxonomy): Eukaryota > Metazoa > Chordata > Aves > Passeriformes > Timaliidae > Illadopsis > Illadopsis cleaveri. Next base: position 284,567 of record VXBB01012551.1, read on the forward strand.
GATGAGAGGCCTAGAGCAACTATAATATGAGTCACTGCTTTCTGCAATTACTCTAAAATGGTAACTAATAGTAGATCATTCATTTTATTGCTGGAATAAGAGCTGGTTTTCCCATGATCAGTCTAGAGAGCAAAATTAATTTCTGTATGTTTCATAAATATGTACTATATAAAGTAGCATGGAAATAACCTGTTTGGAGGTTTCAAGTAAAACAATTTGTACAAAGAAATATGTAAAGCAACGTATATTAAACATCATGGCAAATATTTAACTACTTTTTCTTCATAAAAAAATCACAACAGAAGTCAGTAAATCAGACTCAGAGAGTTTCAATGGGAATTGTTAACTAAGCCAAACACTTTCTGCCTGAACATTATATCATGTACAGAAATAGTTCCAGTTCACAGTAACAAATGTTGGAGAAAAATACTGTTATTTACTCACTTTTTGTAAGTTTGAATAGAGGTTAACCCAGTTGTTGCTGTCCATGCAGCTTATCAAAGGAGCTTTATTTATTCTGCTCAGCAATGGAGTATGAGGGACAGACTTAAGGCAACTTTTAACCCCTGTCAGAAATTACTACCTACTCTGGAGATTAACCCAGGTGATTAAAAGATAATCTTCTGTTCTTACACATCTGCATATCCATCTGCACAGCCTCTCAAGATTAGACACATTACTGACAAATGCCTTAATAATTCTTTTGCTGCCTTATCCTTTATTGCACTTTCACACCTGATGAAGTGTCTGTGACTAGCAGAGGATTATTTCTATAGCAGCAACTAGGCAGAGCTGATGTACTTCATGGGCATTTGTAATTATTCATAAGAACCACCAGAATGATTATTGGCCTTAGCAGCATAAAATCAGCAATTTTTGTATACACTACTGGGCCATATAGATTATTAATGTAGTGAACAACCATATATTATTTTCATCATTAAAAAATCCAAATTAATATAATGGACCAATGAATTTGTAGAATTGTTTTTTCAGCCATCCCAGTAAGCCAGAATTAACATTAAACTGGATAGGAAAAGAGCTAATAAAAAGTGTATTTCTAAAATTTTTCAAGTATTTTTATGTCTCTTCAAAAATTAAAAATTTAGTTAGAAATTCAAACTTATTATTCTTTAACTTCAACCACAAAATAAGCACTACTAAATATTTTTGGCCTCTTAAAAGACCTCTACAGATACTAAACCAATTTGACATTACTGAATGCTTTCTCTAGAGGCTCAATAGTTACTTGCATATTTTGACCACATGGAAACATTTCTCCTCTCACATATATATTTTACGATTGCTGATATTTTCAGTGCAGCCTGACATATCTATTGAAATGCAATGGAATCAGGCATTTGAGCTCTGAATCTCATTTGGTAAACCTCAAGCAGACACCTAATTTTAGGAACCAAAGTTTGAAGACCCTCATTATACTATACCCTATTTAAAAAATCGACCTCTGTAGACCTGACTTGTTTTGTTTTATCACCACCAAACAACAGGAGATGATTTTCAACAGACAGCACAATATAGGTTTGTAGAAGTAATATTATCCTATGCCACATTGCAATAACTTGTGGGAGCCATCCCTTAAAGAATGCACAAAGTCTGTTTCCTTTCAGGCTAAGTCAAAGCATTAGGGAGAGTACAGTCTATTTCTGCCCTGGACTAAACAGATTTGGTGGTTTCACTGCAAAAAAAGTCCCTAAGCAAAGGAAAATCAAAATTTCTACTTGATGTTATTAAACGACACTAAATAGATGGCTATTTCTTCCTTTAATTCTGTGATGATGAAAAAAGAGTAGATACCAGAAGTCATGCATAGTCAGTAACTGAGTATCACAAAAGGAAAAATGAGGAATTTTGGACAGAATGGCCTGTAAGATGTTCAGTGGCAAAGAAAGTATTTAAAAATTTTAAGGGTAGTGTTTACCGAAAAGAGTGTTACACTCTCTTCCTAATAAAGGCATGAAACTACTTTAGATACTCAGACAGATACACTTGCAATCTCCCATCTCATGTTTAATTTTTCCTAAATAAAAGATAAACTTTTAATTCTGATTGTCATAAACAAACAAACCAAGCAAAAATACCATGGTTGTCTTATTTGGTGCTGGAATGCAATTGCAAAAATTCACTAGGATCCTTTCAGAAGTGCTCTGTTTCAAGGGGCGCTAGATCAGATGACAGATATCTTCATCAGAAATAAGAGGAGTGCAAATATCTTATTTTAAACTTCAACAAGAGAATTTCTCAAAGTGTAGAGGACTGAGGAAGAAGTAAAACTATGGAAGATGCATTTATGGCAACCTCAAAGTAGCACCTTGTATGAAACAAAGTGCTGCAGAGTCCCCAGACAGTGCAAAGGAGAACCATTTTTTGCAGAAAACTGGCCTTTTTAAGCAGTTAGCTGGTGATCAGTCTGCATAGTTTTAAGGCACAACAAGCCCAAGTCAACCAACCAGCACACACCATGATGTGGCCATGATGCTGACATGAGGCAGCCATGCAGCACATCTCTCACGTCTCTCCACCCCTATTCCAGCTGAGTCACTCTCCCACAGCTCCCTTCTGCTTAGCCAAAGTAGCAGGCCTGAGCCATGATTTTGCAAGGGTAACAAGGCCCTTATTTTATAAGGCTTTGCCTATATGCACCTGAATACCATATGAACTATAATGATCTACTTTTAGAAAATCCTTGTGAGAAAGAAAAATACAATTTTTCTGATTTTATCATGAATTGAATTTAAATCATCTGAAAGTAAACACAATGCCCATTGCCACCTGCCCATCCTTTGCTTGCTAGATTTAACCTGAGTGGCAGAGGAGCAGTGGGAAGTTGCAACCATTCCATTCACGTCAAAGGAAGCGCAATCTGAAACTACTGCTATAAATGCTCTTTTCAATCTCTAGCTTTTTTATCCTTTAAAATGCTGATATTTGTTATCCTGCACTCCTATTTGAATGCACAGGGTGTGCTGAGGATCAATCACAAAGAAACTCTGAAGAAAAGTCCTAAAATGCTGTACAATCTAACTTTGAACCTAGAACTTGCCAATTTTCCTATTAAAAATATAAAGGAATAGTGCTTTGGTTCTTAGAATAATATGGAACAGAACTCAAATCCTGAGGTAGAATAAATAGAGAGGATTCAAAGCATCCATAGTAAGACTTCCCTCAATGCACCAAAACACATCATTACAGCACTGACAGATAATTCCAAAGCCACTCTTTGGAATACATAAAATGTATTGTATTTGGATATATATATTTATACATGCATCCGTCTATTGTGCTCTTTTTCTCCTGTCAAATGATGAACATTTTTCAAAGTAATAAGAGTGGATCAGCTTACACAATCAGATCCAAGAAACACCTTTTTAGAGGGGAATGCTTCCTACAATCTGTGCTATAGCTCTTCTGTCCTAATCCACCCATTGACCAAGTTCTCCTGACAATGCTATCCAAACTCCACCTGTACAGTGTCAGAAATCACTGAAAATGAGAACAAGCCTTCACAAAGAGCCCACAGAGGGAACCCAGCTTGTGCCCAGGCTCACATGTGTGTAAATTGCAAGACACACAGAAGTTGAGAGAGTCTGACTTTAATAATTGAATTCTCACGCTGCTGTGTCTGGTATAATGACAGCAGCTGAGCTCCAGAATATATTTTTAAGTGATACTGAAGGAAAACAGCTCTTTAGCAACTGTCAAAGCCATTTCCACTAGGACTCTATATTAAAGTCCTTTAGTTAGACAGTATTCTTCCACACATGAAAAATATTGAAATCTGGAATTTCAGAGCTTTTTTTTTAGCTGAAGGTGATGAACTTTATTCTTGGTTTTTGTGAATGCTCAGAACTAGAAAGTGAACTACAATTTGAATTTCAGTTTTAAATTAATCACAGTGTTCTCTAGACGTAATATTCACTCTAAGTATAAAAAATACATATCTCTGCATTCATTGGCTGAAAAAAAATCTGAATAATTCAATATATGGAACAGTTTTCCTAGTATATCTATTAAGACAAGCATTAAACTGATGATAATGTTATGGCTCAGTTAATACCTAATTTATGTTCATTTATAAAGAAATTTAAAAACTGGTACATGCAGTGCAGAAGACTGATATTCAGCAGCTTATTAGCACTAAAGTTCCCGAGCAAAAGATTATTTTTTTCTTGTTATCATTCAGACTTAAAAACATCAACAAAACACACTACTGGGAGTCCTAATTAAGTACAATAAAATATAAGCTGGAGCTGTGACATTTAACAAAACTTCATAGCTCTAGGGACCTAGTCTTGAACAGGAGTTTGAAATATGAATGAATTTGCAATTCCAACAACACTTAAGCTGAGCTCAAGGTTGGAAATATGAGCCTGAAAAGATATGAGAAGCACACTAAGAGGCAGAAGCACAACACAAATTTACTTGAAAAGCTGAGTGGCGTTTTTATCTGTACAGGTCTTAATTATTGTAAAAAGTACGTGCTAACAAAAAAGAATGATAGAATATCAAATACTAGGATAAAAAATAAGTCCAAGACATATAATGTGACTGATTAAATTTGTGGGGAACAGAAGTAGGAAGAAAGCAGCAAAATTATTCAGAAGTATTCTGAATAATTTAAGACCGTAAGATGACACTAAAAAGAAAATTAAAACTAAGGAAACTGGATTTTCAATACCAAGAGTACTTTTTTTCATCTCAGAGGAAACTAAAAAAAGTAGTCAAGAAATCCTTACTGCACTCTCAGATAAGCCATATGAAACTTCAAGAAACTTGAGGGAAGGTAGGGGAGGGTGGGGTGTTCCCCCCTCCAATTATGAAACAGGGAAGAAAAACTTTTTATTTCAGGAATGCCTTAAACTGTTCTAAGAGCATACAGTAAGTTTATTACTTTAAATCTGTCTTTGAATAGAGCAAAAATATTTAAAGACCTGCCTGTAACAGTGTGTCTTTTAGGTGTGGAGCTGCAGCCTTCTGATCCCAATAGAAGACACACTGTTACACCTGCCATCTCTCAACTTTTGAAAGCATTCAAACACTTCACCTTCCCTCTATTTTTTTTTCTTTCTACAAAAAATGAGGGGTTTTTGTTCTAATATCTATTTGATTTTAAGAACATCTTTTTCTTTCTAAGTCTCAAGGAATCATTCTGGAGGCTGAAATAATCACACCTTCTCTTCAGAAATCTTCAATAGATGACTGGTGCATCTGCTACACTTTTATCTTTTCCACAGTTTCCCCTGAATTTTTCTGTCTCTTTCACTTTCAACTGAGGCTTCATTGCCTGCTATTATTTTGCTGCCTTTAGTGGGGAAAAAAATCAAGTCCTTCTCATGATGAAGAAACTTCCTTTACTTTCATGCCTTCCTTTACTTGTTTTCTCTTCTCTAAGATTTGGTTATTTCTGCCAAATCAGAGTATACAGTCAGGAATATCAACATATGTGTGATTACAAAAAGGAAAAGATTATATTGGTCTTTACCTAGATCTGACTGTGGAAAATGAATGTATCAACTAGATGATAATGTATCTGAGGCCTTTAATTTTTTAATGAAAACATGAAAAAGGGTGTGTATGTGCTTAAAACTGTTGTGGCAGCAGACTAATTCAAGAAATTCTAACATTTGTAATCTCAGAGGCAAATCTGTGTATTTTTCTCATAGAAAAGGTCAAAATCTGTAAAGTCCAAACATTCACAGGCACTCATTTGAGTTTTCTTCTGCAAACCACAACTGTTTGCAAGGCACATGGAATTTTACAATAAAACATTGAACCAGTGTCTAGAATGGCTCACCCTCATTCTCTTCTTGAAGAACGTGTAGAAAAGTTTGTTTATATCCTGGGAACATCAGTCCCTTTTCCCTCTGCAGCACATAGGCAGCTTCCACCAAACCAAAGAATCAGATTTTCAGAAGGGCCAGGGGTCAAATCTCATGTGGTAAGGAAAGGTGTATTTTTAAAACATTTTAATACTTCTCTCAGCTCTTTTTAATCCTGGACATCGTGTGAAGGTTTCCTATTACTAAAAAAAAAAAAAAAAAAAAAAGTTTTTTAAAAAAACTGTGTTTCAGAGAGAAGTATATTTTGATTACACCAAAATCTTCTCAATGTATGGGAAAAGCATCCCATCTAATCATAAAGTGTGGTTAGTAAGTTCACTAAACCTCATTTTGTTTAACAAAACCTTCAAATCTCATTTCTAAGCATGTGTGAAAAAATCCACTATGCGTAAACAATGGAGAGAAGAGAAAAAATTAAAATAGTTTATGTCTTGTAATAGAGAGAGGAAAACTATCTGTGACACAAGCCCATTTTTTACTCTTTTCAAGACCGGTGCAACTAACATTAACTAGAAAACTAAAGGCAAGTCAAAACATAAAAAAAAAATTCTCATCTGATTTGAACTCCTCAGAAAACTGTTACTATTGATTTTCAAAGAAAACCCACAAAAAATAATTGTTATGCTTTTGGGATAGAGATCAATACAGGTATCACACATCAATTCAATAATCAGAAGTGAGAGATTTTTCTTGGAATATTGTTTATCCTCCATAATGTAACACTTTCACACAGTGCATTTATCACCCTATTATGTTCAAAGACCAGAGAGATGGTTAAGAGCACTTAATTCTAGCAAAACTTTGCTCATTTTATATTCCATCAGCCCACTATGATTATACTGTTAGACTGTTCCAGTTAGTGACAGCTTAAAAAGCACAGCAGTATTCTGACTAGTAAACACATAAAAAGCAAATTACTTAGCTGCTAATGGAGCTGTTCCAAATGGGATACAGAAATAAATGCATTCCATCTGCAACGTGGTGGGCAAAAATTAAAGATATCCAGTGGTTATTATTTGTATATTTAGAGTTTTCTTGCAACAAAAGGACTTGCGCACATCGTGCAATAAAGCCTCACACAGGGCTGAGCTGGGAAGACCTGCAGGGCTCAGCGCCACTCACACCTACTTGCTCAAGTCTGAGAACATCACAGCTGTATTCCCCACAAATCTTCTGCGAGTCCTCAGGTGCCAGGCTGTCCTTTGGAGCCAGCCATGGCTTTTCATGTCATGCAACCCAGTACTCGTAGATTAGCACACCTAATGCAAAAGCTTCTGCTTAGTCTATGAGCTAATGTCTACATTTGAGAAGGCAGGATTAATGCGCCCACTGTCACATAAGGAACCTGATTTATGCAAGTCTCAATATTAAACCAAACCTATGCTTCCTTTGTAATTCTGTCTAGAACTGAACTGTTTAAAACCATGGTGAAAGCCAAATATGCTACATGTATCTAAAAATAAGAACTTAAATCCTTCTTAAAATGAAAGACCGCAGAGCAAAAAAAATTAAAATTGTGTCCACTGCTTTGGAACTTTTCTCTTAGGACCAATAGCAAAATCACCACTTTTCAGTAAAAATATAACCAAATCTCACTGAGCAGTTTCTTTCTTTACCAAGTGGATGGGAATTTTTATTCTGTGGATAAATGCATCCAGAGAAGCTGAAACAAGCTCCCCAGCATTGATTCTATACCACTGCACAGAGGATTAGCTCATCAGATTTAGACTTTCACTGGCCACCAGATGAGAGGCATAACACATGACAGACTGCTCTTCCAATGGACTGAAAATCTAAGATAAACACTTATCTTTAAGAAATAAAAAAATAGTTGAGTCAGGTTTTAGAAAGCTTCCATTTGCATCACTTAATATTTACTTAAAAGATCAATACCACAAACTACTGGGACCTAATAAAACAGAGTAGTTCAGACATGAACCTCTTAAGTCATCAAATTAAATTCTTCAAGATTACTGGCACAATACCTTAGCTTTTATGAAGAAAGTAGTGTGCGCATTACTGCTGCTTCTTTCTATCAGCTTATATCCCAAAATCTCTGGCATCAGGATGAGGAATTCTCCATGCTCTTCACCATTAAAGATATCACACAAATGCCTTCTAAGAGTAAAACTTTCATGAGCTAGCCTTACTAGTAATTTTCCGTACTTTAATTAATATATCCCACTTTAAAAAATTACAGGAAAAATTAGTTCTAGAGCTTTTAGTCTATGGGGAAATGCTGGCCTGGAGGAAATGTCATAGCATAGTTTATCTAAGTGTAGCAAAAATTTATTCCCAGGCAAAATGGATTCATGATCCCTCAGACTCTTTTCTGATTCGGAAATCTGGAAATCCAATATACTTGTCAGACCTTCACACCAAACACAATTGGAGCATCACCTGGTGGATTTGTATTGGTTGTTATAAACCAGCAAGGGAAATGCATAGCGAGAAATGATTCAAACAAAATGGGATTAGTACTGGTGCAATATTTTGTTAAAGCAGTGAGATAGACCTGTGTTACTTAAGCAAAGCAAAAGTTCTTAACTTGAATCCTTCTTTTATGTCAGTGCTATGATATGGAATAATTTTTCTTTTTTTTTAATTACATGTTTCCAGCATGACTACCCCTTTGGTATTTGGTATATTATTGATATTTTTAATTATAAGTTTCTGAGTAGAAGTGTTTTCCTTACAGCTGCCTGAACACCCAAGGTAAATCTATCATTAAGTATTTCATTATTATTCTCACTACTTACTAGGAGTTTCATGTAAATCTTATCTACTTGTTCTTAAAAATAAGAACAAAGGGAATCTATGCTTGTCTTCCTTTCATTTTCCCTTGTAGTTGGAAAAGAACACTGCTCACTTAGAAGCTTCCTGGTGCCCAATACAATATAAGATTGATTCCCTTAACTCTGAACTAATTATGATTTAATTCTCTATTTAATTGAGCCAAGCATCTTGCAGGAATCATTGAAACCAAACCATATGAAAAATTACGTGTGATTTAGCTCTTAATTTTGAAGGTCAAAACACTGAGGCAGACCTGAAAAATGCTGACATTTCTGAGGTGTGTTTGAGAAACAATTTATAGGCTGGCAGACACAACTTGCTAAGATTTCCCATCTTCCCCACATAAGTAACCTCCTGTACAGAGTATGAGCTCTGTGGAAGTCTTTAATTTGAAAGATAGAGGAGTCTATGGTGCCATGATTTGCCCTGACACCAAAAGAGATGACAGCACATGGATGGATAGATGGATGGATGGATGAATGGATGGATGGATGGATGGATGGATGGATGGATGGATGGATGAATGGATGGATGGATGAATGGATGGATGGATGAATGGATGGATGGATGGATGGATGGATGGATGGATGGATGGATGGATGGATGGATGGATGGATGGAGAGATGGATGGATGGAAGGATGGATGGAGAGATGGATGGATGGAAGGATGGATGGAGGACAGGCAGGAAGGAATATAGAACAACTTCTCTTTCCACAGACAGGCATTGGAAACGAAGAAAGCAATTTCCTTGAGAGGATTGTTTGTCCCTGCCACACAAAACCAGAGAAGAGCTGGTAGCTCTTCTTCCCAGAATTCAGAGAACTACTGAACCTTTACTTAGAGGGTATTAATAACCTGTTTTGTCTACCAGGTACAACACCATGTCTTGGCCTCAAAGGCACATCAGGTTGTTCAGTATATCCCTCACCCTTTAAAAAGTAAGATGAATCTTTGGCAGCTAAAAAGAAGGAGACAACACACTTCATCTTTACTTTACAAAAAAAAGACTAAAAATGGAAGTTTCTTTGCATTTATGGAATTCTAGATATTAAAATAATTCCAGGTCCTTCTGTCAGTCTGTTCAGATTTCAGCCCAGTGAACACAAAGACTGGAAACTGACAGCCAAGTCACCCATTATCTTTCCTCACATGTTCACTAATTAATTGTGACAACAGTTCCTGAAATCCCCGTAAAAGGTGCTGGAGGAAAGAAAGGTGCACGGGTTGTATTCCTTACCTATCTTCCCTCTCCTCGGGCCAAAAACATACCCACAACCACTCACTGAATTTTAGTAATAACAGTTCTCCTTTTGTTTTTCAAGTACAGAGTCTGGCCCCAATTTATTGAAAGACTAAGAGACAAATCTATTTCTAAATTGTCAATTGTGTAGACCAAGTGATGCAGAAACTAATTTCCCTCATTCTTTTAGAGCCTATAAGGATCCACAGAACCCAGAAAACATTCGCATTTTGTAATATAAAAAATAAATCCCAAAGTTTATTATACTCTCCTAGCAGTTATATTCCTAAAGACAAATAATGTATGAACAAAATACAGGAAGCTAATTCTGAGCCTCACAGAATTACTGCCTTAATTCTCTCTCACTCTCTCTCTTAAGTTCCCCCTCATACAAACACAGGAGTAGGAAAGAAGATTTGCAGGGATAAAAAGGCACTGCTGTTAAAACTATTATTAAAACACCGCATGGGATGCTCAGCCTATTGTGGCATCTGACTGGAATCTCTCTTTCTTTACATACATGCTAAATTGTTACAAAAAGCATAACATCACCAAAACCAAGATGGAGATGTCTTAGTTCTTTGTACATTGGAAGATCTTAGTCTTAATATTTAATAAAAACAAAAAACCCCCAAAAACCCAGCAGAAAATTATTTTCATTCCAAGGTCAGTAACCTTCAGATCTGGAAAAATAAAACACAATTTATCTGTCTTAAGTGAGTTTTGTGACATCAGTTGATGTTTAATTAAACAACACTACACATTATCAGACTAGATCTGAAGACATAAAAATAGAAGTATATCAATAGGAAAAATAAGCTTTAGTAATGCACAGGTTTCACAGTGGGGAAGGTGCTGCCTCAATATGAATGTTATTTCTTAATAAATGGTTAACAACATGGTGTAACAGAAGCACATACGAGTTAAACAGAACAGCTCCTCCCTGTTATTTTGTTAGCCTTAGGGAAAAAATTTGCTTTCTACAGGTTCCCTGATTTCTTCCTACTTTTATTCCCTTACCTTCCTTCTCTACTCCTCCCTTTCTTTTGTTCTTTCCACACAGACAAGAAAGATGCTGAAAAGAGACTCCAGCATCAGAGAAGGGGTAAAACCTAAGCCTTGGAACAGGGGTATAATAGAAAGATCACCAAGCCATAATTTTTAAGTGGGGGAACGGGAGGGGGAAGACTTTTGAAATATAAAGAAGCAGAAGAAAAAAAAAAGCATTTCTGTATTTTATTGTACTAAAGAGAGTCTCCACTGATTGGTTTAATCTTCATTCTTCTGGAAGTATTCCACATTGTTAAAAGGGTAAACTGCAAACATTCTTTACCTTCAGCTGCTCCCCTTCCACCAAAGAGACACAGCATGCAAATATGTCTATGGAAGTCTATGAAATCAACCCATCAGTACATAAAGACAGAATGTGCCTTCAGGGCTGGGGTTTCCACAGTCACACAAGGACAAAGCACCCTGGCAGAGTATATGACTGGTGTGACACAACCTTGTGAGACTCAATCTCATGCATATTTGTAGAGAAACACAATGTACTTGTCTGTCAGCCTGCCCACCACAGGCTGTCATCCTACAGGTGTGACAGACCTCATTTTGGAAGCCAATAAAGCCTTTTTGACAGAATGTAAAGAACAAAACTGTATTTTCCTCATGCTTTGGTTTTAAATTCCCTAAATTCTAAGAAAATCAGAAAGCATGTTTTCAAGAAAAAAATCACCAATCTTATTTACTCTTCAAGTACAGTCTGAAAACTTATATTTAGGATTAACTCCTTAATGATCCATCTTTTTCCCTAAAAATAATTTATCTACTCAGCATAAAACAGAAGTGGACAAAACACAATGTAAATATAGATTCTACACTGACTTGGTCCCAGTTCTTTCCTCAAAAGGGCACAACTAAATATAAGTTTCTAACACCTGCTGATTCTAGATCCTGTGCCCTATAAGACAAACACAAGCTCACCTATTTAATTTCATTCATAAAAGCCTGCTACATGATAAATTAGGATGTTAAAAAAGGACAACAGAAACTTTACTCATTTGAACTAATGCTGCTTAATATTGTCAATAAGGCAGGCATTAGAAAACAATCAAACAGCATTTTGAAAAGTACCAGGACCTTGCAGTTAATGACAACATCAAAAATGGAGGGCGGTGCTGACAGAGAAGAATTCTACTCAAAAGAGAGTGATGGCTGAATAATGTGAACTCAGTGAAGGCTAAATGATGATTTAAGGGAAGAATTTTGCTAGGCTTAATTTAAACAGATTCTAGAAATACTCATTGCTATCGTGAAATCATTAATAACAAACTCAATGCATCTGTTCTGTCTCTGTGCAGTTACCTAGACTACAATTCTTGACACCACTGTTCTGTAATAACCTCCATCTGCTCTGCTGTCTCTGTCATTTCTTTTGCTGTAACATATTGTGACAGAGGCTTCATTTACCTAAACTTATCTTGGCAACTTGTACTTCATTAAAGAGAATCCTGCAAGCATCAGTTAAAGCTTTCTTATCTGGCCATGCATAGCTAAGCTTCATAAATCATTCTTTCACTTTCCATTTTGCAGTTTCTGGAAAGGTAACATTATTGAATTCAGATCACTGGAATAGAGCAGTACTAAAATGTTTATTGACCAGCTTTTAGGCACTGAGCTCTGCTTTGAATGCAGACAGTAATATTAGCTAAAGCTTTTGAATTTAAAAGGGATGTCACTAATATGTTTTATACATTGCTATAAATATTGTCTGATGGCAGGCCACTTTAGCAAGCTGCTACTAATACAGCAGAAACAAAGTATTATTAACATATATTCCCTCCCTTCTTGTCCTTTTAACCATAACATCTGCAAATACAGTATTATGTATTCATAGATCTAAGATCTCAATCACAGCTCAGTAGTGCAGAATGTATCTGACAAAGGCAGCAGCAATGTATAAAAAGGGACCTTAAACCAACTTTTATATTCCCATCAGATCAGTCTGGCATGGCACCAGGACAGCACTTGGTGCAAGTCACAGCAGCTGGGGAAGAGCCCCTGGTTACTGGTTTCTAACACAAGTGAATTAGAGGGTTTCTACCTCCATCCACACTCCCCCACAGGAACCATGTGATAACCAGCAATATGTGTACTACACACAGCATTACTTCATGATAAGAATCATTCGTTAGTAGAATAAAAACAGTGATGAGCCCTTTACAGACAGACAGAGCTATCCACTTTTGCATCAGATTCAGAAGAGAGCCATGCTGTGCTGGCTGATGAGTCAAATCACAAATGCTGAGCTATAATAGGGTAGGAGTAAAGGAATAGGGAAGACTATATTTGCCAGGCAAAATTTAATCAAGAGAGAATGGCATCATTTCAGATAAAATTCAGAAAATAATTTTGAATTAATATTTCCTGTATGAAACCACTATCACACCTGATCATTTTGGTAACGGTAAAAGACAGTGGTTTAACAGTTAAGATTGAAAAGTCTTAACAATGAACAGTCTAGGAGCCTCAGAGACGAGTAGGATGGTGGTCACTTGGATTCAAACCATCCTTTGATCCACAACAGAAACCTGAACTGACATGTCACACCTTCTGTGTGAGCACTAGTGGGCTAGAGGGAATTTGGGAATATGGTTGACCTGTTAACATGGTCTACTTTATCTAAATTAAGTATTATGTAGCCCAGCAAGACAAGAAAGTACATGAAGGTCAACAAAAGACACGCTTTAAGCAACCTAAATTTAATTATCTTTCATAGTTTATAAAAATGCACTTTAAGAAAGACAAATTATCAGTTCCTTGGAAGTTAGACAACCTCCAACAACAAGGAAAGGATCTGTGGGGGCAATGAATTACATTTCAGTGGGGTAATGTTATAAATCCTGAGCTATCCAAAGACTGCACTGAGAAGCTTCCAGTAGCAGCTGCCTTTTGCCCTTAAAATGCCCCAATAATTGAACTAACTTCCGAATGGATTAAGCCTGAAATGGATAGTTCCAGTTCACCACATTTAAAAATAATTAGTTTTAAATTAATCTGAAGCAACATTGCCATATCTTTTCAATCACTCTTCCCACTTCCCCTGCTGAGTAAAAGCAACCTTGATTATTCACACTGGCCCACAAATCACCCATAAAGAAAAATAAAAGTGGCAGGGCAATGTTAAATAAGGTTTAATCAGCCCTCAGGACCTGTACGCCAAAAACATGCAGCTGCCTGAGACACCATTTCTCTGCCTTTTAAATAGGACCAGTATCTAATAGGAACTCTCATGAAATCTTAAGCTATCAAGTTCAGTCTACATCATTCCCATCCCAGGGCCTACTGTTTTGATAATGGCTCTTTTTGGTGGAGTCACAACGAGAAGGAAGAAGGCAATGCTGCAAGAACAAGGTTGCCAGCTTAAACAAACCCCTGGCTTCCATGCAGATGGTCACAAATGCCCTACATATGATGGATACAGTCACATCCAGGTGGCTGCTATTCTCTCACTGGATTTTGCATTTAAAATACAAATTATTTCTCTAGCCTGAAAAAAAATGCCAGTTGTATTGTAGCAGTTTATACACAAAGTTGTTGGCATGTTTTCCTAATCTTGGAAGTCATCTAACAAATAATGTAAACTTTACTTATAGCTAAGAAATCTGTTGCTAGTCCAGAGAGCAATTTTGTTATTAAGTAATGCTTTGTTTTAATGATTTCAAGCACAGATAATTTCATTTTAACTAGAGGTTTGTTGGGGCATTTTTGCTTTTAAAAGGTTTATTCTGCATCAGCTACAACTAAGTCAAATCTTCAAGGCAGGTAAAATGAAACTATTATTTTTTTATGATCAAGAAAATAATTTTCTGTTGGGAATTTAAAACAATTGTTTTTGGCTGCTTAATTATGATACTTACAGTGGTAAGGGGTAAAAAAACCTCCAAAAACAGTAACAATTTGTGTCTAATCCAATCCTTCCATTCATTACAGTGATAGTAGTACTTTATCTGATGTTTCATTAGCAGATCCTAAGTTTTTCAGTAGTAATCTGAAGCAGCATGTAACTTTCTTTAGGCTACAGCATAAAATCCATAAAAATAACTGGGTCTTATCTATAGCTGGTGTCAACAGTCAGACATACTCATAAACCTTTGCCCATGAATAAAAGCATCCTAAGAGTCTCTGAGGAGCTGAAGAGCTGCTAAATTCACAGGCCTTCATTTTCACAGTCTGAGAGCAATGGCCCATCAAAACACATCTTCTCTTACACCTTATGTGCAGAGCTAAAGCATAAAACTTTTGAAAATGGGGAAAGAACTGGGAAGTTAAAGAGTAAAGTTAAATGCACTTTGAAGATTTCCTCTTACAGTTCAAAACACAATGACTTCAAATCTCTAGATGAACCTCAAGGGAACTAGTTAATTTGTAGCTCCTGAAAACCAAGTAAGTCAGTGTATGAGTCCTTGGATATAATGATATCTTGTAAGCTTATGTAGTGTTTTTAAAAGACTTTTTGATCTTTAGGTGAAAAAGCACATAAGGGCAAAAATTGTTATCTCTATTATGGAAGAGTTCATACTGTATTATTATTTTTAAAAATGTAACCTAGAGCCCGATGGGTTTTTTATTCTATAATTATGTTAGCCTAAAGATGTCTGGTACAAAACTCTTTTCCTAATAAAAACATTTAGATATGCTGAAATTAATACAGATCCCAGTTGCTAAGCAATTCAGTGAGCCACATAATCCTTTTTTTTTTTTTTTTTTTTTTTTTTTTTTAAAGCAGAGAGTTAAGATTATAACTCTAAAGACAGGGATAGTTATCTTATAATCTTCATATTTATATACTATAAGCAAACTGATGGATTTGCCTGTTATTGAAAGCTATCATTTATATTTGAGTGCTGATACTTTTAGCAAATTGTGCAAACTACAGTTGTACATGCAAAAATCTCTTCTGAAGTGAATTTTTCTTTCATTTATTTTCAAATTTTCAGCCAGAAAAAAGAAAATGTTATGGAAACCAGTGTACTTCTCCCACCTGACATTTTATTGACCATTCTTTAAAAAAAATGTTAATACTTTTTTGATTTTAAAATAGGAATTACAAAACTGACAATGTACTGAATTCTCCCAGGGGTGCACTTCCATGCATCCCTGAGAAATTCTGCTAAATTACATCAAGTAGTAAGACTTTGGGTTAAAACCCATCATTTGCACATGTCTAGCATACATTTGCTGGATCTTTACTGCAGAAGTCTCTGAAGAGTCCGGATGAAGCAAGCCTTACCTCTTTGAGTGAAATGTGGGAAGCAGTGAACATTTTTTCTGCCTTGTTTTCAGCTCCCAGCTGGCTGAGTTCAGGCAGCATGAAGTGAAAGTTAACCGAGAAAACAGAAAGTCTACAAAGGAAGAATGAGACTAGCATTCCAGTGTGGAGACAGGTGCTGAGCAAGGATGCCACACCTGGGACTTGGAAAGGTAGAACACTATCCAAAACCAAAACAACCACAAACCACAAAACCTGTTCATGGCATTTTTCTACTGCATTTGCTTTCATTGCACCTCTGAGTGATAAATAACTTCAACTCCATTTCAGCAACATTAAGGCCTGGATGTCCTTACTTGGAGCATGTTGCACAAGCATAAAGTTTTCTTAAGTATTTCTTCATGAACAAAGATAATGGAAAGAGATTCCTCAAAAGCAGTTAAGCACAGAAAGGAGTACCTGATGAACTCTCTGACAGCATGGTAAGGATTGTGTTTTAGCAGATATGCCGATACACCTCTCTGATTCCACTGAAGGATGACCATGTTTTAAAAGCCCTGAAAAATTCTTTACTCAACAGTCATCTGCAGGGCTTTTGGATGAACCTTGTTTAAAATGAAACATACGCACATTTATAAATCAATGGCAGTAATGCTCTCATTTTGAATATATCTGAAAAGAAATTCTTTCAAATATGTCTATAAAGCATCTACTGATCTTGAACAGCATTTAAAATTTTCACCAGGAAGGTAAACAGTACCATTCTAGTCATGAGTCAGACTGTCTTTATGTCAATGTGCCAAACCTACAAGTAAGTTTATGAGAAGCTAACAAAATCATTAAAAACTGACCAAAAGACACCCCCACAAAAAATATTTTGCTAGTTATATAAAAATGACTAAAAGCATCAAGCTCCTTTATGCCAAGAGTACAAAATACAGCCAAAGATGGAAAGACAGTACTACACACAAGTGATTGCCTTTAACAGGAGTATTTCTAGTATTATTAAACATCTACATATCTGAGAATGCTGATTTCATTTTGCATGATAAAAAACCCGTGTCATTGTCTAATCCTTTTTTAGGCCATTATTAAGTTTTCATAGAGAAGCAGATTATCTGCAATGTGTCTTTTCATTCACTTAAGCAGTTACAATCATATTGTTGTTACCTCAAAGAATTTAATCAATTTATCTGACGGTCATGCAGAGTGTGATTACTCTGACGGAAAAGAAACAATAAAAAAAGAGAAGTCTGCTACTTTCCTGTCACACCCACACCCTGAAAAAAGGTAAGAAGAGGTCCTACCTGCTGAAATTCTGATCAAGAAGATCCAAATTCTGAGCTACAATTACGTGGGTGACATGTAATTACCCATTACATAGCTAATCACCTGGGTGGAGATAAGTCTGGTTAAAAGAAATACAACTGAGTAGTTAGTGATAAGCAGTAATGTCTTTAAATAAGAACAGTCATGTTATCATGTAGCAAGCATCTACTGACTGATGGAGTATGACCCATATGACCGTATCAGATGCAAGTTTTGCTGGTTGGTAAAATTACAGCACAAAGTTTGTTCTGAATTTTGCTTTCTTTGTTGCTCCTTGACAAC
The DNA here is from genome assembly GCA_013399915.1 of Illadopsis cleaveri. Lineage (NCBI taxonomy): Eukaryota > Metazoa > Chordata > Aves > Passeriformes > Timaliidae > Illadopsis > Illadopsis cleaveri. Next base: position 302,341 of record VXBB01012551.1, read on the forward strand.
AGCAAGTGACTAAATTTGCTCTGGTTTGAAAAAAACTTTCCCTGCTTTTGAAAAATACTTTCCCCAAAAGTGTTCCACAGCAGTAATAAAAACCTAAGCAATCACGATGAATGGATTCCCTGCAAAACCTCATAATGCACACATAGTTTGAGGAACAAGTATGTCATAGGCCTTCTTCACAGGTGGAGAACTCAGTGCCTTTTCCACAGCAGTGGCCATTCCCAAGGACACCAGAAACAACCCTCCTGGTTAATCTTGTCCATTGGTAATTAATCACTTCAAAGTAATTGCTAAGCTAGAGTTATACTCCTTGTATATTTAGTTTTAACATGGCTGAAGAAGCAGGAGTTAAATTACTATTTGTACTAACTTCTGAAACAGCCCTCACTTCTGGTCATAGAATATATGGACAAATGTCAGCGCTGTACATTAGGACGAACACTATTTGCATACAGGTTCCAAAAGAGATATTCTTCCACTGCTATTTATTTTTTATTGCATTACCCCTACCCCTTGATATCTTCTTAACCTGCCTCAAATGCGTGCACCTTTCATCCCTGTATGGAACAAACCAGCTTCTGCTATTACAGTTTCTACTGACATCTCCAAGACAGAATGCTTCATATCTTAACAAAATTCTTCAGTGCAACAAAACAAATTACAAGGAAAGCTTCTTTTGCTTTTTAAATTTTCTTTATAAAGTATATCACTAAAGAAGTGCAATGCTGTAGGGCAAATGGCAACTGCATGAAATGAATACATTCATTGAAGTTGCTCATTTTTGAGAGGTCTCTCTTTTCTGTGGAAAACGGTTAAAAGCATTTAATGGTCTGGGTTAATAATAGTCAAGTTACTGAGTCAATTGAGTGATGAACTAGGAAAAATCATTAACGCTGGGTACAGTGCTTGACCTGCTCTTTCAAAGGCAAAAGCTAAAAATGCCTTCCCTTTAAAACATCAAGCAACCCCGAGTGATCTGTGCTTATGCAAATGCTTGATTGACACCTGTCTGGTGGGTCAGCATGATGAGTAAGACACTGGTTATTCTTAAACCTGTAAAAAATTACGGAAAAGACACAGTGCATTGATAATCAAGGCCAGAATTTTCAGGAAACATCTTTAATTTATTCTCGGGGGAATTTAATAACCTGCCTTTCTATAGGGTTGGGTTTTTTTATACCCCAGATCTACAAGGGTAACTTTTTCATCCATATTTATGCTTTAACACACATCTTTAGCAGCGACAACCACATTACCAAAACTGAAATCACAAAGAGTATCAAGGGAATACTTTACTTGCAAACAATTGCAGATAACAATATTTTCTAACTGAAACAGAGGCCCTGCTGTGAGCATGGGGAAAGGGAAGAGCAGAGATGAGAAAATGTAAGAGTGACCTATGGCACACCAGGCAGGAGGTGTATTCTGGTATGCAGAGAGGTTCATCTGGGAGCCATCTCTAGGAAGAGCAGCAGATGTAGAAAAATGCTGCTGCTAGAAATTCAGCATCACTTGTGTTCTGGGAATGAAGGCAATGTTATCTCTCAGATTCACTTACTAAGTACATATAGTTTTTGCCCTGGAGTATTGCTGTTAAAAACAACCCAATGAAAAAAGTATAAGTGTATCACTCAAAAAATGCAATTTTTCCTTCTTATATCTTTATCTACGAAGTTTATACTAATAAAAAAAAAATTTTAAAAGGCATCTCCTTTTGGTGTTCAAAGCTTCTTCCTATGGTGAAAAGCTGAGATTCTAATGAAAGAACTTGTGTATTTACAAAGATTGTCATTCCATGCTGAAATATGAAATACACTAAATGATGTCTCTTTAATCTAGGAAAACACTTGAGCACAAGGACAGTGCTGAAGCCAACACCATGAATATTGCCAAAGTCAAAGATATTGTTCATACATTTAGACATTTTTCAGTTTCTTCACAAACTTGGACCCTTGAGTTAGTATTGAGTACAGCTATGTGAAGCTGGACTTTCAGTTCTTACATTGGATCTGAAACACCCTCACTTGGAGGTTTTGACCTACTCATTTCTATGGACACCTTAATTTCCACTTGTAAGGTAAAAATCACCACCAGAAGTGTCTATTACCTGAAATTTTTTTCCATGCTTTGAAGATGAAAGACACATACATTTAGTTAACCTTGTATGTTGTTATTAAAGGTATATCTGACCCAGAAAGCTTAATATTCTCAATTTATAAGCTACAATATATTTAGTCATGACTATCATTTAACTTGCTCTTCTGTCCAGGTTTTATATCTTCCATCAGTGGAGTATGGGGCAGCAATAAACATAAACCCATTTCTTCTTCATTCATAACCTCCACTGATGATAAAATCTGAGTTTCAACAAAAATTATTTAAAAAGATCCACATGTTTCAAAAAAATCAAATGTTAAAGCATGAGTTCTGGAATATCATCATTCAAAAATATCATGACTCTTTAGGGAACATGTGTGTTATCTGTTTCCTTTGGGTCCAGAGAAAGAATTTTTATATTTATTTTTCCTTAAAATACACTGGTTTTCCCCAATAGATGACAGCTTTTTGATCTTATATTTTTTTGCATGTGCTGAGCTTTGTGCTATCAAACTGATGAGAACACCTAGTACAGAGCACCAAGAAACATCAACAGTGAGATAGCTATTGGCAGACAGTGTTTTGACATGTAAATAACTATTACAGTCCATCTTTCCCTCAGTCTGTAATTGCAGGGTAGACTGGGGGACAGGTGCATATTTCGAGCTCTGTTGAGCACTAAAGTTTTAAAGTGTCTCTCTGGGCATGGATTTGGATTGATGGCTGATATATCATCAGTTACTTAGAAACCTTGAAAACTTCTGTAAACAGCACAGCCAACATCCCACAAACTTCTCCCCTGTACTTTTTTCTGTCAGAAGTTAACATGGAGAGTTGTTCCTAATTAGACTGCAGTAACAGGGGGAAAAAAGGAAATAGATGCAGCAATGAGCTGGACTATTGGATAAACTGAAATCTTACAGGAAGAAAGAGAATAGAAGCAAAAATGGAGATAAAAGACCAAGACATACACTGTTGCTAGGGAAATAATTAACAAATCACAGACAGTCTTTATTTTGCACAAAGTCATCTGTAATTCTAACACTGGCTCAGCAAAGGGACTTCTTTCTCTAAAATAACCTGATTTGGCCAAACAATACAGGATTCTTTTAGCTTGGACTTGCCAATTTTTACAGAGAATTCAGAAATAGCTTAGAGCACAATTTTAGTATTTTGCAGACTGAAGGGACTTCCTGGCCTGACAGTGTAATGTGTTATTCACATGTTGGTCTTGAAATTTAGGACATGAGCTTGGTCATGGACTACTACAGGAAAAAAAAAATGTTAATACAGAATTTTCATCCTGAATTACTCCAGCAGATTCCACATTAAAAAAGTGAGAATTTTTTTCTTGTGAAGTAATTCTTGGAATAATCCATATCATGGAGGAGGTAAAAGATTACTGTATGCTTAATGGAGCATATGGTACAATAATTAACTTTTTGCACAAGAAACTTAGCAACCTCAGAACAACAAATGAGCAAGACTTTTCCAGAAACTTTAACAGGATTTCTCCAGTGCTATTGACACCACTCCTCTGCTTCCTGTTCATCACAATAATACACAAATCACTTGTTTTACAGCTATTATTAAGTGCAGTGTACGTGAACAGGGAACAACTATTAAGGGGCACATGAAAGAAGGGTGGTAAAAATACGGATCTGTGCAATGCCTCGTGCTGTCACCCAACAACTGCAGGCAGTTTCACAAATGTGCTTGGAAAAAGAAGTGAGAAGAATCTGCTATGAATTCTCTTTTCTATTACCCAATCAAGCCAAGTACTAAGGCAAAGGCAACTTTCAGCTCCAGTAGTCTCCCTGAAATGACTGAAGGCTAAGCTGCAACAGCTTTGCCGCGTCACACAATGAGGCCTTGGGCAGACATTGAGTATCTAATTTCTCCATTTACCAACTGGAGTGGGTTTTGCCCCTACTGGCAGAAACACTTAAGTAATAGCTCTTTAGTTATTTCGGGCCATACAAACAAACCCAGCTGGTTCAGTCTGAAAGAGGTTAAGAAAAGCTAAAATACGGAAAAGGGACAAACACAGAAGTGGGGAGCATTTTCCAGCTACCATGGTTACTTGGGCCTCAAATAGCTACAGAGATTAAACTTGCAGATTGGTGCTTGTCTGCTCTTGTCCACATGAAATTCTATCTATTTTTCAGCAATTAATTACAGGTATGCCATAAGGCAAACCTCAAAGTCCCACATTCAATTCATCCAGCTATGGGATAAAGTGACACACATAGCAAAACAAAAGACTGCTGACTCCACAGAAGGATGCTGCATTTCTGCAAATGGTTACAACCTCTCAGGCTGTACCCAGAGTGGGACCTGGCAGTTTCTCAAGTGATATTCAAGTGATCAGCATCACTTCCACACCTTCATGCTCCCTCGGCAGGAGACAACAGCAGCCCAAATTACCTAAAAAGCATAATCGGTAGGAAAGGAGAACTGCTGACAAAGAAAAGATACAAATAAAAATACCAATTATGCTCTCAAATACTCCAAGAACTATGGGATTGCACAGCATGTTCACAGAAGGTCAGTGGAACCATATGGTCTGGCTCTTCTGGGAAATGCTTAATCTCTACTGTCCTCTGAAACACCAGGAGTAATTATGTGAGTCCTCAAAATACTCACCATGGTTCAGGGGGTCATTCTTTTATAGTAACAAGGACCAAATTAGGTGTCCACTTGAATTTGAACCCAAAGCTCAACTGTGTGAGTTATTCCATGGTTGTAAGGCATTCAGATCAGAACTCAAAATATTGCTCTCTTTTGAATGCCAGTGGAGCACATGACTGAATTTCATTGATGAAAATTATTGGGAAGAAAGCAGAGCTACCACTGAGTTACAACTTATTCTCAGTCTAGTTCATGACTAAGCTAGAAGTGTTAAGTGAAGATACTTGTATTTAAAAATGAAAGACTTATAATCTGGATGAAGAGTTTGAAGATTCAGACCTTGTGATTGAGAAATGAGAGAGGTATGAACAGAACCTGTGGAGATATACAAAGTAACATTTAAAAATTGGTAATATTATAATAATATACATATTAATACTATTTACCACATTTTATAATATAAAAACAAGCGGACAGTGATGCTGAACAAAAACAATTCGAAAAGAAGAGGGGAAAATATTTCTACACGCCACATAACTAAACAGTGGTATTTTCCCAAAGGTATTGTTACCAAGACCAAGAGATTAGCAAGATTCAAAAAGGATTTAGACATTTATGTGCATAAAGCGAACAGCCACAGCCATCTTAGATGAGCTTAAAAAAGCCAACATGTGAGACATAAACCTTGATGCTTCAGTGAATAAGTCAACTTCTTGCTGGTGGATATTGGAAAAAAAAAAAAAAAAGAATCTGTCTCAATTGGCAAACTGTTCCAGAACTACTTTTCTTGCACCTTAGCCACCTGTTAGGGCACTTCCTTCACTTACCCTTGAAGCTGCTGGTGCTGAGCACTCATACAGAGGGCAAAATCAGACAGACTTCCTTTTTCCATTTCTACATTTCTAGTGCAAAAAAATAAAAAAAGTATTATTATACAATTCAATTAAGTATGGTGACAGTGAGCTTGCAGAATTTGAAAAGGAGAATAGAGCTTCTTATCCCAAAATTTCCTTTAACTGTCATTAACTGTAAGATTTAAGAAACTGTTAGAGGAAAGCTTTGGCTTATAGACAAAGATGTACACAACTTTCTGTAAGGCCTGTTTGGCATTTTACACTACCTCTTAGCCTCTGACATCAGCCAGCCCTACTGGAAAACACACAGAATCTCCTCCTGTGCTGTAGCCATTCCGGTCAATCAAGTAGCAGTATGTCCCTAAATTCTGCTTGCCTGCAGCTTAGCACCCACTGAAATCTGACACCAGTCTTCATGATGCTTAAGGGGACAGACTTGGGAGCCCCTCTCAAAGGAACCACACTTTTCCAGAAGGTCCTGTTTTACCAAGTTTCCTAGAAGTCAGCCCTCCTCCTTTCCTTGCAATACACCAATGCCACTTCCACAACATCTTCACAATCTTTGATAAATACAAATATCCAATCTAAACCTCCCCTGGTGCAACTTAAGGCCATTTCCTCCTGTCCTATCACACAACAGTTTTCATTCAGGCAGTTGTAGACAGCAATAAGGTCTCTCCTGAGCCACTTTTTCTCCAGGCAAAACGCCCCCAGCTCGGCCACTCCTCCTGAGACTTGGGCTATGTTACTCATTTAATGTGATGATGATTAAACAGGTCTAAAAAAATCACACTGAGAACTTGTGGCCATTCAGAGAACTTTACAAATTCTACTGTACCTATTGGGCTAGATGGAGATCTGAGAAACATTTCTGGCTTGCATGACTAGGTCCCAAATTCATATTCCAGCTGTAAATAAACTGACATTTAGCTATCAATAACAGAGCAAGGATTGCACTTCTAGAGGTCATGACAGACCCCAAGTGAAAAGAAACCGTCCTTTGTCTGTTACTTTTGCAGAAAAGCCAATGTTTAAATGTAACTGAATTTGAGTGCTGATATAAAAATATGTAATATCCTCTTGGATCCTGTCTGAACACAATGTATTTATGTTTTCACCATATGTCAAAAACATCTAATTTGAAGTAGGAGAGAAAAAAAATAGCTATTTCTTTTGTAACAACCTGGCACACATACAAAATTTGAATTGCTTTTTTTAATAGATTATGTTGTAAATTAATGTAAATAATTTAACATGCACATAACTCACTGTGCTGAAAATGACTGGCATTTTTCAAGAGTATAAAGACAACTATTTGACTAAGGACGTCAGCAAATGATAAAAAGTCAAAAAAGTCTTAACAACTCCCTGTGAAATGTTTCAGACTCCACAGATTGTTTCACATTAGAAATTGTACAGTATGTCAGAGGCTAACAAACAGTGTGCAGCACATATTTTGAAGATCTGTTGTTTGCATTTCAAGCAAAAAAAAGATTGCTTTATTTTTTTAAGAACCTACGTGACTGAATGAGTACATGACCATACTGCCATCCATGCCATACTGGATTTTACTTTCACTTGGCTCAAACTATTGTACCATCAAGCATCAGAGGGGATTTTTTTCCCTGTAGAAAATTACCAATATAAGAACAAAGAAAATGTCTTCACTGAATGCTCCAAGTCATTCCTGGAGATTGCTCTTGCTAAATAAGTCTGTGGACATAGTTAGGTGGAAAAGCAGTAATCATAAGTGTCAGCTAGATGCAACCAATCACTCAAAGGTGCAAGCCACTAACTCAAAAGATGCCACAGGTTTTAAAGTCCAAAATAAGCTCTCATGTAACTTCTCTCTTAATTAAAGAATCTAATACTTCTTGTATCCTCTTTTATGTCGCATATAATGTACCTCAAAAATTCAAATGAAACACAAAAATCCCATTAGATTAACAGCTGATCAGGCAAGAATTATTTTTCTGTTTGGTCAGACTTGGACAACTACACATGCTATGGATTTGTCTATATTTCACTGTAAGGATATAAGACATTTTCCTATATCAGCAGTTAGGAGGTTCCATTAACCTGAGACTGTAAAATATACATAACATTTACGGGTACAGGATACAGTCAGATGGGCTACGCCGACGGGCTTCTGTAGCAGATGTCTTTTTTATTTCTCTGAAATAACATAACTGCTGTTAGAGCTAAAATTTATAATTAAAATGTAGCTCACTTCTCAGAAAGCTTATCTATCAACCACTCCAGTCCACACAGCCTGGGATGCAGGATGCTCTGAGTCCCTAGCTGAATCCAGATTCCATGTTTACAGCAAGCTGCTATATTTATAATTGATGACAATTACAGAAATACAGACACATACTATCTTCATCTCCCTTCAAGGTGTTAAGTGTGACTATATAGCCACGAGCTGCTGCATTAGTGTATCCTTAACATATTCCTTTTAATGCAGAGGGCATAAAATTCTCATTAACAGTAATTGGAGTTAGAAGCAGGAATTCCAGGAAGGATGTGTTGTCTCATTAGATATTAACTGGAAATACTGTAAAATATTCTGTTTATGCATTGTTAGAATTCTGAAGCCCTTTTCTTTTTTCCCTTCAAATTTAGACCTCTATGAATAAGTCATTTAGAGCTAAATGAAAGCTCATGCAATTCTGGAAAACTGCACTTGTGAGTTCCCCCAAGGATACAGACTTTCTACTGAAGTGTAGAGTTATAAGAAAACAGCTTTACAGCACCTGTTTGCACAGGTAATAAATCTCCACCACAGTTAATGGATCTAGTAATTTTAGCTGTGTCATGTCCTCTCAAAATTCCCACCATATTTGGTGAAATGTGTGGAGCTTTACTTCATGATATGCAAGGACCAGAGTGTGTCAATACTTCCTGATTATACACAGGATCACATCATTGCCTCTCCATGCAAGAGAACATGGACAACCAGGTGTAGTTTATGTCAGGATTCGTGACAGAGAAATCAAAATCCCTCAAATTTTCTCTCAAGCAGCAATCCCTTCCAGGAGTCACCCATAAGTGATTTACAGCTCCATCAGAAAACTGCTTCTGCTCAGAGACTAATCTTTCTAAGTCCCACAAAACAGGTTTCATTATACTGGATATGTCAGGATAAAATCTTCATTAACGCATTATGCCTGTCTCCAAAAGTTAATAAAAGAATTTCCAAGGACTCCAAGGAAATAAGGCTATGCTCATTCCAAATATGTTTAGCAACTTCAGTCCTCAGGATAGCCAAAATATAAACTGTAAGAGGAGGAAGGAGAACCCATAGGAATTTGACTGTTGATAGCAAGATTCACAACAGGCATCTTAAACTCTTCTGCTTTAAAAGTAATTGTCTGATGCTCACAGTTAGAAAAGGTGATTCTTCCAGCTGCCCCTCCAATCTATAGAATGTCACATGGCCGTTTGTTTTAAAAAAAGGCAAACAGAAAAGCCTTCTTCAATTGTTTGTTGAGAATTGGTAGTTTGACAGAAAATTAAATCCCAAGGGGTGCTTCACTAATTGATTTCCCAGGGTAAATCTATACAAGGATACAAAGTTAGTTCAAAATAAACATCATTAAGAGTTAATGCAAAGCACTTGTATCAATTCTCATTGACTGCTAAAAGTATGGTCCTTTTCACACAGTAGTTGTTATCTGAGATAAGGAATATCTTGTACAAATTCCAAGGAAACTTTCTTCTGAGGGATGGAAAACATTCTAAAGAAAACAGGGTAACTGGAGGAAATGAAACTAACAGTCACTTGCAAAATTTTGTCAAAAAGAACTTTAAAAAACCTCAAAATCAAAACCAAACATGCTGGAAAGCAGCATCCTCTTATTGCCCTTTCATTGCTTGATTGGTCAAAACTGACAGTGTAATTTATCATCCTCACTTCATCTCTTAGGGTTAAACCTTGCCAAAGTGCTGCAGGACTGAAAAGGACACTGATCCCATCTTCCTCCTCCTCCTCTTTCCATTAACTCACTGATAGTTTAATAAAACTGGCCAGGATTTTTCCAAAGCTGCAACTCTACACCACAGCATTACACCAAATCTTTTGAAAACATGGCAGAACCAAACATCTATAAAAACACTAAGTTCTGAAAGTAAAATCCTGAAGGAAATTAAATAAAAAGAAACTATATTTATGTGTATGGTTTAAAAAAAATAGAAAATCAACCAAACCACAAAACAAAGCCAAAAAAATTAAGGAGAGACACACAAATACACACAAAAGAACAATGGCTGTTACTGCTCTTTGTATGAAAAATAAATATCTCACCAGACCCGACATTACATTTTGGTACTTAGATTATATTCCAACTAAACCATCTTGCTGTATTTAGCATGATATATGTTTGTAGGACAGAACTCTGTCACATCTCCAGTAGAAGTTCATTTCAAGCCCATCAACCACCTATTGATTTAGCAATGCCTGTGTGCTGACCAGCAATGCCTCTACATTCTTTCAGCCCCTCATGACTCCAGTTTACATGGCAAGTTTACTGGGCCTACAGCAGCTCACTTTGCAAGGCAGATCCTTCAGGAATCAGTATGTTCCATAAAAAGAGCTCATGGCTCTCTTTGCAAAGTTGGCTGCTGTGTTTATTTTGACACATTTCTCTATAGAGAGGACCAACAGCTGACATACACTGCCACCAAGTCATCAAATGGGGTTACGTGTCTTTCTAGAGTTGCCTGTACAATGACTGCTGTGAAACAGAACATAGCATATTTCTCAGCTCAAAGGCAACAATAGTTCATGTCAGATGCAGTGGAGGGGAGCTGGACAGCACCTGCAGCATGCTTACTTTCTCTGTTGCCAAGGGACTTCCTCCTGTCCAGAACTGACCTACACTCAAAATAGCATCTCCTCGCATGGCCCAAGCAGTGCTTAGGACTATATCTGATTTTTCCACAGAGAGGAAGAGGAAAATGACACACATGAGCTTTCATCCACTGTGCAAAATTCAAGTAGAGAATGGTCTCTTGTATACATCTCTGTCACAGCTCTAACAAAAACAGCTTCTCATTCCTATAAGCACTGCAGAGGTAACACCTTTGTAATCTCTTTCACAGTTTTATAGCTGACTGCACTTGCACGAAGACAAAAGATCATTTATTTTAGGAGGTCCTAATACTGATTTACCACTCAAATTGGCAGTGCTCTATACTAATATAAAAGTTATATAGTGCCTTTGAAAGAACATTCACATTGTCATCAATAATACTTACAGACACAGGGGTGTAAACAGAATATACAGAAAACAAATGTAGCATATATATTGTAATGTTGCACCCTAGCATCTCCCACAGACAACTGCCTCAGCTTATGAGAGCTCTTTGTAACACTCCATAATCTAAACATTTTAACAACTGGTAAATTATTCACAGAAGCAAACTATATTCATGAACAGAAATGAACCTGCATATCTATAAATAAATTAATTACATCACCTGAAATTGCAGGAAATTATGTAAAAGGTTGTCATTAATCTCTGTTATTTACATACTGAAAGTCCAAAGGGTAGCATTTTTTACAGTCTAGGTACTTAAATTCACGCTCTTAATAATGGTATTGTTTTTTGCTATGGTACAATGCACAAACTAAAAGACATTTTACAGTGATACCCTGAGAGTCTCCAAAAACTATGAACAACTCTGTATTTTTTCTGGCATAAAATAGCCACAATGAAATGCGCAGTGATGCATACAGACAGTGTCACATTGATGCTCTTAGCACCATTAAGTAGTCAACAAACAGAAGTAGCATAATACTGAATCTTAAATTGTGCTAGAAAAGTCATATTAATTTATTTCTAGCAGAGTCTTATGATGCTCTGTACAGAGCACCTAATGCCACAGACCTAGAATCTGCTTGTAGATTCTAGAAAATTACCCAACCATGGCAGTTCTCTGGTACATACCTGCTTATCAAAACTTAGACACACACACAAGTAAAAAATTTAAATTTTACTCTTTGTTATCTAGAGTAAACAGTAGCTTAACCAATGCTGCCTTACTCTATGCTATTAGCCTGAGGAAACTGAGAAAAACCTCACATAATCATTATTTAGTATAAATAAGTGATAATATTCAACTTTTTACCACCTCAAACACTCACTTCTATTTATTCACATTTACCATAACTACTTCTAAATTCTCCTGCATCTCTAATGCAGTTATTATCATAATAACTCTCAGGAGTTAGTCCTAAGTAGTCTCTCTATGAAGCAACATCAGATACTTATTAGTTTTTCAGGTCTGTATATTTTGGTCTCCTGAGGAGATTCTGCACTTCATTGTCTGTGGTTCTTAATAATATCCATTTATGGGTTGACGTTCCAGTGTGTTTCTGATCAAAAGCTCAGATTTACACCCTATGACTGCATATGGGTTGTTTTGCACTCTGCTGATTTAATCCTCAGATCCATAAACTCAATTTTATCAACTATATCTGAAGAACAGTTTATTCCAGATCTAAACTAGGTTTTAGCATTCCCAAGTCTCAGTGGCACCAGAAAGCCATAGTATTCCAAGCTGCAAGTGAGGTTAACAAGTGGGTGGGTGGCCTGGGGACACAGGGGGACACAACAACACATGACACAAACAACCCCCAAACCAACAAACAGTGAAAAAAGCCCTGCTTAGCCCTGATTATTTTTCCGCAAACAGCAAATATTTATTCATTAGAGAATCTGACTCCACCGGTAGTCAAAGAGGTTTTCTTTCTCCACCCTCTTCCCCCTCAAAAAGGGATTGTTCTGATTCGAAACAAACAGGTTCAAATTTATATTTTCTTAAGTATGTTCTTTGCAATTGTAGAAATGTGCTAGTATTTTTAAACTTTTAAAATCATTCTCTATTAAAACCTACTTAAAATCCTAGTTTTACATATTTAGTTCTAGAAGGAGTAAACACATGAAAAAATAATGAAAACAGATACAGGAAACATTTTAAAATTATAAAACTGAGAGGCCATTTCCTAAAGGAAATTTTTGAGATTTGCAATAGTGATATTGTAATTCCAATCCCTGAAAATGTTATGAAACTTACATTTATTTCAGAAGGAAATACTTCCATTGAGCACCCTGATCTGCTCTTTGGGGAGAGAGGAAGAAACCAGGATTTTCAGAATGCCTGTTGTTGAGCATCTTTAAACTATGTATCAGTAAGTCATCTTGAAAGAAGTCATCTCATTGCATGAGTGCTCATCCCAGATTCAGCTGAGATTAAACATCAACTCCTGTTAGCCAGTCTGTTCTTCCATGCTAAATAAATGTAGAAAACCCAGAATCATAGAAGAAATCTTTTGGTTTGAACATCATACTTTCACTTAAGAGGAGCTAATTAATTTACAAAGTTATGCAAAGACACACAGCTCCGTGGTTTGGATATACCTAGAAAACTGTATTGAATGTTTGTACAATGCTATGAAAATCTGCTTCCTTAATAATCCTCCTTCTTATTCAGATGCCAGGATGTATTGACAAGTTTGTTGTTACCATACACTTCCTACAGAGCCTAAGCCTTCCTATCCCCCTAAGACTTGACAAGTGTTTGCATATTTTACTGAGGGCTAGGCAATGTCACCAAGACAGAGCCTGGAGCAGCATGTTTCTGCACTGGAGCATTCCACAGGAATAACTGCAAATTAGACAGAGGCTATTCCATTCTGCTTCCCTGTTGCTGGAGACAGAAAGTAATTAGCTGTTGGCCTATACCAGCAGCAAATCATTAACCCCTCCTGCCCCTAAACATTAGCTCAGCTGTGCTGGCCATTGAATTGCAAAGGACGGAAATACATCTCTGTCCATCTGCTTCATCTGCTCCAGAGAATCAACATACATGCTCTGTGCTTGGCTCCTAAAAATCCAGTGTGGGAAATCTTGAGAGAGCTGGGCATCATTTGGATTTGCTCAGGCCTGATATTCAGATCACAATCCGGCATTCAGTGATGGCAATAAAGAAGGCAAAGCTGCCGGCATGCACGCTGCCGTTCTAGAAAAAGTCAGTAGATCCAAAGAAGGGTGCAAAGCCACAGCAGCATATAGAGCTAGGTTTTCTCACCATCTTGGCTTATCTTACTGGTTAGATCAGCTAGATCAGCTTTAGTTAAATACTGTTTTGGATTTGATCCAATAAAGGCAGTGATTATTGTTTAACCTTGACTCCATGAATCTGTTCCAAAAGCCTAACTTGAAGTAGTATTTCATCAAAGTAAGTATTTCTTCAAATGCTCTTATTACATGTACTTGAAACATACATTGTAGGAACAATTTTTCTCCACAGATACCAGCCTAGCAGCAAAGTAGGCCAAACACATCCATCTAACTCAATGGGCCAGACGTAAAAATGTAGGCTTGGAAGAAATAATGTCTTATCATTTGAAAGATGGAGCCATTGCATTGGCATTAAACAGCCCGTGCATTAGATCAGACAGCAAATGAGATATTGATAGAACTATTTTGAAGAGTCAATAAGCTTTCTAATGATTGATAGCTTTGAGCTAACTCTGGCAATATCAACGTCTGCACTTGGAAACTGGGGATTGAAACTGTAATGCAATATTCTCTTTGTGGAATTCATAAGCGTAAGTCAAGTGTGGGCACTGGCTCCAGCTGAGGGATTTGCATGGGTCTCTTTTTTCATAGCATAAAGACAGAATGACAGCATATTTTGTTTGTTTTAATATTTCCATCTAAATCCCACCAAAGCAGTATCTCAGAAGATAAAACCAGGGAGAAGAAAGCAATGGAAGAAGCCAAGCTAAATCACTGAGCATGCTAGTCCAATGGATTTCATTGGAAGTCCAAACAATGTTACTGTTGCTACTGTAACAATTTTACAAATAAAGAACAAAAGTCTTCCCTTTTTACGTAGTATATTCAAAGAGAAAAAAGCAGCCATTGAGGGAAAAAAGGAGCAGAGGAGAAAACATACAGCCAAAACTTTTGCAAGTGATGACAAAAAATTATTAATGCACACCTAGAGTAACTAGAATTTTAAAGATTGTGTGCTTTGTGCTATCACAGTGTAAGTTTCTTTCATCTCATAAAGAATCCATGAAAGAGCCACTATTAAAAATATTCCTTGCAAAAATATTCTTTTTGTAAAAGAATGTGAAAGCAATTTTAATTCCCTAATCTCCACCTATTAATGATTGAAATTAATGATAGCATAGTGATTTTAATTTAATTTTCCAAGCTCTCAAACTGATGGCAATGCTCTGAGTAGTCTATAAATCCTGTTTGAATTACGTGTATTCATGTATAGTACTTCCTCTTTGGTTAGCAACTAAGTTTCCTTTCAATTTCATCTGAAATTGGAGCGGAAAAAAGGTGGAAGAAGTAGTCTGGTAGTCTTTCCTCATTATTTATAAACAAGTACTTCCCCTCACAATCTAACTGAATTTGATGCTACTCTTCCTGGTGTATTGGCTCACACTTGCAAGAGGTTTGCAATCCTCTATTAGTAAAGTAAAATACAAATGACATTAAGATTCTCCACAGCAGAGAGAAGATCTTTAAGGATTACTTGATCAAATTAACAGCAGTTTAAAACCTGAGCTGTATCAGATCACAAGTACTAGCATTGCCCCTATTGCCCCTAAGAGCAGTGATGATTCAGTACTCTCAGGCACATTCCCCTTCCTCCCTCTCTGCACCTGACACGGATGCATCCCTGCTCCCCTCTACACTACACAGGGCATAAAGCACCATGCCTGAATAGTCAGGGATTCTCTCAGGAAAACTGACTGTCAGCAGAGGTAGCTCTTCTTTCACTTACTTGGTGTTACGCCAGGGTAAGCCTCCAATCCTCCATAATGCTGCTCTTGATTTATGCTGACGTGCCAGACCAGGATCCACACCTAAAAGAAATTCCCTGTCATAATCTAATTAACCAATGCAAAATGCTTCCTTCACCACTAGTATTTTTCTCCAAGGAGGCAGTAACCTTCTCTGGTTCAACACTTGCATGAGGTTTTTACATCCCTCTCACTGTTACCAATGTCTCTCATCTCTTTGCCTTTTCATAAACACTATGCCCAAACTACTATGTGGCATTTGGGTAATCATCTCTGCTGCAAACTTCATGATATCAAAAAAAAAAAAAAAAGTGCTCTTTTTTAATTTATACTCTTTACACACATGCAGAAAGCTGTTTGCATTTCAGTTTGCTAAAACAACACATTGGCAAGGTGTTCCAAATGCAGAGAGGTGATGTGGCAGGGTATATACATAGCAGCAAGATTACACATAGATAAAGCAATTGAAGAGAAACAGTGAGGACAACAAAGGTTTTGAAAACTAATGTCTGCTGTGCTCTTTGTTTATTTTTATTTTACTGACTCATTCATCTAATACCAACTTACTAAATAGGCAGGTACTGCAGTTTATAAAGGTATCATATCCTAAGCGAGGAAATAAAAATAAATACACTCTTCAAATTTTCTTCAAGCACCTTCTAACACCGCAGTAGAAACAATTAGGGACTGTGATGCATTCATGAATAAAGAACAAGACTGGCACAGTGAAAAGAAAATAGATAGAAAATTTCCCAAATGAACATTGTTTTTTAGATTGGGAGTTGGAATCAATTTTGGTTAAATCTTTGGTTGTTACAACTAATTTAATGTGTTCACACCCTGTGAGTTGTGCTGACTAATAGTAAAGAGGCTTGTTTATTTACATCCATTGACAAGCAGTGTCAGGAGTCTTGAATTATGACTAAAACAGGTAGCATGGATTAGGAAAGCAAAAAAAAAAAAATAAAAAAATACAATCTATGATTGCTTAAGTTTATAATGAGTTGTTCACTCCCAAAGGTTACTAGTGTGCATTTACAATGTATGCCACCTAGTGGGAGCAAAATTTTGATAAAAATGTCAAAATATTTTTAAAAGTAAAATATTTTAAAATATTAAAATATTTTAAAATGTTAAAAATTTAGCCTGGCTTTCTGCAGTCTGGAGGGAAATTAAAACTTGCATTAGGTATTGAAGCACGTTGTTTACACACCAAGACCTTCAAAGGAAAGGGTTTTTCATTGTCTATTATCTCCTCCTCATTGCAAAACATGAGTAAAAGTTAGTTAACTTGTATATGAAAAGTTGCTATTTGATATTGATTGTGCATCATTTGCACTGTGTCTGCACTGGAAACACAGCTGGCTGTTGATAGTGAACCACTTCTATTTCACAGCACCAATATTACCAAACAGACCTATGAAACTCACTAAGAAAAGATTCAAGTCAAAGACCAGATGAATTCAAGGAAGACAGACAAGAAAGTCAGACAGTTACTAAATACTCAGAGCTACTTCTAGTCTAGCAAGTCTCTTGAAAATACCAGCAAGGCTAAGAGTATATGAAGTATCCTTATGCTAGTCTTGCTCTTCCTGCAAACCAATATTTGGGAAGTAGATAGACTTTTGATGTGATTTAGCGCAAAAATTCTTGGTTTACACAGCTTATGCCTTAGTTATTCAAGAGTAATACAGAAATATTAAACTATTGCTCAGTAGAGTTCAAAGACACAGTGATCCAAAGTACAGGGTAAACACAGAGGAATAAAATTTAAAATTTATGATACAAGACAATGCGCTGTAATCTAATTACTTGACCTTCAAAAAAAAAAAAAAATTCTGGAAATGGAGGAAATGCCACTCCATAATCTTGGCTTCAAATCTAATCATCTTGTTTCATTAGCTCAGGCATGGCAAGTAGCATTTGATGGGAGGATGAGCACAAGAGCCTGGAGGTCTCAGCCCTTAAGGCCTCACAGCACGGCCCCACGGAGCCACTCGCCTGCCCGCAGCTGGCCCCAGGTAAGGCCCCCGAGCCCTGCCCTGGGTGAGGAGACAAGTGGTTCTCAGTTTGCTGCTATTTCCCCAGGGGCCAGCTCACACGGAGGTACAGCCCGTGGAGAACTCCCCTGATGGCTTGTCTGTGCCTTCTCAGCTAAAGGAGCCACAGACCTCTCTGGTACCGCAGCGGAGCCAGGGGGAAAGGGGCGCAGAGTAAGCTCCTCCAGCCCACACGCCCCGCGCCAGCTTGGGCGCACCACAAGGCAAAGCACGGGCGCTCGTCCAGCCTCGCCTGATGGCACCTGCCCCTCCCTGCCCCGGTCTCAGCCTCTTCCACCCCTCTGCCTCCAGCCCTGCTCAAGCCTAAAAGACTCACAGGCTGGGATCTGCCGGGAAACAGTCACTCGGATACAGGAGAATGTGCTCAAACACTTGCCTTGAGCACAGGCAGCAAGGAGACAGGCGAAGATTGTATTTGTTCCTGTCTCTCCTCCCAGGACCACAGGGCCCTCGGTCCGCTCAGGGAGCGCCGGCTCGCCCTCAGCCCAGACAACCCAGAAATCCTTTTCCCGGGGCCGTCCCGGGGCGGCTGAGGGCTGAGGGCCCACACCCTGGAGCGGTGCATCCCCGGGGCACCTCCAGGGCGCGGCTGGGCCGCCGGGGTGAGGCACAGCTTCCCTCCGGGAGCGCTCCCATGGAAAGGAACGGGAGCATCTCTATGGCCACCGGCAGCACTCCGAGCTTCGACAGGCTCCTACCACCAGGTACCACTGGTTTGTTGTTCTCTTTTGTGCTCTCGTCAGCACCGAGCGCTTTGTTTTTCACAGTTCCTCGCGAGTATTGCCAGCCCCACCGGTGTTACTCTGCTTTTGTGTCTTTTGTTCCTCAAGTAGGAGGGTGCTTTACAAGAAGTTCTCTCCCTTTTAATTAAATCAAGGCTATTGGTGCTGTGAGTTGTCTGGTTTGTCTCAAAAGAAAACTTCAGAATTACTTCTGCCAGGGCTTTGAGTGCTGAAGAAGAGGGCAAAAAGGAGAGAGAAGGCCTCACGCTACTCAAGAATAACTCTACTTTCATAAAAACCTTTTTTGTTCAATCATATCTGAAATATCTTTATCGCTGACATCACACATTTCTCTTCTGTATGTTGTTTCAGATTTTTCTTTGTGGAGCTTGAGATATTCTTCATATAACATCTGAAGTGCTTGAAACAGTAAATGCATTTTTCAATTTATTCTGATGGGGTTTTTACATGAACTATCACACAAATACGAAAGCAGGCCACAATGCATTTCAGTCCTATCAATTCATTACACTTTCTAAGATTTGGTCACAGTTTTTTCTTCATTTGTATTCTTCTGCCTCAGGGATAAGAGTCAGTAAACCAAAGAAAGACACTGTTCTCATTATTTTGGGGCAGCTAAAGAAAAGTAAATTAACACATTTATTCAGGATCTGTGCAGGTAGTAGAAGACATCCGCACCTCTTGCCAGTTCCTTATGGGAAGAAAACAGACTTTCACAAGCAAAGCTCAAAGGCAGATAATTACTCTGTGTGTTTAGGGGGTGTGATTCTCAGTAGTATTGAAAATTTGTCAGAATATACGTTGATAATCCAACTGCTGATCCAAGTAGTAAAATGTGAATTTTGACATCATACCACATTCTAAAATTTTGACATATACCACATTCTAAAATATGATGTGTAGACATGGAGAAAAAAAAAAAAGCAGGGGAAATAAGAAAAACACCTGTAACAGTAGAAGGAAGCATCAAGGCTGTTTGTATCAATGTGTTGAGTTTACCAGGGTGTTTTAGAGGCATTGACAGTTTCTGCAAATACTGTTAGAGGACACATTCCCAAATCATTCTATGTTTTACAAAGGAACATTTCTGAAAAGAAACAGGCTTTCTGAGAGTGTGCTTTCAGCTAGGAAGGCAGTCCAATGAGAAGCTGGGGCCAAACAGGGGGCTTCTTGTGCTACTTCCATGTGTGTGGTCCCATCTCAATCCTCTGGGCTGGCTCTAGGGTTTGGCTGACCCCACAATGAGCAGGTTTGGGGAACCCCTGTTCCATGAGTTTCCACTGTGTTTCCCTGAACTTGTTACTCTTCAGTCAGAGAAGTGTTGAAAAAAGGAGGATGGACAATAGCAGGACCCCTTTGTACAACATGTTGCTTGGCTGACATTTTAAAATTGAAACCATCACACCACAATAGAAGCAATTGTTCCAAAGAGCTGGAGACTTACCTGGTACAGATTGGTAAAAAAACATGGAAAATCTTTTTTTTTCCATCTCTTGTTTTGATCTATGTGGTTTGAAACCTACCGTATTTCAATTCTAATTGCTCTATTTCCCAGGCAGTACATGGAAAAGAAAACAGGGAAAAGCGTCACTAAAAATAATGTACGGAAGAACATGAAGTTGGTTTAGGTCAGCACATCTAAACAAACAAAATCAAAATGGGGGTGTCTGATCCCCCAGTGGGCTGGCAACTAACCAAAAATTATGCTGTTATCTTGCGGTTTTAGCTGATCTAGCCTGTAAAGCAGAATTAAATTTTGGAAGTAAAACCCTACTGCTGTTTGGTAGGTCCTCCAATTCTTTTCCAGCCTTCAAAGTAACTTGATGTAACTCAGTGTAACTTCAGGCTGACTAAGTTTTCAGAACTTGATAACTCTGCTTTATCGCATCTTCTATTTAAATTGTTGAAATGTATTTGAAATGTGTTTATTTTGTCTAGCCTTCTATGCTGTGTTGCTCATCCACCTCCTTTTGCTCAACAATATTTTCTGAAGAAAAGTAGTACTAATACACCTAGTCACAGCATGCTATAAAGAGTAAACTTCTCCACAGTGACTATTTTGGATCACTGGTGTTTTATGTCAACAAATAAAATGTGTATGAGGGCAGTTTGATCTGAGTCCATTTAAATTTTAAGAAAAATAATGCCCCATAAAATTTGTAGAAATGAGCAACAAGTCTGCTTTCAGACTTTCTGATGTCTTTACAATATATTTTTTTTTTCTCTTCATGGGTAAGTTGTTTTTAGATGTAGAGATAAACTGAAAATGTAAAATTGACACAAAATTTTTGTCTATTAAATTCTCAAAATGTTATATCAGACACTGAATGCATTGCCCTTTTCCCACTGAGTACTACAGTAGTGACACAAAGAGGACAATAGGGCCAAGATGAAATTTAAGAGCAAAAAAGCAAGTGGATTACAAGAGATAAAGCACTAGAGGTTTTGGGATGATGTACTTAGAGTTATTGAAGAGAGAGATGTATTTTGTCATTGCCAACAAAATGATTTTACTTAAAGTTTCCTCTCACTAAGCTTCATCCATAAGAAAAAGACTGATTGTCCTCTTATTTACTTGCCAATGGCTACATCAAAAAGAAAAAAAAAATAGAAGTGTGGTACCTATTTAGAATATTTAATATTGTTAATGGAATTTCGTCAACAAACTTATCTCTGCTTTACTGTACCAGAGATTTTCGAAGCTTCATAGAGAGAAAATTGTATCAGTGATACCAAGAAGGCATTAAATATCCTCAGCTTGATAAATTCAATAAAAGCAGTAAGAGCTCCCCAGAACAGCCAGCAACTTAAAGGCTTGAGGCCTTAGGCACTGTTGTCATTTACACCTGGAGAATAATACACGCATACCAGCAACATTGAAGATCCTTTTTATCCTTTGTTTTAAAACAGTTCCTGTTCAAATATGCAGTTCTTCTCTCATGCTGTCTCTTTACCAGTAAGTGTGAGTGCATAATGATACCATTCATACAGGCTTGCTAACAGCTAGATCAATGATACTTGTCACATGAGTAGTTTCCTGGGCTGCTTCTCAGAGTTAATTTTGATGGTATTACTTGAAAACACACATTTAGCTTTTGGGTACCTTGTATTGATTTTTGTTTTTCTAAATGTAATGCTTGTTTCACCCTAATATGTAAGCGTTTCCTTAGAGTGGATCTATAATGAGGGAGTTTGGACTGTGTGTCTTACCTCTCTCTGCACACTATTAGCACTGGACTCCCAAGGGTGCCTTGTGCAGTGAACTACAATAATGAGGTTGATGGTTCATAAAAGGGCTGATGTGACAAATTACTGACCTGTTTTAGAGATTAAGTAACAGTACCTTTACCAAGATCTGCATTTCAGCTTTCTTTTCACCATAATTCTTGTAAGTATGGTGGTTGTGCTGTTGAGTGCTCCACGTGGCAAGATGATCAAGAGAACATTTGCAAAATAGAGCTACTGATGTGATTAGTTGTGCTTCTCCCAAGACAAAACACATCCTTCTGTGATTCGAAATGTGCAGTGGGTTAAATTTATGCAGCTTCTTGCAAGATCTTTAGGTCTTCCTACAATTGCTGCTTTAGTTGGGAGAGTATTGGAAGGTGCAGGTTAATAACTTCCCCATAATACAGATGCTGCCCTTTTGCCCTATAAAAATACCTGTGATATTTTACTAAGCTACAGCAGTATCAGTTGCTTCTCTACCTATAATCAGGCCTTCTCACAATCATTCTCTTTCATGAGACACTGTGCTTTCTCTCAGTAAGTGGGACATTTATTCTTTTCTCTGATCTTGCTTTTGGTGGTAACGCAACACACCTATTGAATCAAATTTAAAATCTCAAGCATTACAGATCATTAGTAAAAATGAATTGTTTGTCTTCTGTAGAACATCTGTATAGATATTTTTTAGTATTTGTCCATCAATTGGTCTGTGAAGATAGCCAACAGAAATTATATCCACTGTGTATTTTATTTCCTTACTATTTTTGCTGGTAATTTTTTAACCTTCTCATTTATGCCTACCAGACTTTGCCTGGGCATATTTTTATGGGTGAAGAATGGCTCTGTGGTACACAATGTGTATTTACATATGTTCCACAATAATGTATAGTTTTTGACAGGAAGCATAAAAGCTGTTTTCATGCTCTTAGAAGTGTTAGATGATGCTTAATTTGTCATTTTATTTTTGGAACATTCAGCAGATTGAGCTTCATTGTCCTACTGATGTGGCCAACAGAGAGTTTGCATTGATAGTCTTTCCTCATTAGCATTGACACTGCTGGTTGTGCTAGCTTTCATCTCTCCCCATAGCTGTTGCTTTGGGTTTTTTGCTACAAGAGCTCTCAAGCATTGAAATGAGCACAACTCACTGTTGTCCCCTCACTGCAGTGGGACTGTCATTTCTGTCCCTCATGCTGTATCACATGCATACAATTCCTGAGGAAAAAATGAATTCTGTGAAGTATCTTGTCTGTTCCTCTGTGATGTGTATAATGATGTGTAACATTATTTTGGAAAGTCATGATCAAAAGTTGAATCCTTGCTGTATTCCTGCTTCGTGTTTTATCAACACAGTTGGCAGGCAATAGTCACAGTCCCTTCTGCAATGACATACTCCCCTCTCTAAACAACAGAATGGCTTTTGCTGAGCTTATCTCTGACCAAGTGCCACAAAATAATTGAGGCTTTCTGCACAGACAGTGGTGTTGCATAGTACAAGAATATCAGCACCACTGAGAAAGTATGACTGCAAAGTGCTAGGCAGGTATTGTGGCAGTAGTAAAGCAATGAGAGAACTTGCACTGAAAATGTCACATACAAAGAATCCCTTTAATTTCTTCAGTACTTTTCACATTCTCTGTATGTTTTAAACTTATCCTTACTTAGTGTGTTTTTTTAAAAAAAAAATTAAATTGAATATGAATTTTTTTGGAAGTACAGGGGTCTGCATTTAGTACTCAGCAGGCCTTTGTGATGATGAGAGTAAGCTTTATTAAAGTGGAAGTCAAGGTATGTTTCCAAAAGGTGAGCTTCAACATTTTATGCATTTTATATGTGAATTAATGATTTGTATGTACCCAGGAAAAAAAAAATCTTGTACTATAAAGAATCAGTCTTGAATGTCCGTATTTTAAAGCTTCTGGCTTTTGATTTAGTAGTTGCTTCCAGGTCTGATAGCCATCCTCAAAGTTTGAATACCATTCTTCTTTATTTTTACTTATATCAGCCCACAACTCATGCTGAGAACAACAAAATTCTTGAAAGTGCATTTTGCCTTCAGATAAATATGGTCTACTTGAGAGAAATGCTTATGAACATAAATCTGTTTATTATTATTTGTTTTTAATAACCAGATAATCAGTATTGATTTTCTAGATTTGAAATTATATTTAAAAATATATTAAATATTATATTAAGAACTCCTTCTTCCAAAATGAGTGTTCAAGATTTGAAGGCAGCACTTATGAAAGCCCAAGCCTCCAGATCATTCTGTATTCTGCTTATAGGTACATTGAGACAAACCCATCTCTGTCAGTAGCCCAGTTTGGAGCAGAGCCTTCCCATTGCAAAGCTTGTATTAATGATATTGCAGCATCTGTTGCGGAGATGCAGAGATGAACTTTTCTTTGCAGGGAGGGTCGACATGCCTGGAACACAGCAGCATGATCTGTTATGCAGGAGGTTAATGGATCTGCATTACAAACAATATATTTACCCTCTTGTGTGGGTAAATCATGATTACGTCAACCTGGAAATGTACTGATACGTTGATCAGAAGTGTGTGTACTAATAATGATGTAGCTGAGTTAAGGGAGCAGAAAGAAGAGCCTGTCAATCAAAAATTCAAAAATAGAATTACTTTGATTAAACCTTAAATGCTATGTACGTGTTGAGTTAACATGTGTGGCTCCTATTTCAATAGGAGTAACTATGTCAAGACTGATGAATGGTATTTTGTGAAAATCTGTCAACACCAGAAATGCTGGGTATCTGTCATTCAGGGACTCTGCTAGTGCCATTTAAACAGGTATGATATAAGTAACTATTTTAATTAAATAGAATTTCTGCTTATGATGCAAGTTCTAGCAAATGAGGGAACTCTTATATGGCTTAGGCTTCCAATGACTTGTCTGGGCTCTAGTGTGCTAACAGATTGCTCACTAACTTTGTTTTTCAAACAAGACTTTGTTTTTAGGGACTCTAAAAGGTCACTCAGAAGCATCGCTGTGGGAAGAGTCCTGTTTTGACTTCCTATCCTAATGAATTATAGCAAACTGCAAACACAGTACTTCATAAAGTTGTGGAACCATAGAATAATTTGGGTTGGAAGGGACCTTTAAAGATCCTCTGGTCGACTCCCTGAAATGAGCAGAGACATCTTCAATAGATTAGATTGATCAGAGCCCCATCCAATCTGATCCTGAGTGTTTCCAGGGATCCCACTGGGGGCATTTCTGAGTATAAACCAGCTTTGTATAATCTATCATATTCTTCCTCAATAGATGCCTTTACCTAGTTAAATTGATAAAGGGCTGCAGCTCTTAGTAGCAACACTATCGTCTGATTCTCTTGATCATATTCAAGAGCTCTAACAGAATATGTTGTTGCTGTCATCATGGTAGGAAGATGGGATGCTTTTCCAGTCCTTCAAAGTCCTTAATTTCTTCAAGTGATGTGGTGTCATTTGTATAGTGTGTTTTTCCATAACACTAGCTCACATAACTCCCTCAAAGGAAAAACTGAAGAGGGCTCAGGATAACGTATTTAGATATTAGACAGGACATTTTTGTTCTTACAGGATTCAAAAATTCTCAAAAAATTACCACATTCTCATGCTTATAGTCTACTAATTACTTGAAAAGATGTGTAAAGGATAAATTAGAGATCACACCATTTGAAGTAGTTCAGAAAAATGTTTCGAATTTAAATGACAGGAAAAACTATAGTATGTGTTGGCTGATCTTGATTTATCCTGGGATGGAGTTTCAGATGGGAGAGATTTAATTTTCTTCTTAGCAGCTGGTACAGAGCTGGGTTTTGGATTCAGTATGAGAATAGGGTTGATAACACACCGATGTTTTGGTTGTTGCCAGTAGCGTTTACTCTAAATCAATAACATTTCTGTGTCCCATGGTCTGGCAGTGAACAGGTGCACAGGAAGGGAGCATGGGCAGGACAGAATCACACAAAATCAATTAGCATGCAAAGGCCTCTGAGATTGAGTCCAACCTATGACTACACTGAGTGCCATGATCAGTCTTGTCTTGAACACCTCCAGGGGTGGTGACTCCACCACCTTGCTGGGCAGCCCATTCCAATATTTAACAACCCTTTCTGTGAAGGAATTCCTCCTTATGTACCCCTCCACCTCCCCTGGCACAGCTTGAGGCCTAATCCTCTCAATCTGTCACAGGTTGCCTGGGAGAAGATGCTGACTCCTGGGTTGCTACAACCTCCTTTCATGGAGCTATAGTCTATGAATATATTTCTGATCCATATTCTTGTAAATCCTGTACAGTAAGTACAGTATAGTAACAAAACTATCCAGAGTTACAGAAGAAACCCTTATTTATCACTATAATACTGCAGAAAAATGATTGTGTATTTTGGAAAATAATTGACTACAGATATTAGGTGTGTATCTACAAGTTTGCAAGGGAGAAATGAGCCACTGCATAACCAAATCAATACAATTCCAACAGAAGATGTTTATTGTTTACATTACATGGCAGATATAGATTCTAGGTGGGCACACATCTCTGGTTTGGCTAAGCTGCTTCTTCATGAGGCAGGCACACATCCTTCAGGACGTCCAATTGGTCAAGTGTCCATCCTCACGTTGTGCTTCCCCTACCTAGGGTTTAAATTTTATGTAGACATTTTCTCAGGCTCTCCTCTTATTTTTGTTCCTGTTTTTTTCTCAGTAACCTTGATGAATTCCTGAGAGCTCTAACAACAGAACTGCAGGTGGTTTGATAATATTACTCACAACCAGTTTGGCTGGTGCATTGGAATGTCCTGTTACACAGATACATTGCTACACAAGTTCATAAATGCTTCGTCATCTTACTGCCTGGAAACCAAGTCCTAATTAGGCAAAGATATTACAAGAAGTTTTTCTGAATGCAAGTAATAAATAAAAAACAGTTCAAATAGGAATTTTATCAAACCCCAAATCGCTAAGTATTACTCACTTTATTTGTATGGCTGTTTCATATTAACTGCCAGCTATGAGGTAGTTATTGTACAAGGGAGGGAAAAAGTAGGAGGTTTAATCCAGTAAAAAGCTGGAAAAAAATCTTGTGATGTTTATGACAATTTTGGTGAGATTTCTGACATTATGATCGGTAGGAGGGAGATCTTCATGTGTAGTTAGAGAACTTTCAGTTCTCTGCAACTCTTCACAGTACTTATGACTTCTAAATGACACCCAAACAATTCTTGGGTATTAACACAGAAGGGATTCTCAGACTCAAAGGTTTCTGCTCACTTTGTCCTCCCTTCACCATTACTCCTTCTAAGAAAGGTACTATGAAAGGTCAAATTGAGAGCTTTTCTAAAGCTGAACTGATGTTTGTGGTATGTGGAGTCCATACCATCCTGCTGATAGCTTTTCTCTGAATATTTGAGGCACTACACCTAACAATTTTAAATACAGCAGATTAGGACCAGTACTTCACACTCACTGATAATACTGGGAAGCAGCATTAAGTGATGATGGTACTCCTGGACCTGATGCAGCTCAGCCAAAGTGGGCGTCAGAGCAGTTGAAAGCCAACTGATGCCTGCTGCACCAAGGTACGGGAGGGCTCCTAAGTGCTGGCAGTGCAGAACATTTTGTGTTTATCTCCTACAGAAAACAGGCCCTTGTGTCCCTTTGATTTTCAAACCAGCCTGCTCCATCTGGCACAGTCTACACTTCCAAATAAGGTTCATCTCTCTGTTGCCTGCCTAATGAACAAGGGAAAAGGGACCCTTAGAAGGAGCTACAAATTAAGGTTCCTGCACAAATGACTAATTTTCCCTGTTACAGTTTTACCTTAACTGTGGTGTCTGCTTTTAGGGGAAAGATGGAAATTCCATCATCCAACCTATCTAAACACTATTGTTTTCCAGAGTAGTGCAAATATTTGCCAGAACACTTCAGATTGTTTTAGAAAAAGAGTAAAGGTGTCATGGGGAGGAAAAAAGAAAGATTCCTAACAAGCTAATAACTTAATTATTTTTTAGTGGAATGGAAATACCATAACAGATCAAAGTCACAGATCTAGATAAGTTAGGAAATTAAACATTGCAATGGGAGAATGACCAGCATATGGCACAAAATCATGTCTTTTAGAAACAAATTAGAATTTGGATTATATTAAAACTCAAACAATTATTCTATTTGTTTTTCTACTTTGGTGTCCTCATTGTCTCCAGAATCTGAACATTCTTGTTAGACTTAAAAGATCATCATATTCATATGAGGTTGTAAAATCTTGCTCCCCAACATTTTTAAATCTGTAAGGTGTTTAAGTGGGTTTTGCAACTACAGAATGATCGTGGATAAGTAGATGTGTGTGTCATGGCTCTTATTAGGCATTACATTTATTATTTGTATACTTCTGTCATGTTGTTTCTTAGTTTGTTCCTTGGACTGATTAGTTCTGTTCTGTACATTCATTTTCTCTTGAAAGTTGTCCATTTCCCTACAGACTTCTCTTAGATGTGTTTGGATTTCTTGTATGCCTGCATTTCCCTCTCAGAAGTGATGGGGAGGGAAAATGCTATTTTTGATGAATGCCTATAATTGATTTAATGACGTATTTTCAATTATTTGCTACCTCGGTCTTTCTGTTTGCCTTGTACTTCACTACTGACAAAAATGTAGGTTTTGTTAGTGATGTCTCAAATTAATTCAAAATCTTTCTTCCCTCACTTACAGGAGATTTACAATCACTAATTATCTATTCAGTATACACAATGCTTTTGTCATAGAATGACAGCAGTCACTGTGTTTTATCTCTCCTTTTGACATTCTCTCCGTCTTTCTTTTAAGCTTGAGCAACCTAAATATTCTGCTGTCTGCAAATGCTGCCACTTGCATTCTGTTATTAAATAGAGAATGTACAGATTCTGCTGTGACATCTTCAATTGAGGCATCTAGTTTTCAAACCAGACTTTTCTTCCAGTTTATTGTGTTACTATACTTACACAGGCAAGAAGTGGCCCCAACAAATGACAAATGATGTAATTGTAAGTATCTGCTGTCAGTGCTTGAAAACAGTACATGCATTTTGACAAGCAGAGGGCAAATTAATGTTTTTGGAAGTCCTAGTTATACAGCAGTTCTCAGGGGGAAAAAAGGTGGGGCAGGGAAGGGGAGGGAACACTGTCAGTCTTTGGCAGTGAAATAATGTGCCAGAAGTCTTAACAAGAACCTGTTTAGTGTCTTTCTGAAACAAGACACTGTAGATTGAATAAATGATTTAATAAATTCATGGAAATTGTGAAACTGACTTCCAAAAAATTTACAAACCCCATCATACAACTGATTAAAATACAGCCTTCCTAAACATCTCCTCATTCTGTGTCAGCCTTACAAGGATGATCTGGCCTTGTGCCTCAGGATTATAGCTTATAGGAGCAGGCTGGAGAGGATACAGAGGAGGGCCACAACAAGGATGATCAAAGGACTGGAAAGCTGCCCTGTGAGGCAGGGCTGAGAGAGCTGGGTTTGGGCAGCTTTGAGAAAAGGAGGTTTAGGGGAGACCTTATCACCATTTCCCAGTATTCAGGGGTGGCTACAGATGAAAACTGCCTTTTTACCAATAGTCATGTAGAAAGGAGGAAGGGTAATGGGTACAAGTTATTCCATGGGAGATTTGGATTGAACAGGGGAAAAAAATTGCTCACAATGAGAACAATCAGCCATTGGAATCTCCAACACTGGATATATTTAAGATTTAGATGGACAGGGTACTGTCTCATCTTGTCTAGACCACGCTTTTACCAAGGAAGGTTGGACCAAGTGGTCCTTGAGGTCCCTTCCAACCTAGTGTTCTGTCTTAGTCTAATCTGGTCTGGTCTTGTTCTCACTAAACCTGACAGGTCGGGTGTCTTGATTGAATTTTATCTTCCAGATTGATATTCCTATTTGAAAAGCTGAAGGTGTATATCCTAGGGAACTTGCCCCCAAAAGTGAGTCTGTGACAATGCAGGAGGCATTTAGCAAATGAAACATACTTGTTTCTGGATGGTTTTGGTTTCATGACTCTTGGTGATGCTGATATATTTGAGGCACACCCATTTTGTATCCACAGTCAGCTCTAGGTGGAATGCCATATACAGGATAGATCAGATCCATAATATGCAGTCTGCAGAATTTTCCTGTTCCACGTGTGTGCTGGTTTTGCCCGGGGTAGAGTAAATTTTCTTCACAGTGGCTGGTATGGGGCTGTGTTTTCAATTCATGCTGAACACAGGGCTGATAACATAGAGATGTTTATAGAGGGAAGGGCTTAAATAGAGCCAAGGCCATTCCTGCTTTTTATATGGCCGTGCTGGTGAGGAAATCAGGGGTGCCTGGAAGGTTGGGAGGAGACATAGCCCAGACAGGTGACCCAAACTGACCAAAGGGACATTCCAGACCATGTGACATCATCCTCAGTGTGTAAAGTTGCAGAAGGAAGGAAGAATGGGGACGTTTGCAGTGATGGTGTTTGTTTTCCCAAGTTACTGTTATGTGTGATAAGGCTCTGCTGTCCTGGAGGTGGTTGAACACCTGCCTGCCCATGGGAACCACCGAATTAATTCCTTGTTTTGTTTTGCTTGTACGTGCACTTTTTCCTTTTCCTATTAAACTGTCTGAAGCTCGACCAACAAGTTTTCTGGCTTTTGCCCTGCCAGTTCTCTCCCCAGTCCTACTGGTGGGGAAGTGAGGGAATGGCTGTGTGGGGCTTGGTTCATGGCTGGGAAAAATCACAGCAGTGTGCCAGGGTGCTAAACTGCCCTAATCTGTCAGATAATGGAAAAGCTACCAAATATCAGAACTGGAATGCCTATGTCCAGCCTCAGATACTGCATGAAATTTAGGTTTAGATTTAAATCTAAATTTGGTATGAAATCTTGCTTACAATTTTAGCAAATGTAAAATGTGTAAAAAAACACATGATAAACTCAATCAGTTAGCAGAGCTATACCTCAATGATTTTTTTTAAGATTGCTCTTTGACTAAAATATGTCAACCAGTTAGGGTGGTTTGATAAATATTCCAGCTACACATCCCCCTAGCCAGTAGCAAACAACCTTTTTACTCCCCCAGTACATTTTCAAAGCAAAGTCATCAGCAAGGTACTAATAAGCCTCTGATTTAGTCATGCAGTTGGCAGTGAAAGCCTCAAGCTGAAGGCTGTGTGTATATATAATTTCCTACCTGCTTCTCAGAGCTACAAGCTCTTTCTATCAAGGTAAAATGCAATAAACTAGCTTGTAATTTTTCTGTCTGCTTTGTGTTGCTTGAGAGGCTTTAAGGAGCTATAATCAATTTGCCCAATGAATGAAGAACAGCCATGACCCTGCATCATACACAATGAAGAATTCACTAGTGAAAATTCTCTGCATATATGTAACTCCTCACCTGTTACACAGCTGCAAAAGCATCAGGGTCCTTGAGATGGTATTGTACGTCGAATAAAGGAGAAAGACACAAGATAACAATCAATATTGTACTTTTCTGAAGTGAAATCACGTATCTAATCTTGAATTGGGTATGATAGGAAATGAAACTTGCTGGGAAAATCCATTCTGATTCACAGGTGCTGTGAGTTTCTCCCTGCTGCTAATTTAAGTTTAAAATTGCAAGGTCATACACGGTGGGATTATTTCATATGAAAAAATGCTTTATGCAGAGCATTTGCAACTGGGGACTAAGGCTCTAAGTGTGCTTGGGTGAGAAGAGAGAACTACCAGTCCATGTGTTTGGCCACAATTTCTAAAAATGCATATGTTGAAAAGCCATTGTTGGTAAAAGCAGTTTATTGAAATAAGGGCTTATATGCATGTACTTATTTTAAAAATTATGATCAGCCTACCAAAAGTACTGGCAGGGAAGAGTGAGTAACTGTGAGGTTGTGGCATCCTCTGCATGACACATAAAACAAAGGAAAGCCCAAACTAGCTACACAGAAATTATATTTCTAAAGACCTGTCCTACCTGTGTACACATTTGCCCCATTTTAATTATCACTCTTTGTAATAGCCATTGAAGACTGATTCTGCAGCCAGAAGAAGCTCTTTCTCTACACCTATGTAATTTCTAATACTCCATGATCTAATGACCAGCAATTAAGTGGCAAAACCATCTGTGCCGTGATAAAATTCTACTTTACGGAAGCACCATTGTGTTGTGCTGTCAGAGAAATAGCTGATAAAGTGGACTAAGATGTAACACACGATTATCACCTTTTCTTTGAGTCCCAAGTGTAATAATATTTTTTGTTTGTTATTACTTTCCCTCTCTTTTGTTTGTCATATAAATCTGATAAAATGCAGGGAGTTTTACCCATAACAGAAATTCCCTAGACATATAATCACTGTATAACCCAAATAGAGCTGAATTTCTGCATGGATAAAAACTTCTCAGAAACTTAAAAAAAGGAGATAAGAAGAAAGTAAATTATTGAGATGCCTGCTACTCTGACACTGATCTCAAAGTTCAGTATCACCTTTTCCTTGCACCCTTTTTCACCTTTCACATTGCTTATAAAATAATCACCTGTATACTTCTTTCACAAATCTCTTCTCTATTTCCTTTCAGATATACTAGTTTTATTTGAGAGCATGTCAAATTAACAATTAGATTCATTGGAGGTAGTGTCCTCAGGAAAGTGCTTATTTCCCATCAGCATCACAAATCAAAATAGCTGGTTTGATCAAATGAATAACTTTTTTTGGCAAAGCTCCATGGTCTACATATTAGCTCATGATGTTTTTTCCTCCAGCCAGATACTTTCCTGTAAAGCAGTCAGTTCAACTTTATTTACTATATAACTAGCTGTGATTGACAATTTAAAAAAAATGTTGAGGGAAACTGCAGTTTTGTGACCTTGCCTTTCAATGGGTAGTAAAGTCTTAAAACTGTAAGCCCATGACCTACCATGCCTCTTCCTTGGGTTTATTCTTTCAAGGCAATTGCATCAGTGAACAGTGCACTCGAGTACCTTCGCTCGCTAACATCATAGAGGCAAGTCAGGGTGTTAACCCAGGGACTCAGCAAATTTTCAGATCAGTGCTTATTCCAGAATTTTTGGAGAAGTAGTCCTGAAAATGGAGATATTTAGGGGAGGGGCTGCAAAGAGACAAAGGATGGTGTTCTTATGATCATTCATAGATCTTAAATAAACTTTTAAATGAATGGTATGGTTTGGTCTCAAAATGAAAACTGATTAAGCCTGTGGAACTGTAGCCCCTTCAGTTTCTGAGCTTATTTCTCCTATAAAAGCACAAAAGACCTATGTGACTGATCCCCTGCATGCTGCTTGTACCACCCAGGCTCATAAATATGGCCCAAAACACTAAAATCTGCCTTGTTTTCAGAGTTTAAGATGAAAACAATGTAATCCTTTGAAGGTGGAATCAACTGGCAAACCAGGAGCCAGCTCTGTGAACTGGAGTAGATGGGGAAGAGTGCTGCCCATTTGGAAATGAGCAACACCAGACTCTGAGTAAGCAGGAAAAGGAAGCTTGCTCAGTTTTCAGCAAGGAGCACAGTTCAGGTCATGTGAGTGGGGTTTGGGGTTATAAGCTTTCTTCTGACACTGAACAAGATGTTCTTCTGTTTTGTGGCAGAACTCCTACCTATTAAGTAGCACTAATGGAAGGGTGAGGAAAACAAACAACATTCTTGCTTCCATGGTCTCTTTCAAGTCTGGCCAGACACTGGTGCTGTATGACTGCCACGTATTACGTATTTTGAATGTCCCAAAGACGGGTTAACTATATGCAATGTTTTCTAAAACCTTCAAAATCTACTGAAGTCTTTATCAGTAAACAGTTTTAGCTCTGGAATACAGGCACTGATTCAGCTGCCATTCATAAAAAGCAGAGCTTAGACTAATCAGAAATGTGTTCATTGTAATCTACAAATTAAAGGATGCACTTGAAACTGAAAAAGTTGTGAAGGATTATTACTAGAAGTTTCTCATTGGTGATCAATTGGGTAGGATTTTTTTTGTTTTGCTATGTTGGTTTGGTTTTTTTCCTGCAATGTATTTGTCTCTAAACATTCTTCAGATCTGCTGTCACAACTGGGAGCCGTGGGGTGAACAGCTGTGACCTGGCCACAGCAGCTGGAGTCAGCTTTATAGTGAAGTTGTGGCAGGAAGCAGAGGTGGGAAGGACATGGTGCTATACAGCGGGTGAGTTCCATGAATCGTGACTGCCAGTTGCTCTGTGCCTAGGGGACTTCAGGTGTGAGAAAGGTTGTTCATAGCAGTAGTTTTCAGGGTGTGAGAAACCAGCTTTGTTACAGTGTGCTCTGCCCAGCAGTTCAGTGCTTGGTCTTGGTTGATAACAGACTGATAATGTGGGACACAGGATGAGTCACTTCCCTGTTCCTCACAAATGTGAGGTTTTTATCCCTTGGAACTTGTACTTACACAAACATATGCAATCATATGAGTGTATATACATGTCTGTGTACATATACTTCTATAGCTTTCTTCTCTATTGCTGGTAAAGTACAGTCCTAACCCTGTTCTTTCAAAGCACTGCATAAGAGCAGCATTTTATAATATAGTTCATCTTTTCAACACACTTGATTTGAATCCTTCCCCTCCTGACAGTCCTTTGCTAGCCAAGTAATTGAATGACTACCTCAGTGAACTTCCAAGGCATCAGCAGAGTATCTTTAGTGACATTTCTTCATGATTCTGCAGTGAACTCTACTCATGTTCTCTGTATTTTGGAAGACTTTTGTGACAGAGCAGTGATGGCTGCAGTAAATTCAACACACAAAGTCCCTGACCCAAGGACGACAAAAAAAGTAATGATCAGGATAAGTTTAGGTGTAAAGATACTGTAATTTTTGAGAGCATTCAAAAAGTGGTGCTGTAGTGAGTTTGCTGATATTTCATTCTAGTGTCTTAACCACCAAACTCCTTTCCTTGCAATTTATTTTATTAAGGTGACGTTAATGTTCTTTTCAGCTAATGAGTGTAATCACCTAGAAAAAGTCACAATTATCTGTTTTTCACTAGTACACTCAGTACTTCCCATGCAGAGAGCCAAAATTGCTTCTGGAACAGCCTGGTTGATGAGAGTGAATTGTTGCTCCTGTGGCAGATGGAATTTCCCAGGAGCCTTTTGAGGAGAGCAGTCTCATTGCTGGTGAAATTAAAACTTGTCTGTGAAAGACTGAGAAGTATAATGGGGATGGTAAAGATTTAAATATTAACATTTGAGAAGAGTGAGAAAGAATCTCCTGGCAGATCAGATGCCTCAGATCTGCAGCAAGCTCTTCTCAATTAATACCAGTACAGTAGGTGACTCTTAACCTTTAAACTGTCTAGGCAAAAACTACAGGAGGAGATGTCTCCAGAAAGGATCCGAGTATCAGTCCTGATCCCAGAAATGCTACTCTACCTGTTTTGGTAAAGCCTCATTGCCCATCCAGTAAGTTCTTACTGCGTCCTATATTCAGACTGTGTGGCAGCAAGGGCATTAAAGATGAGTTTATTTGCTGCTCAGTATTTACTGGTATTTCATTAATACAATTTCAAGTAGTAGAAGTTTTAGCTGTAATTGTCTGGACAGCATGAATAAATGGTGTTTTCAAAATCAACTGTTCTCCAGAAAAGGAATAATACAGTGTAGTGGTGTGGTTTTGGTTTTTTCAGTTTTATGTATGTATTTGTTCCTTGTTTTATATTGTTTTTTATAAGTTAGAATGGTTTGCCCCATGTCACCCATATTCAACCCTTCTTGGTTTTACCCCAACCCTAGTTATGTGTCAATCATAAGTTATACAGCCTCTGGGTCTTGTCTATCACTTTGGGGCCTGTCCCAAAAGTCTAGAAAGTTCCAGTGAGGGCCTCGAGTGATTGGACAAGACTCTGGCTGTCTCCCGCCAGAGTTATTGATTTGTTATTATATGTGTCATTTACCTGCAGAGCCATACAAACATGGTCCCTGATTTGTCCTTAGCTGAACCCATCCCCGAGTTCCACCCTTCAACAGAAGTTGTTGTGTTCGGGCTCTTTCCTGCTCTTTCTGCTAAGGGTTCCTCCTGCCGAGGGGTCTCTGCCAGGGCAGGGACCCTGAGCTGAGGTTATCCCCACTGTGGGATGAATAAAGCCAGTGGTTGAACCCTGAGCAGATTGACTCCTTCCTTCCTGCTGTCCCCACTTCACTCCTTCGGGCAAAACAAGAACCCGCGGGATCGGCAAGGTTCTTTCTAGCTACCAAGCCGTGCCCTTTGCTGCTGTGGGGCCAGGGCTGGCCGGGGCAGAGGGACACTGGCAACACCCGCAATATAGCATCTTGAATGAATTCTTATGGAAAAGTTAGGTCTAGGCCTGCTTTCAACTAACCTATTAATCAGCGGCACAGTAATAGAAAATTGTGCATTTAATCTGAAGTGGTTGTTTGTAATCAGTGTTGTACTACTTGGTTCCCTGCAGATAGTCTATAATTTCCTGTATTATATCTGTTTAACCATGTTTCATTTGACATGTTTGGATTTAACTGTGACGCATCCTGAATTGATCAGTATTTCTTAATGGAGAATTAGTTTTCATACAGTCTATTTTAGCATCCATTTATTCAATATGAGGCTATAGCTCAGGTGGAAGAACATCCTCTAGTAATCAACATGTGCAAGGAATTTCAGCACTGACTTCAATTGTCATTCACCCCAGATGCTTAATAGAAGTATCCAGCAGAGCTCTCATCACGTATTTACTAAAAAAGAACATGTTAATCCACTCTTTTAGTATTTGTTTGCATCATTTGTTACAAGTGAACATCAGTTCCTGCAGCAGAGATTAACTATCTCTTCTGGATTATCTAGCACTTCATGAATCGTATTTCTTTCAGGGGAGCCCGCTTGTTGCAGTCGAGACTCTTTAATGAAACCGTCATTAATTCTGGGATTCTACAGGATCCAATTTTAGATCCCATACTGTTTTGTCATTATATATTTCCCTTGGGCAGTATCAGATTGCTCTCATTGTTTCCAGTATCTCATGCAGATGATCTTCAGGTTTGCCTTTTTCTATTTCATCCAAAACTGAATGTTGCAGACACAGAGTAGTTACTAATTGGTCCTTCTCTGGGTCTTTGCACTTCTCACTCATTGGTTCTAAAAATAGATATTCTGTTTTCCCTGTTGCCAAGGCTTGTAGCCTTGGTGATAAAAGAAGAAAGAGGGAAAAATTCAGTCCCTGAAAAACAGTAGAGAACTCTCTCTCCTAGGTGAGGGCAAGAAGTTCTAAAGGAGATGAGCTGTTTCACTGGAGTCCTTACAAAGGAACAGATAAAATAATATTAATACAAAGAGTAGATAACGATGACTAAAAGGAGTAAAAATTGCTGCAAAAAGATGAGCTAACTGCAGAAAATAGATATCATCCCAAGAACCTTCATGGACAACAGGATATTTTTGCAGATAGACAGAGGGTACCAGTGTAAAGAGGCATTTCTTAGGCCATCATGAAGAATCCAAGATCTCAAAGGCCTCTATGCAACAAAAGGATATATTAATGTGACAGGGGAGGTGTCAGTGTGGGCCCACATTGTGCAAGTTAAAAGCATCTTGGCTGCAACATGGAGCTTTTGCCAGTGTAACACAGAGAGCTTTGGAATTGATAGTCATTTTTCAGGAAAGATACAGACCCACTGGAGAGAGTCCAGTGCAGAGGAGCAAGATTGCAGGAACACAAAGTTAGCAATAGTGCCTGAACCCTCCATTTGATTCAGTATCTTGCCCCCAACACTAACAAGCAGTGAGTGTTTAGGGAAAGAGTGCAAAAACTCGGCATAGAGAAATATGTTTCTTGATGTATTCCACAGAAATTTAGTTAGCGGAAATTTAGGGAATTCCTGTGTTCAAAGATCATGCTCTCATGTATCAGTATCATACTCTTCAGCTGTCATTTTGGTTCAAATGTTGAATGTACTTTAATTACTTTTTAAGTCATTTAGAATATTTTTATCTTTCAGCAAGGAGTCCCACCGAAAAGCCTTCTGTGAGAAAGAAGACCATGGAGCTCTGTAGTGGACTGGAGTTTATGCTGATCTGTCAGTGTATGTCCTCAAAGACAGGTTAGACAGAAGCTGTATGTCTGCAAAATACAGTGGTAGTGTGACTCAGGCAAGTGGGTTGGCTGGTTTATCTTTTCATGTTGTTTCTGTCTGTGCTTTCCTACAACTCTGTGAAAGTGATATCATCCCAGGAAAGAAATCTCTGCTCCCTAAATCCTCTCTCACATAACAGTCTTTGAAGTCAATTTATTTGCTGTCTCTTTCCGTGCTCTCTCTTGCACTGATGCCACAGCAGATCAGATGACAAGGCACATCCTAAATCTTGTCTTATAGATGTAATGCGAAGCAGGTACAAAACACTAAGAGGACATCTTCATTTGATCAGACACTGCCAGAATTGTGTAATTTTGACATTTTGTTCACTACCAGTTAACTCAGGGTGTGAAGCAGAGAACAACAGGCCAGCAGATTTAACTGCTGTTTTGGGAAAGATTTTTAGAGTTATTCATAAAGGATGAACCTGTTAGCATGTTAGATAAAAGTCTCTTATGCAGTAGCCAAGAGCCATGGGTTTAGAGAATTAGGTCTTATCAGAAGCACGTGATAGAATTAATCGAGGGGCAAGCGCGACAAAGAAATTAGGGACTGGGCATGCTATGCGGTTCGACTTATATCTGAGTATGGCTTTGATAAAGTTTCACAACAGAAGTTGATATGCAAATTTGAGGATCTTAGGGTGAATGAGAGGATGATGAAATGAATGAAAAACTGTCTGAAGTGAAGAATCATGAATAAATTGGCACAAACTGGGTTAGACAACAGAAACCACTAAAAGCGCCTGGATTCATTTGTCACTTTAGAAGTTCTCCATACTTTATTCAGATGCTTAGTTGCATTTAAAATATGACCAGTGTTTAGTTGGTCATATTTTAAAATAGCTGGGGAGATGGAGTAATGGAATATATTTCTACATCTGAGGAAATTTGCTTCTTCCCCCTAAGGGAGAGAAAGAAAAGGCACTTACAGAGTGCGATTTCTCTTATTCCAAATATTAAACAGAAAAATTCATTTTTTAGATGTGTTTTTTTGTTTGTTTCTTTTTCTCTGTGATGAATTTTGGGTTACTGGTTCACAGACACAAACGTTTTTGGCGTCTAAAGTCCATGCAAGATGAAATTACTCTGGTGCTTCTTTTCCCCCTCATTTATGCCCATTGTACATTAGCATAATTGTGTTAACTTGCATTCCTACTTTAAGTCTCCCTTTAGTTAAATTTCTCCCTTACACCACCCTAAAATGCCCACTTCCTCATTCAGATGTTTAGTCTTGTCTTGCATTCTTCTTCCAGCTTTTAAGGACTGAACTTTAAGGATGGTATGTGACCTTACAAAGACCCATTACTCTTACAGGATCTTTTTCTCAGAAAAAACTCCTCTCTCCCTTTATATGAACTAGACCTCAGAGCCAAACTATAGAAGCATGATCTGGTACATAAAGATTTAGGCTGGGATTCAATCCTGGGTCAGCTATAATTTGGCCTCTGAGCAATCAATTTGTGTTTTGCCTCAATGCTTCATTTGTAAAAATGAGAATGATACAGAGTTATTTTGTAGGCTTGATTCGGTAATGCAGCATTTAGCTTTCTGCCATGAGGCAGGGATGTGTGTAATAAACAGAATTTTTATCAACTTAGATCTTGGGAGAATCATGCTGTACGCTGTCCTGTGGGTTCAGAAGAGGGATGTATGTGTGTGTTTGTACATATACATACACATGTGCCTAAATCCTTTCCGATTTGTATTGCTGAACACATTCACAGTGGAGCACACCCTAACAGGGCTAGTATACAGAAAACTAATTTGCATTCATTCATACAGGTGGATTTATGAAAACACATATTCAGAAACATTTTATCCAACCTTTTTTTGTTCACTGGACCCTCTGAACTGGTTAACTGAAAGGTTTTGCTTATGGTGAAGAAGCATTACTCTGCATTCTGAGAGCAGCAAAACATGCTCTATCAGAAAAGCATGCTAGAGGAACTGCACGAGATATACAGTGATTCCTGGGGACAAGGGACAGAGAGTATCTCCAGCAATGACAGAAAAACACGTTAAGATCTGTTTGGGATAATATTTTGCTAGAAGTGCCTGTTCTTCAGTATTACTCCATTACCAACATTAACTGCACAGCACACACTCAGTCAGAACATAAACAAGAGTACTTTAAAACCAGATCTTCCCTGAGGAAGTGTGGATTCCTCATTAATGCAAAATTGGAATTGAGAATAATACTAGATCAACTTTTAGGGAAAACAAACTAAGTGCAGGCAGGAAGAAAGGAGGCAGTGTGTCTCTCTCACATCTTATATTCCCTTAATTCTACACAAAAAGCCTACAGTTCCCATTCTTAAAGTACCTAAAAATACTCTGTTCCACTGCAATACACTATTGCAATTATCTGTCTCCTGGTACAATCCCACATACATTTTCTTCATTCAACATAACTATTTTTCCTTTTCCCTGCCCCCCACACAAGATCAAGAGAAACACAGTGGAAGCTTTGAAACACTTTGGAAGCTTGTAGCAAGCATTCAGAGTTCTGTATCTCAGCTGGGTTAACAGGACTGTTACAAATAGAGCAGTCCCACATTGCTTGTGTTCTGCTGTCTTGAATTGGATAGCTGAGTGACTGAAAATACATTTTTTATGCTCTGGGGGTGTCCTGACTCCTGAACTATCTCCTGATCATTTTCAATTTTATTTAAGTAAATAGCTTGAAAAATAAAAAGCGCAAGAAAATGCTACATCTTTAATTTTTTTAATGCAAATTTAATGATTTCTTCTACTTCTAGATGAGTTGATAGTTTGCTTTTGTTAGGTGTTGAATTATTTTTTTGCATTTATTGAGTTGCCTGACTAATATAACAAATGAAATATAAACTTCTAAGTTCAGGAAATGGTTAATGAGGCGAGAGAAATGAGTTCTTACTCTGCTAGATACTTGTACTTAGGAGACTTCTTCATGCTGAGTCTGTGATAGTTAGGTCAACAGTCTGTTCCAGCAATATGCTAATCAATGCCTTTCCAAACAACAAACTCACAACTATTTTTCTCCTGTGGGGAAAGTGGAAAATCCTATAAAGCTTTTATTGACTTTAGGCTCTTGGTTTGGAAGCGACTTGGTTAGTCCTGAGCAGTGTATTGGCTGAGTTCAATAGCAAGGGGCTGGTGAGGGAAGAGTTCTGTCTTTTCTAGTAAATGTCACCACAAGTCAATAAGAGCTACCACATGGGACTTTGAAGGACATAAAACAGATTTGACTAGTCAAGAAAAAGTTATTAGGCTGCTAGTGCTGTTAATAACCTGAGTGATTCCATATTTAAAACATTGCATGCGAGTAGCTCCACCTATATATTTTCTCCGTTCTTCCAAATATGTAATCCATCAGAACTAAAATAAATATCATCTGTTTTGAGAAAAATATGTTCATCTGTCTGTTGCCAGGGTTGCCCTATTATAAAGAGAGAGCTGGGTCGAAGCAAACGCAGGTCCAACCAGTATGGTCACCACTACGTTCTTC
Source organism: Illadopsis cleaveri (assembly GCA_013399915.1). Taxonomy (NCBI): domain Eukaryota; kingdom Metazoa; phylum Chordata; class Aves; order Passeriformes; family Timaliidae; genus Illadopsis; species Illadopsis cleaveri. The sequence continues at coordinate 343,391 of VXBB01012551.1, forward strand.
CTTTATTTCGTCTAAAATGGCAGCTTATGTACATTTCTATGTAGTTTACAAAGTCAGCAGCTTTTTCATTGGCACACAGCAGAGAGAAGAATGCAAACACACACTAATTAACTTGTCCTTAAGGTGGCTAACACATGCTTACTAACAACTCCACTCAGTGACCTTCAAAACCCCATTATTTTTCCCTGACACCTTAATATCTAATTTCAACTGCGCCACAACTTTACCAAATAATTTTAACTGCGTCACAGGCTTCAAGGCCTCAGGTCAGGCCTCAGGAAGGCCTCAGCGAGGCTTCAGCTCGGGTAGTTCAAGACCTAGGTATACATCATGTCCCCCTTCCCTGAGGAATTCTGTAACATCTGTCCATTTGAAAACTGTCATGAAGTTTTTTCCCTTATTTTTTCTTCTATCTTGTAGTTCAAAAGGGAGAAGACAAGGTGTCCAGCATAGGCCAGGATGCCTTCGCTATTAGAGCTTTATTCTATGTACAGCCTCTTTTATTCACACTTGTGAGAGTTCAAAACCTTATGGTTTCTAACTCACACTGTGTATGGTCAAAGCACTAAGGAAACAATTCAAGGGCTTAAAGTTGAGCTTTTAGTACTGTTTTTATGTCAGTTGCTGGCTACCATTCAAAAAATTTTGGTCTTTCAACATACCTATCAGATCATATACCATTTTAAATTGTCTGTGTTTAATCCCTGGATCAGGCTTCCCAAACAGGCTACTGGCCTTAATTTAATCATTAAATTAAATGTGTTTATTTTCATTTCATGTTCAAGGGGCTATTTTTATTCAAAACCTGTAAAGCTGCCTTGTAAATTAATCGTGCAGTTACCTTGTGAATTTTTCTGTTGGTTCTGCAAGAGTCTGAAAAACTCTTTCATCATTGCCATTTTTCTCCTGATTATTTTAAGTTGTTTTGCTCCTGAGGAGTTATCTGGGTTTCTTATGGAAATGTCTGAGGAGGCTGTTATTGTTGCTAAACTGAAATAAAAGAATATTTCAAATATCCATCAAGAATAAAAGTTACCTTGCAAAGAAAGAGGGAGGAAAAAAGGATCAAGAGACATTTCTGTTCTTGGTACATTGTTTCACAAAGTACTATCACAAGCTGTGTCATAGGCAGTTTCCTTGTCCCCATATCAATCTGTCACATCAAATGGAGCTTTTCATAACAAAGCTCACATGCAAAGGAACTTCTTCAGACAGGACTTTAAAGCTACTGTACCTTGTGAATGAAGGACCTTGATCATTGTTTGCTTATGAATCATTATTATAAAGTTAAATCCTACTCACCTGCCTGTAGGGAAATGGTTGTCTTCCTCCTTCTTTGGGAGGCAAAGGAAGTCACAGGAAATGGTTTAGTTGTTCCATACAGGAGGTGTTTCTACAGGCTAGGAGGCTTTGCAGAAATCCCAAAATTGAGACTGGATCAATTGTTCAATGGATTTGAGTTGATTTTTTTAAACAGCTTGTTGTGTTGAAAATAATAACTCTGCAGTTTGCTTCTGTTAGCATTTCCCCAAGAGAGTGGTTTGAATGGAAGTCCTTGGTTCTAACATTTGTTCCCTTGACTTTTGCCCATATGAGCACTCCATTTCAGTTCTCAGTTCTATATTTCTGTGTTACAGGAGTCAAAATAATTGCCAGTGCTCTACCCTGGTCCCTGAAACATTAGCATTCCTAAAGGTTCAGGAAGGAGTGAGGGACACTAATGAGCAGGGATTTTCTTCTGAGTAAACTACAGAACTGAACAGATGTGGTCAGTGGAGTCTCATGCAGAGATGAACCACATGCATCGGATTTCAAGTATGAGGTTTACATATTACTTGGGCAAGCTTTTACCAAATCAAAATCTGTCTTAAAAGAGCATGAAAAGGATGTTATTTTGCCTTCACCACAACCCATGTTGCTAAGTAATTCAGTTGGACAAGATTTAATTAATAACCATCACAACCTGATAATGGCAAAGATACTGAAGAGCTTTAAAAGCCACTTGATCTATCCCAAGGCAGAAGTACACTTGTAATTTAGTATTAGTCATGTAGCTAATAGTAATTAATGATTTCACCTTCAAAATGATGGTATTGTTGTCACTTCGCACATGAGGAAACAGCAGCAAATGCAGGGAAAGCTTTTTAAAATCAACTAACCATTTGTGTAGCTATCAAAAGCATTGTCATAAGGTTTTTCTCCGTCAAGCTTTCCTGGTTTTGATAACTCCAAAATAAGTTAGCGGTACTAAAGTGTGACTCAAAAGTTGGTAATACTTCATCTTTCCAAAATTCAGTTCTGAAATCTGTTGTTAACTGAGCTAAAGGCGGTATGTTACATTATTATATAAAGAGATATGTTTTCATAATGTTGAAAACCTATGCATACCATGGGTTTTCTTAATTTCATTGGTCATTTTTTTTATGACAACACTTTACATGGACTGAAATAACAATGCAACTTTACATTTTCTTTTCCCTCTCAAGGACCTTCTTGGAAATGGGATGAGTTATACCAGAATTTCTAGTGGTAACTGAAATGTTAATAAACAGAAAAATCTCTAAACCTCCTAAGTTATGCTTTTGTGTTTAGAAGAGTTTGGAGACAAACTGGATAACTTTAGTGAGTTGGCAGTCAATGTTCACAGCTTTAAGCTGTAGGTCACATGTATAAAAACTAGCTCAGCTCGGTAGATTTTATACCTGCTTGATGGCTGATTAGCATCTCATCTGAGATAAACTGGTCACCTTGATCTACCTGATGGACAGGTGTCTACTATTGTCAGAACAGTTTTAAAGATTTTAATAGAAAAGTGATAATTTATGGGTAAGGCTCATATCCCCAGTATGGAAGATTAGGAAAGCATAAAAGACAGGATGCACCTATGGTATTTGGATTGATGGAGCAAAAGGTAGTCCATTTCCATAAAAGCAACATGGTTACACTCATTCAACAGATATTACAGGCTTGAATTATAAGGTTGGGTTTAAGCTGCAGACTTTCATAAGAAGTGTCACAGAAAAAAAGTGTATGTTTGGTACCAGCTTGCTTATATTAACCAGGAAATCAAGACATGAAGTGGCCCAGAGATTAAAAATGTCAGAATGATTTGTCAGAAAGGGCAGATGAGACACCACATAAAAGTTGCTGCTGCATGGAATGTGACACAGTCACACACTTTTTCCTCCAAAGGCATCAAGTTTATATTCCTTCACAATGTTAAACTTCTACAGAAAATCTGCACTTCTACAGAGTTTTGGCCTTAGAGTCACTCTTTTGGGGGCCATCTTAAATGCTACCTGGTGAAAATCAATGTGCTACGTAAGTGATACTGCTTCTGGTGGGTGCACTTAAGAGTCTAAATAATTTTTTTCAAGATTGGAACCTTGGACAAAATTTTCTACTCAAAAGAGTCCTGTGGCTCTTTTCTCATTTTACGTCCACATGTTATTACTGTCTGTAATTTAAATGTCACATAAGCTACATCTGAAAAGAAAAAAATCTTGATTTATAATTAAGTAACAGGTCTTATTAATAACTGCTATGTATTAAATGGAGACCTATGACTACAGGCTTTTTACATTTAATAATGTAAAAGCAATTGCGTATCTTGAAGTTTTATTCCAAAATGTCATAAAAAATTTTCAAAAGCTTCTCTTCAGATATTTGACATTTTTAACTACTCACATATTGAAATGGAAGCAGGAACACAGAAAGCTATGCCAGGGAGGATTTAAGAATTTGACCTACACCGAGGCATGGGGTATAATAGTTTTTTGTTGGTGTTGGTGTTTAAAAAATTAAACCTTCTTCAAATTCACTTTGAATAGTATGAGAGATTCAAGTGCAGACAATGATTTACAGAATTATTTCTTTGTCATTTCAAATAGGATTGATAATGATAAGTGTCTCTTCCCTGTTGCATGCGTTCTTTGGAAAGGATTAGTTCTCCTGAACAGCCCGTTCTGAACTTATTGCTCATTAGGTTTTGACACCCAATTACATGTGGCTGCATTTTTTTCATTTGGAGCTAATACCATAGTAAATGCTACTTGGAAATTGGTTTATATAAGTCGATGTTGTTTGAGTTTGGATACTTTAAAAACCGCAAGAATTGTATGGTAGAATTTGGTCTTTAACATAGCGAAGAGGCCTCATTATGGCATCTGATCATTTTTTATCATTTTCCAGAGACTGCAGCTATGCTATAGATTTTCTCTGTGTCCTTCTGGAAGAATTTTTAGTACAGCAGACCATGTACAGCCATCAGCAGTAATTATAAAAGCAAAGACTGGTTACTACTGATACTAGTTAGTCAAGCTGATAACTAATGACTACACCTGCCACAGTTTAAACTGGTGATTTTATGAGAAATTAACACCTCAGCTGTGTTATCTCTCAAGTTACAACTCTATGTGACAAGAAGAGGTTTAGAAAAAACAAAAATATGTGGCTATGGAATAAACTGAAACAAACTTTCTTTATGGAGACTCTGTTTTTTCCCAGGCATAAAGTATAAATTATATCTTACTAGAAAAACAATCCGCGGACACTCTAACTAGTGTGAAAGATCAGCATTTATTAACTACTGCCCTTGTTACCAGCATTTATGAACTGCTATCCTTGTTATTTCTAGTTATTTACTTACAGTAGGTTTTACTTCTTTGTTGGAACTTGCAAAGTTATGTTATTGGAAATAAATCCATTTACAGGCTTGCTTATTGAAAATGCTTGTATTTGAGTTCTCATATTTGACTGGTAAGAAGAGCAGCTCTGTTTCTGAAGTGCCAAATGTTTGTGGTTACATTTCCTTGGATCCAAATTGTACCTTATGCCAATCGACATCGATATTTAAGTGTCTTCTGTTCACTTAAAATTGGAGTACGGTGTTTCATCTGCCATTTCCTCTCTCCTTGAACATACTGGGCCAGTATTCAAGATCAGGGTCTATGTAGCCCCATCTGGCTATAAAAACTAGCCAAGCATACTTTGTTCTGCTGAAAGTTGATATCATACATAACCACAGTTATTTTGTTTCTCAAAGGCAATAGATTTGCAAATTCTGGGAGTAGTACTGATCAAGCAACACCATTTGAAAAAGTAAACTCTTAATAAAGGGACTGTATTTTATTACAATTGATCTGTACAAATTCTGAGTCCTTCACCTTGAAAGTAAGCATTTTTAGTAAATGAAATAGAAAAAAAATCAATTTAACCTTAGTCCATACAAGTTTAGTGCAAAATAGCTTGGTACAAATTCAGGATATTCTGAGGACTACAGCTCCATTCCTTACAAGCAAATCCTTGTAGCTGGAACTTTTCAACATGGAATTGGAGTTTGTACTGGAAGTTAGGGGACTTTACTTTTAACTGAGGAATATGGGTGCTTATGACTTCAAACAGTTTGAAAATTTGTACCCCACTATTTTAAGCCACATATGACCTTTTGTTCCCCTCTATTTTTATGCCTTCTTTAACAGGTTACTGTATCATGGAATCATAGAATGGATTGGTTTAAAAGGGCCTTAAAGGGCATCTATTTCCAATTCTCCTGCCATGGGCAGGGAGCCTTCCACTAGACCAGATTGCTCAGGGTCCCATCCAACCTGGTCCTGAACACTTCCGAGGCTGGGGCATCCACAGATTCTCCTAGAAACCTGTTCCAGAGCCTCACCATTCTCACAGAATTTCTTCCTAATCCAGTCTAAACCTACTCTCAGTTTAAAGGCATCTTCCTTGTCCTGTCACTGTAAGGCCCTCTCTAGCTTCTCTGTAGGCTCCCTTTACTGGAAGGTGCTGTACAGTCCCTGTGAAACCTTCTCTTCTCCAGGCTGAACAGTCCCAGCTCTCTCAACCTGTCTTCATAGAAGAGGAGCATCCTTGAGCATCTTTGTGGCTTCCTCTGGACTCACTCAAACAGGTCCACATGCTTCTTATGTTGGGGGCTCAGAGAGAGATGCATCTCCTTAGATCTCCCATGACAGATTCTCAAATTCTTGGAAGTTGTTTAAAATCTTCTTGTGGTTTGATAGGACTCATTTCATCACATCCTCAACACATGGACAGTGGTAAAGAAAAAGTGTCCATCAGGACTTAGATTTGAGATACAAACTGAAACTCAGGGAAAGATTTGTTCTATGAGATGACAGAAATAGGAATGCCTGGGAAAATTATGACTGTGTATAGATAGAATGTTGCAAGTTATTAAAGTATATATGGAAGTGAAGGGTAGCTAAGATTACAAAACTAGAATATATATTTATAGTCATAAAAAAATCTATCAAGAATAAGCAATGCTGGAAATGTAGAAAGAAAAGTATATTATAGGAGCATCAGCTGTTGTCTTAGCTGTGCAGATGGGATATAGCTTCACAGAGCTTTTCAAAAAATGACTGCTATTTTTGTAATTAATAAGATTTTAGAGGTATAAATTCAGATTTTTTAAATTAAATAAACAGTTTAATGCAACAACACAAATATGCTCTTTCTGCCTTATCAAACTCCTAGCAAGCACTCCTGTCTGAGGGGTCTTTCAGGCATAAAAGCCTGCTTGGTTCTCTACGAATCCTGGGGGGCTGACTGGAGAGAAGGGGACATCAGGACATTGCTTCAGTTCACTTCCACTGAGAAGGAGATCCTTGGAGAGTGCTGGAACCAAAATAAATTTTAACAGCATCTAAAGACTAGGCCCACATTACTTCCAGTACAGAGTGTTTTAAAGTTGCTTTTTCCTCCCACTCTCCAATTCCTGTGATAAGTATGGCTCAGCTGAACAAAGAATTCCACTCAGGGAGCTGGCCAGAAGGAAGGAAAATATGAGGAAGTGTAAATATGCATTTGGAACCCTGGGGTGGTAAAGAGCTGATCTTGATGATGTCCTTTAAGAATCAACTGAATACTCGCATACAATGATAATAAAAATAATCTCAGTTGAATTCTTTTGCAGAGTAAAACTTGGATACTATTTAAACAAATATTTTTTAGAAAAAAACCCTGCAAGTCTTATTGCAGAAATTAAGTAAAATATACTGTGTGTTATATTTTCACACAGTATATTAAAATATACTGTGCGAAAATATACTTGAGTGATATTCACATAAAGAAAAAAAAGTAAACAGAAAATTGAACTTTCCAGAGAATAACTGTCAAGGGGCCTTAGAACTACTACTGGATGTTTTAGAAGTAGAGAGAGCTAACCCCAAATTTAAATTGCCTAGCGTAGAACCTCAGTGAAGTTTAGATGCCAAGGTTCAAAGCTATGACATGAAAATTTCAGTTTAAGTGCTCTTTACACCCAGAGGCACTTAAGTTCCAGGAGCATGGTAGTTCTTGGACAACTTTCCTGCAATTTTGTCTGTATGTTCCTAGAAATGCAAGAAGAATTGACAGGATATCCAGCTATTATTAAGGCAGATGTCCAGCTGGTGTTATCTCAGTCCTGAGCAGGAGCCAAAAAGAGCTTCTTTCCAAACACCCTGAGAAGGTCAATCCAGGGAGCAATATCAGAATATTTGTAATCTGCACCCGGAACAATATTCCCAAATCCAGTGATGACTGCTCCTACTCTTAGTGTGAAGCCTGTTTGTTTGATTACCAAGTATTTAGAGAATTTGTCTATAAAGTGGGGGACTTAAAGTTCAGTTCTGCTGTATGTCTGATCATGTATAAAATTACTTTTTTCCATCAAAGGTAAAAGATGGATGTTTAGACAGTGTTACCAGCCATAGAACTGAACTCTGTTCTTGTTGAAATTCTGTCACAGTACAAAAGCATTTCCTAGGTCAGGGAGAAAGAGTAAACTAGAAGATGAATCCATAGTCTGGAATACTTGCCTGGAGAGGGGAATGCTAGATAGGAGCTGAAAGACTGTTGGCTCAGTTTTAATTTTTAGGGTCTTCCAAGTAAAATAGCCTTGTGGTTAAAACACTCTTCACTTACGAGTTGCTGGTTTGAATCAACTCCAACACCAAATTCAAAAAGTCTGACATCTGATTGATTTTGAAACAAGATGTAGCCCTCTGTCCTCAGAAAACCACGCTCAGCTTTGGAGCCATGTACATCTGAGTGAACACAGGCCCAGACCAGATATCTGCACTGTGAACCCAGGGCCCATATTTAATACACAGATTGCTTCCAGCAGCATTTCCTATTGCTGGTCCTCTCAGCTGTGCTGTAGGGTACATTTGGCTCTGTGCTTAGCATATTACTTGTCTTGGATCCTGTTCTGAGAGCTCCCACTACTGTTCCTTGGCACCTAACCTAGTTCTGGGTTTCACTACAACTTTTCATGTTGATTTCATTTAACATGTGGTTTATTGTATGTAAGTCTTCAGAACTACTCTTGAAAGCATTTTCAAGTCAGTGATTTCCTTAATCTGGTAGAGGGAGACAAGATAGTGAACCAGCTCGATGATAGGTGAGATAAATCACCTACATACCAGTCATGTAATAAGATATTGTAGAAACTTTCAAAAGGGGAAGAAGAAAAAAAATAATCCATTTGGTTGGGCATTTACCAAATCTTACTGATACTTCATATGTCAAAATTATTCTCTTCATGATCCCTGACCTAGTCCTTGAATATGCTGTTTTTGGAGACAGAAATCTATTTGTCAGGCTTGTGTCTTAAGATTTGAATTCATGCTTCACAAGGAAATCCACTTCAATAGTCTGGTTTTGCTGTGGTGTTTGCAATTTCTTCTGCTTTTCTGCCTGCTCCAAGCCTCAAATTGCACACTTAAATGCATCTTTCCCACTGTGGTTCTCAAATACTCACTCTCTGTGCTATATAAAATGATATTGAAGAAAAATTAATATTTCACTTCAACAAAATGAGAAGGATGGATTTCTCTTAAGGTAGGAAGAAGAAATAAAAATTTGACTGAATCAAGGGAAATCTCCGACATTAAATTTTAATGGCAGAACTTTTCTGCCAACTTTTCTGTTGATGTACATCAGCTCTCTTCTGCTGATGTTAATTGACTTTGGCCACTCTTAATCTGCTAAATGAGAATATTGTCTCAGACAGAAAGAACTGCAGCAGCAGGAACTGTTAGCAAGATATTGAGAAGCTTGACAATATCCAGGGTAAACCAGTTGGTCTAGAAATTACAGGAATTTGGACTAGAAGTTCTATAGTTGAACCAGTACATAAAATTTCAGCAAGAATTAACACCTTTATTTTTCATTTTATCACAAAGTGAACTTGATAGGAACAACAGGATTTTTTTTTCACCAAGTAGAAAATCTGACCTTTTTTTTTTCTTTCTTCATTTTGGTACTTCAAATATTCCGCTTTACTGTCTAATAATGAATATCCTTTTCAGACACTGTCTCCAAAGAGCAAATAACCTTCTGAGCTGGTGAGACAAGTACTCTTAATTCATTTTGCCTCAACTGACTGCCTTGATCCTCTTGTTTGTTTTGGATTGGGTTAACTTCTTTTTTATACTTTATGCTGTTCATCACTATGGGATTTTAATTAAATTGATATATTAACTCTTTGGTAATTACAGTTGAAGAAGCTGTTGTAAATGTCATGCTGCTGTACTCTTACCCCAGGTCAGCAGTGAAAATGAGATGTTGTGCTTCAATATATTTAACCAAGGAAATTAAACCTAAGATAATTTATGACTAATCATTATCATTACAAGAATTTATTAAAATTATTTATTATCATGCATCATGCAATGTTTCGTAAGTGCATAATGTTTTGTGCCTAAGTAGAGAATAAAAGAAAAATTGAATAGGGAGGCTCGACTTCAGTATCAGTGGCAGCCTTTCTGGGTGGCAACCTACTTAATCTTGCCTTGCCTGCTGGAAGTTTGGACAAAGAGGACAGGTAACACTAAAAGACAGAAGGAAGTTTTAACTTTAGGCCATGCCTTAGACTCTCACTTTTGTGAAGTGGAATTGTCAACATGTGTTTGCTTCAGAGTTATTAAAATGAGCAAAGACAGGCTTTTGGATAATTTAACAGTAGCATCATAGAAGAGACTGTAAGGATGCTTGTTCTGTATTCAGCAGAGGACGAAAGTGAGTGTGCTGTACAAGGTGTACACTAACTAGTGAAGAAGAAATTTATAACCTCTTAAGCAAGTACTTTCAACTGAATGTTGGAAGGATTCTCTAGAAAATCAGTCAATATATTATTGAAGAAAATATTGCAGTGAAAAATGTACAAGCAGTTCTTGTCCCAGTACTTCCTATCTGTTGAAAGCTTTACTTTGCGGGCTTAACATTTCAGTGTACAATATATGCACATATTTGACTTACACATTTCACTTAGAAATTACTTCCAAATAGAATTTCTATCTCTATTTCAGAGATTAAGAGACATGTCACTACTCTGTGTGATGTGATGGTGTACAATGTTCTAGTTACTGTCGTTTCTGAGCAAGATCCCAGCTGAGACTGAAACCACATTATGCAAGACACTGTTCATACTTATAATTCTGGAGAGTTTAAGATATAAAAAATTTAAAGTGGTGAAGGGTGAAGAAACTGACTGCTCTAACTGCCTTTTTAAAGCTAAGGAATTTAGAGGTGTTACATACAGAATTAATAAATTTATTCCGCAAAGCATGTAGGAAGTTACGAACTAGCTGAACCCAGCTGCTGAACCAGCTGCTTGACTGTCTCTGTGAATACCCTATGGAGCAGGAAAGGTCCTCATTTCTGGTGAACAGCTTGTGTGTGTCCTGATTTCACACCACCGTTGGGGGGCTGTCAGTGCAGCATTGCCCACATGCCCTGCTGTCTCACAGAGGGCCCTCAGCACACCCCAGGAGTGGCCTCTGTCGGAACAATTCAAGGATAAAGGCAGCAAGATGCAACATAAAGCACACCTGCCACAAAAGAGATATACAGCTACTAGCATCCTCCCTCATATCTTGTTCTCTTAAACACTTATTCAGAATGTAAAGTCTAAGTTCCAAGATGGTTAGTTCCATTGTTTTATATTGATACAGTTATTTTGATGTTACATTCGCTGAGAATGAACTTGCACATGTCAAATAATCAATATAAATAAAAGAGGGAAGCTCTGAAAACAATAACGAGCATTGCACCAAAATAATTCACTCTATAAATTCCTAAAGGTAGGGATTTGTTTCACAGATCGTTGTAGTTTCTTGACACTGCTCTAATACCAATATAAATAATTCTTCTGTTACTGTGTTATAGACAGAGCAGTGAGTTCAAATTACTTAAATTTATTAAGTAGGAAAAATCTTTCAAAATACCAATTTTTGGCCAAAACACTGACATTTTATGAAAGCTGCTTCACTTAATAAATATGTGCATATTCTGAATAGACCATTCTGCCTGGAGTGCACAATAACTGAAGAGGGGACTCTTCATGTAGTAGTCCAAACAATTGAAGGATATATGTGCATTGTTTTGTTTTTAATGAACACCTTAAATTTCCTATTTATGTCATTCATGATCTTGTGTATTTAAGTCTTCAGAAACTCTTGAAATGTGTGAGGAACATGCAGACTAAAACCTCACCCCAGCAAATGCTGAACAGTTGAATGTCTTACTGTGTTCCTGGCTTCATTCCACTAATTTAATGGCAGAAGGATTTCTTGCTTTGTCCATGAACTGACCTTTAATTTTGATTTCTTGTGTATCTTTGAACAAGCCAATTAATTTCACAGTATCTTGATTTCTTCTTGTTTCAAATTTAAAGATTCGTACTTAGCTAATTTTCGCAGGCAAAATGATGCTTAATATTTATATAAATTTATGAGAGCCTAAGAAAACAGATTCTTCAGGAAGATATTAATTTTTATTTTTAATAATCAATGGAGTGATGCACATGACACAACACTGCTAGATGAAGGCAAGACACAACAACCTGGTTAAGAGGATTTTAGACTAATAAATCATAGAATATTTTGAGTTGAAAGGGACCCACAAGGATCATGAAGTTCAAATTTTAAGTGAATGGGCTGTGCAGGGATCAAACCCATGACTTCGGTAATATTAGCACCGTGTCCCAATCAACTGTGCTAATGCCTTAACTGTTGTTTCTCACAGTTGAATTGTATCAAAACTGCAAAGAAAATTTATATTTATTTTCAGCACTGATATATAATGAAAGTCAATGAAACTACTAGGTGGCCAGAAAATTTAAATTGAAGTTTTACTGGGGAAATATAGTAATGAAAATCTTGATCAAATAATAGTCACAATCTGGAAATGTGTAGCAGAGTTTTGAAACTGCAGCCCTATGAAATTAATTAAAGCTTCACAGTGTTGTCATTTTGATCTTAAGGGTTTAAGACAATTGCTTTTGAATTCTGAAGACTGCATTCATATAATCTCCAAACCTAATATGCTACTTTAACATCAATCTTTTGTGGATAGTAAAATAGAGTGAAATCATAAATGGTGAAATCTTTATTCACTACTCAGCATTTTTATGAGTCCAAAACATGTACAGCAAAACCAGCTGTGTGTGAAGATCCACCAAACTGGCAGATGTAAGTAACACAAGAATCTATTTTCGTCAAATAGATTCTATATTTCTCTCAACGTGAAATTTAGCAACAGTTACTCACTAGAGCACATTGGACACTCTGTATAGACACTCTAAAGAGAAGCAAAGTCCTGGAAACAAACCACTTTCTCCAGATATAACATTAATAGTTATTTGAAACAGTTAAATTTTTTGTGTTTTTCTCTTTATAAGTCCTTGTATCAGAACTATGAGAGATTTCTTAGAAGAAGGTCCATGCCCCTCATCCTTACATCACTCATCTGGAATAAAGAGACAGGTTTTTTTAAGTTTGGCCTTCTGAAAAGCAGCAAACTTGAGTATTTTCAGGGTAGCAGAGTTTCAGAAGAGCAGACTCTTCTATCCATATTCCCACCACTGAACAACTTAAACCTTTCCTGTGCTACTCCCCATCAGTAGTTGGAATTATTCACTCTTTCTTGGAGCTGGTTGACTTGCACAGGGCGGATATGTCAGAGGTCTGTAGCTCTGCTGTACTTCCAGCAGAAGGGTTCTTCATAGCTGCCTCTTCAGCAGAGTAGGAGTGCCATACTTACGGAAGAGAGTAACCTAGATGTTGACTAAAATCTTTTCTTGTTCCAAGTGAATCTGAGTTTTGTTATTCTGAGGGCAGTGCTGCTGCATTTTTTCTGGTTTTGAGTGAGTTTTCTTTTTCAGCATACATTTTTATTATTTAAATTGAACACTACTGCTTATTTCCTTCACAGTACGATTGCACATTTATGAACATTTTAACGAGGGAACTGCTCTAACAAAGTGTTTGGTGAAGGGCAGAAATCAATAGTTTAAAGTTTTGAGGTATTAAACAATAAAGCAGGAAAACAGTGCAAATAATGGCCTTTCCCTTGGTGACATAGCATCCTTTATTAAAAAGCAGAGGTACTATTCATCTGAGAGTTACACTTTATTTCTGTGGCCCACGATGGCACTTCAGAGGCAAGGGAAAAGTTTCTTCATAGATTTTACATGCACTTGCAGAAAGCTTCTTGTAAAAGCAATAAAGAATATAAACTTTGTTAAGCTGAAGAATATAAGCAAACCTGATTTAACTCAATTTTTAAAAAGATCTCTTACATTAATCTCACCATTTGATAAATATCACGTCAGTATGCACACGCTGATCTCCTGGGAGTACTCAGGTGGAGAAGATATTGCTGGACTCAAAGAAAACACTAGAAAACTCATTTGTTCTGTCCAGAAAGAAAGAAAGAAGGAAGGAAAGAGAAAACTGACTGAACCAAATCCTCCATGAAACTGTGGGAAAATGCAGGAATATTAGGTAGGTGAGTCCAATGAAAGAATAACAGTCCAGAAATTAGTATTCAATGGGTTATAAAGAAATACCAAAGATTCTCAGAAAGATGTAAAAATGAATAAAATGAGGTGGCTTGGAGACTTTCATGGATAAATGGAAGAAAACCAAGAAAGAAATATGTTTTAATTGATGTGGAAAAGTAGCTACAGAACAGTATAATATTTCTGGTCTCTTAAGTACTTCCTTGAGTAAAATCTAAATATGATCCCAGTGCAACCACTCAACACAGGCACCAAGCCACCACAGGAAAATAGGCTCCTAACTTGTTTCATTAATTCTGTCATTGAGTTAACTATTTTTAATGCACTGTGAAACTGAGAGAGGAAACTCAGACAGGCCTTATGTTAGAAATTTCTACAGTTTTTCTCCTGTGTGAACCAGAAGCAGAAGATTTGGGGTTCCTATATAAACTGAACCAGTTTATTAAAGAAAGCAGAAATTTTCCAGAAGCACCTGTAAATAGCTGTGCTCATGAGATACCTATGCACTTATTCTGCAGACACTTTAGTTTCAACTGCTGTGAATAAACGGCACTCAGTTGTCAATAGTTTTCATGGACTCATATATCAAATGAACCTCTTATTTTATGAAAACTTTTCATGCTTCAGATACAGTTAATCAATATCGAGAATTGAGAATTAAGTCAATTATATATCATCACCTATGAAAGAAAAATTTCACACAGGGAAGATCCATTCACCAGTTGATAAATGGTCAACTCGCTGTGAGTTGTTTCCTTAGGCATGAAGATATGATCAGCACAAAGCAGGGCTCTGGAAAGAAAATATTCTCCTCTTGAAAAGTAAATTGATCATTTCCATCTTGAAGAGCAAGCTCACCCCTGGTTATTTCAGCCAATGTTTTAGCTTAAAATCTGTTTAGGCTGTGTGGTTATGCCATAAATATCCCTGTGGCTATCTAAAACACTTGGCACATGGTTGTTGCTGCCTCTGAGTCTAGGGAACACCTCTTTCTCGTCTCAGTCCTCTGACAAAGGAAGTTCTGTGTAGGCTCATCACAGTGTGTATTGTGAGCTGTGCCACTCTCATTTCTCCTTCTGCCAAATGGTCTTTTATTTTGGATGATGGTATATTATTCACTACACATTATGCTTTCATTCAGGATTCTGCCTTTGGTTTCCATGCAAGTATCACCATATCTTTGGTGCTACAAAGACAGAAACTAAATACAGTATGATGCTGACAGAATTCAGCTGAATACTTTAGAATGCCAGTCAGTTAGAGGAATACATTTTAACAATGTGTTACATGGTGTCTGGAAAATAATTTTCCACTTTGTAAGGCGATATGACTGTGGAGAATCAGGATAATTCCTCTACAAACCTTGATAGTTAAAAAGAGTATATTTTGGAACTGAACTCATTCTTGTTTGTTTTGAGGAATGAAATGATGGAGGTCTGAATGATTTGAAAACAGCTGTTAGACTTTCCTTTATGCTTAACTGCAGTTGCTGTAAATGGTAAAGAAATGGTCAGAAATAGAGGCACATTCTCAGCAGAGAAAGGTTGTACTTCTGGCTGTTGAACTTCACCGGACACTTTCTGTGTCAACACAAGCCCATTTACAGCTGTGAAAGGGCTCAACCTGACACAGAAAAGCAAAGCTGGGGTTCTGCTGGATGCAGCCAACCTGCAGGTTGACATCTGTGAATTATGCTAACAGGGGAGCAAAACACAAGCTTGTCCTTAAAAATGGGTTGTATTTTCAGTGGAAGAGGGAACGGAGAAACACTCTTGCCTTATAATTATTGAAGTTGGGAGGGTACTTATTCCCATGGTGTTTCTCAGAGAGGAACAGTTTGTTTTGGCTTGTCTCTTCAAGTGGAAACATAACTGTGAATTAAAAAATGGCATGCTGAGTTTTAGGAGTGGCTTTTTTGCTTCTTGCCATAGAAAAGCGGTGGGTAGAGGGCAAGTTGTCATTGATTTTTGAAGCCTGAGTGCACTTTTCATACCCTGGTGCTGAATAGTGAGCGGTGCAATGCTCCTCATGATAGAAAGTTTATGAATAATGCTAATAAATGGAGTGTTCACACTGCTGTTTTCCTTCCCCAGTATGACACAGCCACCTGCTCCCTACTTTTGGAAGATGGTGGTAGAAGATAAATTCCTCCTTATTTAGAAAAATGAGAAGCTAATTTATTCACAATAAGAGTTCCATGAGCATTACATTTCCTTTCTTTGTTTAAGTTTCTTTCTACTTCTGTTTGATGATTTATAATTAATATATTAATTCATTTATTAAGTTCCATTATTTCAGTAATATTCTTCTGTATGTTACCTTCTAGAGTAGTAATAATACTTTAGCACCAGTGTGAATTTAGATCTGGATGGTGCAATATGATGTCAAACAACAGATTATTATAGGGGCTTTTTTTAATACTGATTTCTTGATGAAGAAAAAACCACTATTAACATCATAAAAAATATAAACTGATATTTTGTAGACCTTAACCACTATGTTTTTTAATAAATTTCCAGACTGGATAAAAAGATGATAATTTTAGTAATGTGCAGAACATTCGAGAAGCTGTAAAGAGTGTAAAAAGCAATATATATATATAACAATATTACAGAATTTGAGTAACTTTTACATGCTGCTGTCTGGCAAAGAGCAGGTCTCAGTCCATCCAACATGATTTCATAAGCACCACCAAAATTAAATTAAATCAAATCACATGCACAATTTAGATATGCACAAGTAGCACTTTTGGGCAGGATTGTTGTCGTTCTGGAGCCAATACAAACTCATGGTCTAACTGGTCTCATTTCTAATAATAAAAACAGCTCACTTCTACTCTTGGTCTTTTCTCATCAATAAGAACTTATGAATAAAGAGAATGAAAAAGCAAAGAAGAGTAGAGTTCCCATCTTCTTATTCCATGGGAAAGTTGGCTTATATGCTTACCTATTTCAGCCATAGCTGGATGGTAGCTTACACTAGGAGACATATAATGCAATTTTGCAACAAACCATGAAGGATCCATTGTTATTCCACAGAGAAATGGTTTGCTTTGTATTCTTTCTTTTGAAATAAACATGGCATTAAGCTTTGTTTGCTAACAACAGAGGGAGTTATTCTGTACTTGAATTAAATTTTCTACAGAAATGTCTGAGTAACTGTCATGAATAGAAATTACATATTGTGCACAGAAAAGAGTTTAAATAGGGAACTTATAGGCAGTACAACACTTCTTACCTTTTTTCTCTCCAAAAATGAAATTCAACATTGTGTAGAGTGTATGCAAGTCCTAAATATCATGTGTATTCTATTTTGAGAGCTAATGAGAACTTAGGTATTTCATAGGTTTTGTTTGGACGTGGAATTTTACCTTTGTGCTGCAAGACATCTACAGAAGTCCATAAATGGATTCAATAAATGTTGCTCAGACTAGGCTGAGTGTTAGAGTATAATGATTTCCTCACTTTCTCTATTTTACTTTCATTTTGAACACTTCTTAATAGCTTCTGTCAGATATGAGTTATTGTTCTTGGACTTAAAACCGTAATATTGAGTAATAATTTTTTTTCTGTAAACATATTTTATTACATGGCAGGTTTTGTCAAAGGCTAAAAATACTCTTTATAGGAAGATATCCTCAGAGTCCCATGGAAGTCATCTTTCTCTCATCTTTCATGTCAAAAGTAATACAGTGCTGTATAAGGTTTGCTCCCCATCTTTTCTGTTTTCAGGAGGGTAAAAAGGAATACAAGAAATGGTCTATTAATAGTTATTATTGCTGAATGCCATTGCTTTGGAAAGTAAGTGTCTGTGTGTTGCAAACTGTAGCCCACACAGAAGTTACAGACACCAGGACGAGTATGATTCCTCTAGCTTCTTTTTTTTTTTTTTTTTCCCATTGCAGACTTACAACTGCCAATACCCGCAGACATCAGAAAAATATATAACAATGAGAGTGTACAGTAAGTGAACTGTCTCTGATATCTTTTATGAGGTACAGATGCTCTTGTGAGGGAAAGCAAAAAGAGGATCACATTTCTTACTCATAAAACAACACTGTGCATAACATGAGAGGATTAATGATCCTCAGAGGCTTAGAACCAAGGAGCTGTTTTGAAAAAGGTATATACAACTACATTTAACTGTAACAGTACAGCAGTCTATGACTAAAAGTCTTGATAAGAGGTTTTCCTGTGGAAGGGTTTTTTTTTTTTCCTGATTGGAATTCCTTCAGTAAGGGCCATAGTATTAGCTGATTTTCAATTAAGGTGAAAATTACTTTTCAGAATAATCATGTTCTGTGGGGTTCTGAGGGGATGCATTGTTGTAATTTCCCTATTTGTTTATCTGATTGTCTCAAAGTGTCTGTGGAGAAAATTTTGGGAACAAATGCATTTTTTTTGAGGTTATGCTAAAAAAATCATAATTAAACTTTTCTTTAAGAAATGTAATTTGGACTTTCATCAGAAAAACTCAATCCTTGAAAGAAGTTAGAGGATATTTATTTTGTTTCTTGGGTGAAGCACAGGCACAGGTAAGGTCAGTTTTCTGCATCATTGCCAATTAACTTACAGGTAAAATGGGTATTTCTGAGAATTGTCTGGAAGGTCTTTCATTGTTCCATGCCCAGTCCTCCATGACTCTCTGTCTCCCATGAGCTCACCACAGTATTTGTGTTGGTGGGAAGTCTTATAATCTCTCCTTGAAGGGTGACACTTCTTGTATATGAATCCTGAGGCAAAGTATGCTTGAGGTGAGCAAAGAGATACAAGAGTAAAGCTACCTACATCTAAAACAATGCCTAAAAAGACTCTTTCTCTAGAAAATCTAGTGCCAGGCCTTTTAGATCACACATGATATTCCCTCTCAATTCTTCGCACAGTGATACTGTATATGAATGGCATTTCAATGGAAATACAGTACTGTGGTAAATACTGTCACTCACAAGCATAAATATTGCATACATTTATCAGATGTACTGACAAGGACCTCTGAAATATGCCTTCTCTGACAGTTTCATTGCACACTAAATATAACAAACTTTTCTTTGCATATGCTCCTAAATGTTACAGTTCTCAAAGGAAGAGGCAAAATTCCATTCAGCAAGGGGTTTGGTGTTGGTTTACTACCACTACTGGTATTATAACTTCAGTGGAAAGTGTTCTGGGCTCTGTTGGAGCTGGCAGCCCACAAGTCCCTAATGGAAGCAAATGATAGACTTCCTAAAGCGACAGTATCATTTCACTAATGTGCAACTAAAAGTATTCAAGTGAAATCTAATAGCTTTTACTCTGCAGAAACATTGTTAAAATAATTGCTCCCTCTTTTTGCAAAGTAATATTTCATGGAGCAGATTTTCTGGAAGGAAGGTAAGCTAAACCATAGCATTGCCCAGACAATACTATACTATACTCTTGAGTGCTGTAACCGGTGGGTTTCAAGATACCAAGGCACTGTGAGCAAAACCAAACCTGCCTGGGGGAAAATGATTTCCCTCTGTCCAAAAGACAATGGGACTTAGCCAATTGCTCATTTTACTAAATTATTTGATCTGTGCATTCTTTTTTTTTTATTTTAATGATTAAGGCATCAGCATGACAGCTTTGTTGTACTCTGATATTGTGTAATTTTTTCCATTTTCACACCCTCAAATTTGTGTATGTATGTATTTATACACATGAATACTTGGATAATGCAGGAATAAATATGTGTGTAGACATGTATATGAAGAAAGAGAGGGAGATGAGTAAGATATTAGAGCAGTACAACTAAAATATGACTAAAAGCTAAAGTAACATTAGAAGTAGCTATATATCTGAGCACATTGCCTTTCATTGTATAAGCGGTGTGTCACAGTATTGTTTAGCACGTGAGATTTTTTTCATTTGAGAAGTGAAGAAGAATAGGAAATATATATGAAACAACACCATAACATGAGCATTTGGTGTCATACATTTCAGTGTACACTTCTGACTAAATGGGCAACTGGTAGTTTTGTGTCTTATTTTTTGACTTTTCCTGACCCAAACTTCCTCTTTTTTTTATTATTAGGAGTAAGATGACAATTCATTACGTCTATGAATTAAGCATAATCTCAAGCTGTGTTTTTGATACCTCATTGCCCTCAAGCATGGTAACTGTCACTCTTGATCTCTGGCATTTCTCTTTGCTGCTGCCTCAGGAAAGTGATACAGTCACAGCTCAAGAGTTTACCTGCTAGACCTGAGTATATTCCCACTCTCAGTTGAAAAAGATTGCTGGGGAGTTTAGGGAAAAATGGAGCAAGTTGTGGGATGTGGGAGGGGGTTTCTCTGCTCACTCCGTTGTGCTGTAGGACCACAGTGCTTTCAGCAATTGCTGCCAGCTCCCTGCAGCTGCAGTGCACCAGGCTCTCTTGTGATCCCTCTGCACTGTGCCTTGGGCAGCAGCTGCCAGCTGGAATATGTAGCGCACTCTGGTTGTACTTCAAAAAGATGTAGACTCTCTGCTGCAGCTGAGCCGCTGTTTTTTCCCAGAAGACAGAAAAGTTAGCTTTGCAGGCTGAACCCTCTGTTGGTTTCCATGTTCTTCACATTGTCTCCTTCTAGTGACCACTGTGTGGAGAAAAGCAATGCACGAGTGCATCTCACCCCTCAAGGTGAGAGTCAGAGATGGGGAATAACCTTCAGACTCTCTAAAGTGAGGAGACCTCCCACTCCTTTCTGATCATGTCACTATGGACCTTAACCATTGCTGTGTGATCACAGCCTCGCATTAACCTGACACTGCAGTTCACTGCCTGAACCTTGAAATTTAACACTCTGCAAGTATCTAACCTCCTTGAAATGCTGACAGAAACATTTGGTTTTAAGGTATATAAGGCCAAATTCTTCTCTCCCATAATTTCATTGGTTATAGTGAAATTATACCACAGAGAAAATTGTCATGGAAAATCCTAAAATAGTACTTTAATCACTAATAACTCCTAGACACATAGTGCTGCATGAAATAAATAAATCCCCTTTTCAACCTTCAAAGTGTGTGTCTAATAAGAAAAGTGAGAGCCTATAATGTGGTGCCATTATACTCAACTGATCTGCTTCCTTTCTGGAACCAGAATCGCATTAGCCGGCTTCAGTGCCTGCATAGGATCCTTCCTGCTTAACAGTGTTAGTAGCCCTGCAAAGCCAATACCCAGAGAAACAGAGAATTGCATTCTATTCTACTTAATTTTGCTCTGAAATGGTGGCTCAGATATATATTAGCATAATATATTTGTGTCGATTTTTTAATTCTGTAGTTGATTTTTATGAAATTCTATAATTAGAATTGCTCCATGATGAAATCTCTATAACATCTGTCTGAATCTCAGCTACTCCTATTCAATCTCATTAAGGGCACTAGGACAACCTAGATGACTCTGATCATATAATTAGAAAGCAGTGGTGCTCATTGTCTGGTCTGTCCAGCAGAGCAATTTCTGGGGAGTGTGCACCAGAAGTAATCCCATTTAAGGCGAGAGTCATTACTCCCCTGTGACACCATGGTAGAGAGGGCTTAAGCCACTCTGAAGACAGCTTGAGTTTAAAGTTACTGCAATGCAAACATTCAGCCCAAGGGTACACATTTACCCCAGGTCACATTTCAGAGCAGACCTGATGTTTAGCACTAATTGGCCCCCATGTGGACATGCTGTAAAGTCCATATACTAAAATTAATGTTTGTCTGGACTTGGTAAGGCATAAACACGCACTTCATTGAGGCATGTGCCTAAGGGGTGAGCTGGGCTTGGGAAACAGATCCAAATTTTAAGTGCTGGGCAAACCTAGGTACTGAAAAAGAATAACACTCATGTTCTGTGTACTGGCCATACAGAAAAGAATTTTTCCAATATTTTTAATTCTACAAACTGGGCTTTTGATCTTTTCTTTTTGAGATCATATGCCTACTTGTCAACCAGAAATAATTGCATGGTACATCTTAAGTAGCGGAGTTCGTCTGTCTTTAAAGTCTGTATGAGCAGAAAAAGTGGAGTCAAGTCCTTTGTTCTTTTCATTGGGTTTTTCTTTTCATTGCTGTTTTCAAAACATGGGGGGCAGAATTCTATTACATTATTTTTTTGTCCATTAGTGAACATGACCTAGGAGCTGAAACATGGGATCTGCAATGTACTGAGTTTGAGTCTCCTGCAGCAGTATCAACAATGAATTATTTCCTTAAAAAAGAACTATTTTTATGTTTATGTTTGTATTAATTTCTTACATTCTTTTCTGTGACTTTTTTGCATGGGCTGTCATGGGTGAATTCTTTTGAGAAGATAGAAAATGAGAAGTGTGAATCTTTAGAAATATAACCTTGTTTGTTACTTGATTGTTTTCTACATAACCAACAAAATTGGGACTTTTGTTTTCACCTCACAGCTGTAATTGTGTCTGAGTTTATCTTTTCCATTAAGTTTCAGTCTGATTTTATTTGATTTGTTTCTTTTTCTCCTTTTTCTGCCTATGTGCATGCATGCATACACACAAACACACCCACCTTCTTTGACCTGTATTCATATGTTTATGTACACACACCCACACACTACTACAGGTAAAATACAATTTATTTTCCCAGTGCACACAACATGGCCTAAATCATATATATGTAGTGAATCCCTGGCATGTTGGGGAAATGTGCCTGAGCTCTTCAAGGCAGGGTGATGTTGACACTAGGTTCTCCTGCAGCGAATTCACCTGTGGGTTTTTTCCCCAGTGGGTAAAATCCACAAAAGCCTGAAGCAATATTATCTTTACGTTAAACAGTGCACTGCAGTATGTTCAATTTATTTTGTGTACAGGTGGTAACAGGACCCTGGATAAAGAGAGGAAAAGCAATGGCTTTTTGTTGCATGATTTTCCTTACTCTCCCAATGGTTCCCCTTTACCTTTGAAAAGCAGCAGCAGGTGTTTTTTTTATTTGACACCTCACTGGAAGAGTCCCCAGCACAAATTGAGCAAAGTGTGTTGCTGCAGTACCAAAGGCCTTTTGCATGTGTATGTGTGTATGACATTGGACGAGACAGCTACAGCTTGTTAGTGATGATATCCTATTTGCAAGTGGCTCACCAGGACAGCAAAAAGGATTTCAGCTCTAGTTTGGGATGCTGGCACAAGACGCTCCCAGGCTAGGTTGTGCTGCCCTGTTGGACAGTGCTGCTGTCATGTCTGTCCTTCCCTCATTCCTGGAGGTACTGGGGATCTCCAGGGAGCACCATCTTTGTGAGAATGAGGACTATGACACTGCAGGATGCAACCTGAGCGTTAATGGGTCAGTGAGTGACAGCTGAGCCTTCTCTCTGAGGTACTGAGCTGGCTATCACTGCCAGGACCACAAGGTCTAGACAGTGAAGTGTGCCAATTTAATTTTGTCACATGTGGCTGGGTTGTACAGACATGGCTGTTTCTAGAACTCTTTGGCTATACTAAAACTGATTCAGACCACAATGCAACATTTAAGGATGCTAATTAGAAAATAATTGTGCTGGGTTGTACAGATTTTACCATTGTAATATATCTTAAAGGCCCCTATAGAATGGGAAAGAACGTATTTTAATGCACTTTGCATGCAAAATGAGGCACTAGGTTTTGTGATTTGTAACAAAGCAGAGTACAACCGCCATCATCCAGTAAATCAGGAAGTAAAAATAGTTCTTAAGGAGTTAGTATTCTGCTTTATTTGCTAATTAAAATGGGGTTTGGAACTGCTCTTCAAAATGATTGCTCTAATTAATTCGTTGCTCTTTTGCAGTTCTACCATCTATGCCATCTGAATACAAGACAATCCCTTGTGCTTCTCAAAAGCATGACGGCCAACAGGGCATCGTTCCCTTCCTCTGAACTGCAGGCTTTATTGCTTGTCAGTGTTTAATAAAATGTCTATTCTATACCAGGGCTAAAAAGTCATCCATATACACACAATCACAAATTTATTTCCAATAAAATGCAAGTATAAATCCACATTTTTAATTAACATCAAATATTTGTTTAACTTAGGCAGAATTAAAAAAAACCAAAACAAATTATCACTTTTATAAGGCCAGTGACAGATTTTAGCTTTAATTACCTTTAACGCTTAATAAAAGATAGCAAGTATTGTAATTGCTATTCTTGTCACTGTGATATAATCTTTCATTTTGTGGTTAATGGATGATATTTAAGGTAGTTCCTACAGTTGCCTTTAAAATATTGCCTGCAGTATTGGCACAACTGTGCAGAGCACTAGACATCATGTATGAAAAGGGGACTAAGGGGTGAAGTGTGGAAGACGATGCATTTATTTTACATTTCTCAGAGTGCCCAAAAGTTTGAAAATTATTCATATCAGTCAGGACACAGATTTAAAGAGGTGTAATTGAAATATTGATCTTGAATATATTATCTGATAGAGGTGGCCTTGTGTTTTCTTAAACATATCCTGCTGTCTGTGCATACATTTATGTTATTCACAGGTTTCAGTGAAGAATTTAATACCACAAGGTCTGCTTGCAAACTGTTGAAATCAGTGGCTTGTTCAATACAGGAAGATGTGCTTTCTAATATTTGTTCTATGTATTGGAAAATTTGAATGAAAGGAAAAATAAAGAACGGATCTGGAACTGGAGTTCACTGAAGAAAGCAATCACTAGAAAAATCATTGGAAGAAGTCAGTATAGAAAGAGATTCTAGATGATTTCAAAACCTTTTTGATCAAATTTGCAATACTTGCAAGTAGTAGCATGATCCCACAAGTATCACTGGAGTGACCTCCACTATATCTGGAAAAGAGGTGTGAATCCCTCACGTCTCTACACTATTTGACTGGTTACACTTGCCATAGCTGGCAGGGAAATTTTAGACTCTTCAGATTTTCATTGCCAGCATATTTAGAACCAACCTCTGTTAACTTAAGGTGTGTCTAAATGACCATGATTACAGATTGTTGTATTTTAAATAATTTAAGATATTAAAGATGAATGGTCCTAAATTTAGTTTTGTGAGGCTTTTTATGCCTTCAAGCTTGAGCTATGTCAGCGTAGTGGCTTTTGGATTATACTTTGTGCAATATCTGGATCCAGGGTGTTATGAGCACTATATTAAATATTGGATAACTGTAGCAAAAATCCATTTTTCAGGAAAACATTTCTGCCAACCTAAACCTCCAAGCTATTTCAAGTTTGTCTCTCCATATCTATTTGATTAGTCATTAAGAAAAAGTAAATATGAAAAAAGCCTGGAAATACCTGGGTACTCTCTGGTTAAGAAATTTCCATCAGAACAGTATTTGTTAGTAAATAATAAATCATGGGAAGGAACCAGCATTTCATTTTCTTGCCCATCTGTCTTTTCAACAGCAATCCAATATCAAACAAATGCTTTTAAAGTTTTCTTCTTTAAAAATGAGCAAGCAGACTTATTGGCCCTTACAGGTCTCATAAAACAAATCTGGCAACAGAGGCAGTGCTCTCCCTGTCTCCACTGTGCTGGTTGTCTCTAGCAGAGGGCCTCCTTTCTGCTGGGCACATGCTGATTCTTCCTGGGACAAGGTCCTTCCTACTCTTGGGAACTACACTCCATCCATTTTTGTGTGTCATTCACCCTCATCTTGCATCCACCTCCACCAGATTGTCTTTTCATCTCAGTACTAAACTCTATCTTTCCTGCTCCATTTTTTTCCTCCTAATGATTTATTAAAATAATGACCCACATTTTCATTGCTGAGTGTTTGCAGCTTGCAAATGGTTGCAAGTACTTAGCCTTCATTTTTGTGCCTCATAACATTGTGATTTACTGTTGTAATAGTTATTTTCCCCATATCTGGAATATAGGCTTGCGTACTCAAATCTTCATGATCCTATACATTAACGTTTGCATTCCTTTGCATTTCACTCCCATTACCCAGCAGTTTTGTAGCTATGCACTTGCAAAATACTACTCTGACAACAACAAAGTCTTTTTCAGTTAATTCTGTATTTTAAAATAGAAGAAAGAAAATTTTCCCTTGGTAGCAGTAAGAGGGGGAAAAAAATTCCATGCGTGATTTGCTTCCTAATTTCACTGCATTATTGTCATTCCTAACTACCTGTCATCTGTCTGTGCCTGTCAAAATCTGATGATTTTCTCTGTTGTCCATCCTTATTTTAATGGAGGTGCTTATTTTAATGGAGCTCTTTAGAGGTGCTTCCTGACATAGAAAGGAACTAATTCAAGTGTTTTTCTCCTGCATATGCAGCATCTGCTGATACTTCTACCTGGTAAAACAAATATGTGTGTGGAAAAAGGCAAGAGCGTCTAGAAGGTAAAACAGAAAGTCCTACCAGTCTGAGTACTGATGAGATATCTTCTGGCAAATGTGTGAGGTGGAGAGGAGTGCAGTGGGAGAGCCTGGTGGTATGGAGAGATAGCTGAAACAAGCAGATGGCTTAAAGGAAGCTGAGAAAAGCTGTTAGCACATAAAGCAGCAGACACTTGATGATGAATTGCCATTTTGAGTTGCTAGTTTTGTCTTCCTTATTTAGCTAACTACTGTTCCAATAATGACTTATATAATAGCTTCTCTGGGAAGACTTTTACATATCCTTTCATTGGAGGCATCTTTTTTATAGAATGAAAGCACAGACTTGAAAAATCAGTGAGGTCTAACACAAGGAAAGAAAAAAACTGGGATGAGAGAAAGGTATTTATGCAACTTGCTTCATTTTCCTCTAATCAAAGAAAAGTCATTCATTGCCCTATCAATGGAGAAAAAGACCTATGAGTCCAAAGAAGGAAGTACAAATGGCCAGGCTGCTCAGGTTAGATTATCTGCACCTGTGCAAGAGGTATCTTATCCCAGTCCAGCTTTTATGTCTTAGACATAGGCTGTATATCATCCCTAAGCTCTTCATATCTTGCTGCTTAAGATGTCTCATTACAGTTGTAGACCTGTCCATTACTTCTCATCTTACTTTTGGCAGACCCCTAATTTACTCTTAGCTTTAGTTTCCCTGCCTGTGAATTCTGGCTTACAGCTCTTAACTGACCTCAGAGCAGTATATATGGGAGGTGAGAGCTTGTTACAATACATCAAGTAATATAGTAATTATCAAGAACACTCAAGGAAAAGGCATCTTTTCAAAGCAAGGCACAAAGATTGCATTTTGCATGGAGGTAGAGGGCCAGGCAGATTTCTCCAGCAGGTCAGTCCTGCGTGATCAACCCATGGCAGGAGAGATGCTCTTTTCGAGTGGTTGTCCCCATCAGACAGTCTGGGCAATATATAGCAGGTGCATGCATGGCAGTCACTGCTTACTTGGGGAAGTGTGCACCAAGGAATATTTCAGAAAGCTCTAAAACTTGTGAATTTGTGTGACTGGGCCTGTGCTGAGTCTTCATGTAAGTCATGTAAGTTGTTTGGTGTCTCCAAAGAAGAGCAAAGATACTGGTGAAGGGTCTGGAGCACAAGTTCTATGAGGAGCAGCTGAAGGAGCTGGGGATGTTTAACCTGGAGAAAAGGAGTCTCTGTGGGACCTTATTATTCTCTACAATTACGTGTAAGAGCAAGGTGGGGCCCAGTCTCTCGTGCCAGGTAACAATACAACAACAGGAAACAGCTTCGAGTTGCACCAGGACAGGTGTAGATTGGATGTTAGGAGGAGTTTCTTCACTGAGAGGGTAATTAAGCATTGGAGCAGACTTCCCAGTAAAGTGGTGGAATCATCATCCCTGAAAGCATTCAAAAATCATGTGGATGTGGTTTTTAGAGACAGGGTTTAGTGATGAACTTGGCAGTCCTGGTTAATGGTTGGACTCAATGATCTCAGGGCTCTTTTCCAGCTGTAATGATTCTATGATTCAATGAAATACATCCTGGATTAGACATGACAAGTGTCCTTCAGCAGTTACCAAACAATGGGGTGGTTCTGGTTTCTAAGATAACAGTCAGATACTGGTGTGCTTCAAGGCAAAAACACATGCAGCCCTTGGGAACCTGGCAGTATATTCTTTAGTTTCCTTTTTGCTAAGTACATTGGCTTAATGTTATTCCATAACATCTATTCATTACTGCTAATGAACATAGAAATGATAATGAAGATGTAGCTCCAATTTCCTACTGTACCTGTAAAATAGTAGTAATTTAAATGAGGCCATGCAAACCATAAAATTACAGCATCACACACTCTCATTGCAATATGATTGGATTGCCTCTCTAAATGGTTCATCATCAATCCCAATAAAGGTAAAGTGTGGGTCTAACTGTTGTCTTGAATCCAATAGTTTAATTTTATTGCCTCAGTAGCAGCTGTTTAAGTGCCCCTTACTCTACCACTCAGTGCTGTGATACGCCTTTCCCATAAAGGAAGTTCATCAAACCTGCAAGGATTCTGCTCCAGCCCACCACAAGGGATACTCCCAGGTTTAGAACTACACAGATTATTCAGAGGGACATAAATGAGTAAAGGAGGTGTGAATGTCCCTATTTTCCCTGAATTTAATTAGAAATCAACAGAAAAAAAAAAATTAAAATCATAGAATAACCTGAGTTGAAAGGGACCCACAAAGATTATGAAGTTCAGCTACTGGGAATATTCACCAATAGTTCTTGAGTTATCCAACCATCCACAGGTCATTACATTCATGAAGGAAAGACATGCAAGGGTCAGGAAAATATGGAAACTCAAGACCACTTTGGAAGTCTTCTAAAAATATCTAGGTACTAGTGAACCCTAAGTGAAGGATTTTCTGTTCTAGATGGTTGTTAACTGTCAGGAGATTCCTGGAGTGGACATCATTACTGATAAATCAAGAAAATATTTAAGAAAAAAATAAATGAGGCATTTAATGTAGTCCAATATCAAACTGAAAGACAAAAATGGAAATGTAAATGTGTTATCAGGATCCAGGGTTCTATTCAGTTAATATTTTTATCAGCTGAATTTTACCAGTAGGCAGGAACCCATTCTGTCTGATACTCTGAGAATGTGTCATAACTTCTAATTATTGTAATTCTTGTTCCAATTTCAGTACATTATTTGAAGTAAGAAACAGTGCCAATGTCTTAAATGGGGAAAAAAACCCACATAGGGAAATTGAAGCTGATCAAAACGAAGGTAGAAAGTGCAAATTACTTTGCAGTGTTCTAATGCAGTTTTTGAAAGCGCTTATATAACCTATACTCAAGCAAAACTCCTTCTTTCTCACTTTAAATGTGTTTTTTTAGTGGAAAATTTACATTTATTTTGATTTTTCTGCTTCACT
This sequence comes from Illadopsis cleaveri, assembly GCA_013399915.1. Lineage (NCBI taxonomy): Eukaryota > Metazoa > Chordata > Aves > Passeriformes > Timaliidae > Illadopsis > Illadopsis cleaveri. Next base: position 372,443 of record VXBB01012551.1, read on the forward strand.
ATGGTGGCTGGGGATTTGTAGGCATGCATACTATGGAAATATTTTTTTGTAATTTGTAAGTTGATGCAGAATGAAATATTGCTTCCTTTCTCTTTCATATCAGTTGCAATGAAAAAGGTACAGCTCACAATGGACACATGACAGGCACTCTGGAAAGAAGGGAAGTGCAAGGAATATTTCATTGGATGCCTAGGCCTTGGAATGCAACTCTAGCCCTATGGTGCAGAATTTTAAGTTTTAAATGCCCTACTGTTGTACCTAAGAGGAATTTTGGAGGTATTTTGGTGCATGTCAGGAATATTTTGAAGAAGGAAAGCCTCATTTAAATGGAAATGGATGGCAGTACTATATCCCACTTCACAGAGCAGTTTTAACTGTACACCTTTTGATTGTGTGCAATAATGAAAGATCTTTATAGTTTTATTCTTGTGTATTATTTCCCAGCTAACCTAATTTATGAGAACATTGATAATTTATTGTTCAAGTGCATATGAAATGCCAGTAATACACTGCCAGAGTGTTTCCCAGAAAATGTATTTTTGCTTTGTTTTCTAAAATTAAAATTATTAATATTCCATGAGACTAAAATATAATGTTATCATTTTGTTTTCAGGAGATTTTCACAAACATTTTATGCCACAAGGAGAATAAGTAGAAATATTCCCTCTACAGCTACTGTACATATTTTATTGTAATCTTCTATTGGTTTTCATTTTTCAGTCTGGAGTTTCGCGACCTGGATGACAGTGGTTATGCTGATGAAGTTGTTCAGCTAATTAATATATAATGAAGTAATAGCTAGGTTTATCTCTGTACTTCCATACTAATGCCCTGTAACAAGGGCTGTTTATAAATAAGCATTCATGCTGAAAAAAATAGTTCTGTGAACACAGGTCATTTCAGGGAGAAAATCAACTAATGCATCAAGGTTGATGAAAAACAAACCCAACAAAGCTTTTGGTGTGAGAATAAACTTTCATCTTGACAGGTTTTATCATTGTCCTTTAGACAAGTGTAAAACAGCACCTCTGGAAAATCCACAAAAACAACTGTTTATAGAAAATCCTATTAACCACTTCTCTCTATGCCTTCTTAATGGGGCCAATGAATGTATATCTGTACTTGAGACAAAGTCTCATAAATTGAATTTTAACGTCTCTGGTGCATTCCACACATCCATCCTGTTTAGTAGGCTTTAAGTGTGTGCTTTAAGACAATGAGTAGGAAATATCAATATTGCTGGCATGAAAATAATTGACACTTAAAATAATTTGCTAAATAAGCATGCCATTGAATTGGGTCATTTAGCATATGCTAATAGAAATATTTGAGACTTTTCTAGGCAAGTGTCAAAGCACAGGACTTTCTCCTTGTAATTATGTAATTATTTTACTCTATTTACTTGTAATTTTAATGAAGGAGGGGCTGTTTGTTACTTTTTCATAATCATGACATGTTTTTTGTGAAGCATATCCAATACTAATAAGTTCTCTAAATAATTTTGCAAATGTAGCAAAATTTAGCAAAACTATCAGAAGATATTTCACTATATATGTCAGTATTATTAAGTTCATGGCTTCTTATTTTCTGGTCTTACTGGGATCTTTGGTGATGTATTACATTTTTTCCTTTTCCTTATTTATTTGACTCACAAAAAATCCATTTTCTTAGTTCTAAGC
>VXBB01012551.1:374209-438202 GCA_013399915.1 Illadopsis cleaveri
TAGGATATTTTTTTTCTGTGAATGTACTTTCCAGAAATTTAACTTTCAGAAAAAAAACCAAAAAACCCTGTAGAGAGCAAGGAGTGATGTTTGGGGTTGTTTTATCAAATCTATAGCATATTAATGAATTTATTAAGAAAATATTTTCCCAGATTCCTAATGTACTCACTAAGTGGAACTAGAGCACTTTCAGGCTTGATCTTCAATGGGGTTTCATTGTGTTCACTCTAATCTTGTCTGATTTTTATTTTACAGTCCACAGAATCTCTAATTTCATTTCCATTATTGCACCACACAGGGACAAAAACAACTCTATTTCTACAAGCCTACTAATTATTAAGAGTTTCATCTGGTTTCAGAAATGGATTTTAGATTAAGCTATTGTATGAGAAGCTACATGGGTAAATCTATATCATAAATATAAATCTGTAGTTAGAAAGAGGAATTTTAAACCTTTCAAAACATTTTAAATGTTTCTATGCATCTTTTTTAACATCTACTAAACATGTTACTTTTCCAAATTATGCTTTCTGCCCACAATTGTTTTTTTCGTGGTTTATTTGGGAGACTTTATTCATAGACATATCCTACATCACAGCAAGTAAACCTTTAAGGGACTGTATGAAGATAATTGAAAACCTGCTCATATCTGTTTTTCACATTTTGGCCACTTGATGCAGGAAGTACCTGAAAGCTTTAGCAAGGGAAGAGGTGCCTACATGTAGTTATCATAACAGCTGAAATCACAAGAACTACAGAAATACCCTGAGTCAGCAGAGTATTTTATTAGAATAATGCAATAAATTCTACCACTTGTCTTCAGTGAGTTTCTAAATAAGCTTTAACAGCATCTTTTATGAAATACAGGTTGATTTTGGAGTCAGCATCATGACGTCATTGGATTATCAACTATCGATTTCCTTAAATTAGGAGCAGTTAGGAAATAAATTATTAACAGATGTGTAGAGCAGGAAAAATATTTTTGTGCACTTTTAAAAATTTTTATTTATTTCACAGTTTGTAGTAAATTGTCCCACCAAGCAACTGTGTCCCACACATTACGATTCTTCTTCCTGAATAAAATTTGTAAATGTGCCACAAAATCTCATCCTGGTTTTGGATGAGAAGCAGATGTAAACTATGTTTGGATAGTTTTAAATACTTCCACTGTATCTAAACCAAATTATTTCATCTTTCTAACAGATTTACTTCTTGTACCATTCTTGTTACATTACAAAGAACAGTGAAACTGTCTCTATCACCAAATTATTTTTGTCTTTTTCTGAAGGCCCAATTCAGTGTGTCCATGAGATTTTTCAGTTTTATTTGAATAGAAGTGCTTATCATAAAGGTTATGGTGAAAGTTTTCACCCCAAATGCCATTTCACTTTCTTTTCACCTCCTTTGAGTATTCTTTCACACCCATAATTTAGTGCTTTCCCACTGGGCCATCCCTGGTGTCCATTTTTTACACATTTTTTCAGAGCCCTGGAAACCAGGACTGCACAGCTGCTGTCATCTATTTTATTTTTAGGTTTGTTGTCACTTCCATTTCCATATTACACTTCCATTGTAATAAATTTTATCAGAAGAAAAACAGGGATGATATTATTAATTAAAATGGAATTTTGGATGACCTTAAGGTGATGACAAAGGGATAAGAGCCAGGACATGGAGAGTAAAGTCTGGTGTGGTTTACTGGGCTTGTCATATTGGACTCAAGCTTTGTGATACAATGAGCAAGTTTACTAAACTACTGTCTTAGTTGTAAGTTCAGAATGTCTTATTTTTATCAGAAAAACTATTGTGTCCTATAATTAAAAATAAGATTTTTGTAGCCATATGGTTTCCCTGGAAAGGTTGTACTTCTTTTCTGCATATTGCACCTTCAAATATAACAGCTCCCTCATCTCTGCTGTTGTGACAGCAGTTGTTCAGCCTCTTAATTCCTTTTAAAAAGCCCTTCAAAAACATTAATATGTATAACAATGCCTTTGCTCAGTGCACAAGGGAGCTACTGAAACCTATTCAGTGATCTGCTGCAGTGACCGTTTGTAGGAAAGAACCTATGTACTTTATGACTAAGATAAAATAGCTGGCTCAGAGAGAATTTCAAAAGCATGAGGAGCAAGTTAATTGCTGATAGGATGTGGAGTGCCACCAGACCATAGTCTTAATTCAGTGCTGCTGGATGCCTTAGTTTCCTCTCCTGCGATGGAATTGCTCTCCTTTTGCTTTAGGACACCAAAACAACCTTGGGCTGAGGTTTTGGTCAGAAGCTGGTTCACTGATTGCATAGCCCCTAAATGGCCAGTGACGCCTTTGTGGTGGTGATAGAGCCCTTCATAAACTCCCAGCTCTGGACATCTATGGTGTCTGTGCCCAGGGACTGCAGTGTTTTCAATTGTTTTTGAATTTCAAAGCTAAAATTAAAAAAAAAAAAATTAACATCATCTAAGCTAAAAATCCTAGCTTTTGCTATTATAGTATTTAGTCTATAGAAAGAAGAGCAATGCCAGGCTATGAAAATCTTGATTATTGTTTTTGTGCTTCCTTTTTCTTCAGAATTTCCTTTCTTGGGAGAATTTAGGAAGTTTCAATTCCTGTCAGCTGAAGTCTCTAAGCAGTCTCAGCTTGGTCCAGATAGCCTAATTTTCACCAAACCCTGAGAAATAACCAGGCAGCTTCCTGGTGAAGCCAAAATCAGGATAGACTCTACTCCCTTGCTGGACAGTTCCAATAGAGTGGAGACTACTAGAGGTCTTTCCACAAAATGTGTGGAAACTAAAACATCCTGGTCACGATGGCTATCCAGGGCAATTGTGGAAGCCCTCAGAAATGAGTTTTCACATTCTGTATATCCTGTGTGAGGTTTCTAGGGGTTTTCAGCTTTTCATCACATCTTAAAATGAGAAAAAAAGTAAAAGAGGATTTTTTTTTCTAATGTTTTAAAGATTATATTTTACCCTGTCAGAACGATTATGAATGAATTGGTATAGCAATACTTACAGCTCACTGGCCTTATTTTTGGGTGACTATCTGAATATAATGTTCTAAGGGGTAGAGTGGCTTGTGTCAACAGTAGCCAATAGCACCATTTTGCATCTACAGTATTAAATTTCAGCAAAAAGAAGTAGTAACATGGACAGCACAACTGCATGCATTCCTGACACAGGAATTCCTGACATTCAGCTGCTCATAAAAGCCTGGGGGCTCAAATTATTCTTGCAAACTTTGAGGAATTGACAGGGTAAGGGAATATTTTTATCTCCCTTTTCCTTCTTTTGATTTCTCTTGAGTGGATTTGTTTGCTGTTACCTGGTCCTTCCTGGATACTTACATTCTAAAACAGTAATACTTTTATTCTTTAGTGACGTTATAAAAGCTGGAAAATAATTGGGGATTTTATCTCATATTTGGAAGTTGAAGCTATATGTATATTTTTTCCAGCTTTCGACAAGCAACATTCAAGAATTCAGTGTGATCATTGGTTTTAAAAGAAGATTTTGTTTAAAAACTCCATGAATAATAGATTCTTGGAGTGATCATTCATATCTCCATCACATTTCATTTTCTTGCAGCAACTTTTGATAGTTGACAATAGACATAACTGACAATGGAAGAGCTTTCATTACAGTGATGGTAGTATACAGTGTCAGTATTCCAAGAAATTACATACTAGAAAAATCTACATTTGCAGACTGCTTTACAAAAAATCCATAACACCCATGAAAATGAGGAAATTCAAAGCTAAGACCAAATGTGGGGATTTCTAAAACAAGCATAACTTAGGGAAACTGCTGCATTTTTGTGGTACTTCCAGCTTTTCAAAGCCTTTCTTATTATATTCTCTATTTCTAATCTTGGCTGTTTATCTGTGCCCATTCCCCTTTCTCAGAAATAAGTCCAAAATTACTCCTGAAAACAAATTTTCACTCCAATCAATGAGTAAGTGAGGCCAAATTCACTTTTCCACTCTTCTCATTTAAAGTTTTCCAGGGAAAGCATTGGAAAATTTTTCCTTTATAAGGCAGGATTATTTTTCACTTGAGAATCCCTATGCAGATGTCTAAAATAAGACTTTTAATACAATGAAAGTAAAACAAAATAAGCAATGCCTTAGAAGTGATCAACCTAAAGTGTCTTCTAAAGATTCTTACCTTAGGAATAAACTTAAAATATTGTTATTTATTTCTGTTTAGTAACTGGCACTTCTATAATTGCATAAAACATGGGTATTTTCAGTTACATTGTGAACCTGACTCTGATTCTGTTCTACATTTGAAGCTCACTTTGGAATGAGTTGTATGTACAAAACACAAAGTACATAGAGACTTGAGTAAAAAAAAAAAAAATAAAAAAAATCTGGCATTCAATAATAACAGCCAGAAACCTGTTTCACTACCTTTGCTATTTTATTTTCCCTACCTGAAAAACTTCTTTAATCACTTGTCAGTTACCAATTCCACCTTTTATTTCACCAGCAATACTTATTATTTTCTGGAAGATTATACTGCAGATATATTTTGCAAAAATTATTGCTTTTAGAGAAATATTCTACAACTATTAACCCAAATTTGTGACTCTGACTTTAGAAGAAAACTGACGTGAATGAAAGGAATACTTTCTTATCATAACTGTCACTATTATCCTGTTGTGGTACCTCAGCCTCATGAATTTAAATCAGTGAGAAAACAAAACAAAGTGAAATGTAGCTTGGTCTCCCTTCCAAGTTTAATTTTGCCTTATGAATTGACTGTGTGCCAGCTAAAACATCTTGAATTTATTTAAACGCATTTCAGGTTTTCTCAGCCATAGATTTTTTTTTTTAATACCAGGAGTTGCAAGAAGAGTCACATCTCCAACACTTGACCTCTGTTAGCTGCAATAATATATACCACACACTTATCGAAGCTGTCTGGATTACTGAAGTTCCCTCTTTAACTTGTACAAAGGTTATTCCTACTTTTTAGTGGTAGTTTTGTGTTTGCTTGACTTTTTGTCAACAACTAAGGGAAGTTTGCTGTTGTAATAATTAGAGAAAAGGAGAAATATTCTGCTTCTTTATCCATATATTCCATTTATATATATATATATAAAACACTTTGCACTTTGAAGTTATTTTTGATATAGTCCAAAAGTAAATGCATTTTAAGGGGCAAAAGAACAGTGGAGCCTTAGGCAGTGAGGTAAGTAAACATCAGGTAAAAGACAAAAGCCTGGAAGACTTGATTATGCCACTTGGCTGCTCTCCTGAGGAAGATAAAAGAAGCCAGGACATGCTCTGCTACTCCCTGCATGTAGAAGTCAGGCTTGGAAACAATACTCTGACATCTCTGCCATGCAGATAACTTCAGCAGGCTAGGCTGCTGATTTAACTATTCACTTTTTGTATTTTTTGTGGCCACTGATTGACAGCTACAGAACATATTCTACCAGCTTGATCTTTGTGTACTGGCTTTAATGAAAAATAAAGACTTAAGATAGGAAAGGGATGAAATTGAAAAGATAAAGTGATTAAATAAAAGATTGGGATTCATGAAGGCTCTGTATTCTGCCAAGAAAATGCAAGAAGAACTTGAGCCAAAGTGTTGAGTGGTATGCACACAGCCAAGGACACTGAAGGCTGTACAAACTTCTGCTGCTCAAAGCCTGCTGGGAAATGCAATTCCGAAAGAACAGCACTTTACTGATCCTCAGCCTTTGAGCAGCCGAGTTACAAACATGGGGTAACCCATTGTTTTATAATGCCTCCAAGCCAGAATATCAGAGGACAGCATATTTGTATTCTATTCCCTATAAATGTAATGTCAGTTACAACTGCCACCACTGGGTTTTGTGCTAGATCAAACTGCCGGTGCTATGTCTTGTTTTGCTGATACAAAAATCTAAATCATAGTCATTATCTGGGGAATGAAGAACCTGAACTCTGTGAGATGTGAGTTTGCCCTCCAATATGTGTAAAAGAAGGAGTACGAGGAGTTTCTGGTCCATAATGATCCTAGAAAGTTGCTCAGTCTCTGAAAGTTATCATTTAAAATTCCAGTTATTAGAACTAAGCCTAAAAGAAGAGAATAGCAGAGGTAGTTTAGTTATTCTTTTATATGTTGGGAACCCCAGTTGATATTGCATCATAATCCATAATCCATGCACTAGGCAGATCCTGTCTATGGAAGAGGTTCTCTTATTTTGGTCATTCTTCTGTAGAATTCTCTTACAAGAAAACAACTCTGTCCATAATTTCTAGTGCTGAACAGGAACGAGGTTCACAGGACATCTTATTGCTGCAGTTCTAGATAAAGGCAAGGCCACTGCTGTGGTGTGATCAATAGTATCAAGTAGGAACTGCCTGTATTTCTCCTGAGGCATGTGTGCAGCACAACGCAGGCCACGCAGGCACAGTACTGCATCTGCTCAGGTAGATACACCTGGCTGTGAGATGCACACTGGCTCTGACATGAACACTGACTCTGAGGGGTGCAGTGATTGCTGGGTCAGAACCACTGTGGGAGTTGTTTTGGGTTTCTTCCGCTCTGAACTTCGACACTTCCATAGTTCAGAAAGCAGAGGTTCCTGAAATGAATATGAAGCACCAAGTTGCACTGAGCAAGAAAATATTGGAAGGGTTGTATATACTGGGGAGACAAAGTAAAATAGAAGGGCAAAGCCATTTTAGATACAAAGTCTGCCTCAAGTTGTGTCCCTGTAGCTTCTCTCTTCCTTGACTGGGAGTCAGGCTCTCCAATGGCAGTATTAGGATCTGTGTATGAGGAATCTGGCTGTGACGGCTTCAAAAACAAAAACCAGTAATAAAATGGAAGAGCTTTGAGATAAATCTCCAGGCTTTGATATCCGTCTTCTCAGGGAATGATGATCTGTCAGTTGCTCTTATCCTAGCCTTTTCCTTTTACAGATAAGTGAGATACAAGCATCTAGACTCCCTACAGATGATATTATAATTATTTGTAGGCTCTGAAAGGTAGGTCTGTGGAGTTACATCTACAGAGATCATTTTGCCCATGGCCCATGCCAATTCTATTCCTCATGACTTCTGTCACCTACTCTTCCTTACACTAGGTGAGCTCTCCAGATCCTCCTAACTGGAGCAGAAGTCTGTGCATCAATCTGTTGAAGGAAACTCGCTTAGTTCTCAGAGAATGAGTTCAAGATTAAGCTATTCCAAAGTCCTCCAGTTCTTTGCTCTGCCACTTGAGAAAAGGCAAATAACAATATCATTATATTTCAGTATATTTCATGTCACCGATTTGCCAAAAAGAAAAGAGGAATTTTACAGTTTTGCCAGTCACTCTTCTGAATATATTTGAGAGGCACACCCTAAATCTGTAAAAAGAGCATGTCACACCTAAAAAGTATTCAGGCACACGCAGCAAAACATAAATGTGCACAAACTCCATTTCTTGCATTCAAATTGGAGAAACAAAAGAGCTTATAAAATGGAAGTTATGATCTGTGCACAGATAAGAAGATTACAAAGCACAGTGAGTTTAAAACAAACTCATGAAAAATTGCTCTGAGGGAGAAAGACTTTAACAGCTAAGCTACCTGTTAAAAATGTAAGTGAAAGTAAAAGATGAAAAATATGAAATGGCCATTATATAGAATAATTGCTGGGATCCAAAATAACAGGAAAGAAATAGGAAATGAAGAGGAGACTCAAAAATAATAGAGAAAGGGGAACAAAAATAAGATGGCTGTAATTGTGGGATTAGGAGAAAGAGTACTTTAGTAATAAAAATACTGTATTTTAATCCAGAGATAATTTACATCACATGAATTGGAATCTGCAGTTCTGAACTCAACATCGACAGAAGTAGCTTTGCTGTTGCCTTGCAGACACTTGTAATGTGAATCTAACCACCAAAAGACACAAGCAAGAGCACAGTGCCTAGCTGGGAATTGTGACCATGGGCACAGGAGCACACACCTCTGCTTAAAGTCTTTGATATGTGTTCCTCCTACAGGGGAAGACTTGAATGTTAAACTTGTCCTCCAAAGAGTTAGTCCATGTTAGGAACATATTAAAGACAAAGGGTGTTGTAGAAAGGTGACTGGTGACCTTGCATTGAATTTAATCTGTTAGAACAGAATTATTTTAGCTGGCATTCATCTTACTGAGAGAATTATTTCTTGGCACTCATTACTGTAGCAAAGGAACACATAATGAACATTAATAGAATGTTTTCATCATCATAAGCCTTATGTGAGCTAAGAATTAGCCCCTTTTGCAGGTGGTGAACTAAGCCAAATCCTTCAACATGATGAATGTGTCCTACATAGTGTTGCATGCCCCTAAATCCCATTGGAATTGCAGAGCAATGAATACCTTAGAGAAAGCTTTCAGACATCCAAGCACTTTGTTTAAATGATTTGCTAAAAGTTCCACATACATAGCATTCCTTATTCTCAATTACACTAAAACCATGTTACATTAACTGGGCAGGAGGCCAGCAAACGCAATCTGAACCCCACAATACCAACTTAGTGCCTTAACCACAAGATCATTCTTTCCTCTTAAAACAGGGGCAAAAAAATCCAGAATATTTGGAAAAATGGCACAAATGGCAATCTGTCAATGAGGGCAAATGGATAAAAGCAGGGAAGTGGTGAGTAGGGTGTGTGTGTGCATAAGGAAGCAAGAAAGGAGTGGCAAGATGAAGAGGCTGTGGAGAAGGTCAGTAGTAGCAGAAAGTGCGGAGAGACAGTATGAGGAGTAGAAGAGGTAGCACATGATAAAAGGAGGTCATTATGGCACTGAGAACCAACATAGTAAACAGTAAGGCATGAGTAAATGTATTGTACATATTTTAAATGAACAAATCTTTAGTACTCAGTATGTCATTTGTATCCAGACACAGGTAAAGCTCTGGAAAAAGAAGTCATTTGTACCTTAGAATGCCACCATCGCTCTAAATATAATGTGATTTCTACCAAATGGTGGTTTGGGGTTTATGCTTACTGTTAATTGTCCTTTACAACTCATGTGTTTTCTTCTTATCATGTTACAGTGTTTATCTTGATCGCCTAATTATTGCAAGTTAAGCTGTATTTCATTACATTGATCTACCACTACAGTAACCATTGTGCTTTTATTTTATTTATTATTGTCTTCACAGAATTATCTTTCAGGTCCTCCTAAGTCCTACATAACAGCTTCTAGAAACTTCTTGAGGGAATACTTGTCAATAGGATTTCAAAGTCTTGGGAACTAACATAGTAAAATCCAAGGGCCTTAGACAGAGGCTTTGATCGTGCAGTTGTGTGTCCTACCATCTTTCCCACCCTTTTTAATCCCTTCCACTTCTACTGAAGCTAACTACTGCCCAAAAAGCAAAGCACAATTTGTCTAAGAGGGAACACATTTATCCTGCAGTGTCACTTCTTATACTAGGTGCTGCTTCAGAGAATTCCTTCTACCTGCCAGGTCCCACTCTTCAATGATGGATATACCTCTGCAGGAAGCGAAGATGAGCTATATAGACAAAGGCAGAGCCACATGCCTAATGATAGAAGAAAGGCAAATTTTTTTGAGAAAGGTAATGTGCTTCACCAGAACAGCTCATACTGCTAATCTCAGGCCCACAAGTCGTTCATCAAGCATGTAAAGTTCTTCTAAATAATTTTTGAACATTTACTACGATATTATAAAAACTACTACAATAGTAGTAAGAAGAGTAGAAGGTGGCACAGGAACACGCTGACCCAATTGCTCCTGCAAAATTTCTCAAGTTAGGTTATCTATCTATTGTGTCTCTGGCTGAAGATAACACTGATGCCTAATACTTTCACCTGATTTCATACACAGTGATGAGAGACTTCTGTGATACAGCAGACTCTCTTCAAAGACAGACCTTCCAAAATGATCCTCAAAGATTTGCTGCATCAGATTTTCTGGCAAGAGGGATGAATGGTCTGATCAAGAAAATGTCAAGAGCGGTTCCTAACCTTGTGCTCATATTTCCCTTTTTAGAGGGAGAAGTGGCTAAACCTAAACTCCTCCAGGACCACAAGAGAAGTGATAAAGAGCCAAATGTCTATTACTGGGGGAGAAGGGTGAGCTGATAGACATAGATCACTCACTGGGAGTAGCAGCCAACCTGTCATCCAGTCTATTAACACCACAGTCACTTACCATAACTTTTACTCTACACTGACCACAGGCTATGTATTTTCAATGAGAGAAATATATTTGTCAAAATACCAGCTTTCGCTGTTAAAAATACCATTCTTGTATTTTGGGTGTCACCCCTGGAGGGACTGGTCACTTGCTGAAAGTGTGTTGCAAATGCCTCACAAAAGTGAAATGTCTTGTGAAGCAGCCAGAATCTGACTACTATTTTTGTACAGCAGGAGAGCATTAAAACATCTTTTAAATAATCCCACTTCAGGTTTAAACTCAGCACTGCAGAAAGCTGTCATGATTGTGATTTTGATTTCAGAGTCTGAGAGAAAGGGAAAATTACCTTTTTTCCTGTTATAATGGAAGTGGGTCCTTTCTGTGGTTACTGTACAGAGAGCTTTGATGTTTTAGGGTAGAACTGTAGGATGTAATTCACTGTTCATGCTCGAGAAACTGCTCACACACAGCATAAATGTAATTTGAGTTTAAAGAAAAACAAAAACACACGCATGCACACACAAAGATTAACTCAGGTCCTGTAGAGAATATTGATATGTAGTGAATTGGTAGAATTTGATCTCTTATGTGTTCATCCTCTCCTGTGCATTTGGTTTTATTCTTCTTGTGCTTTGAGCTCTCTGTTATTTTAACATAGTGCCAGATATCAGAATACTATAAAAACATTACCTCACACCAAGTAGAGCACAAGAGCACACAAATGATTGATATAAATCTGGACACATTCAAGACTAAGTGTTGCAAGAACAGTAAGGCTTCTGGCAAATGAGTTTGACTCTCACAAAAGAATTTTTACTGGAAAATATGAGTAGGATGCTTTTTAAGGACTGCATTAGCCAAAATTTCAGTGCAATGACATGAAGACAAAGCTGTGAAGGATGCTGTGTGTGACCCGCTATAGGAATTCAAAGTGAGATTGGCAAAGCAATCACATCATGCCTAGGAAAATCTATGAGCATGTTACTGAATACCAGAGTGTAAGGAACAACAACAACAACAAAAAAGGCAGAACTATGATTCAGTTTCTCTAGGAAATTATATCCATTATTTTTAAAATCTATGCAATGGATCAGGTGCAAAAGCAAGGAATGAAATGATATGAATAGGGACACCTACAGCCTACAGGCCTGCTTATATCCATACAGAAAATTTTCAGCCATAGCATTTATTTGTTATTAAGAGCACATTGTACTGCTGATGTCATCAGATTATTGAGCGTTTCCCAGCTGAAATTGGTTGAATGAGAAGAAATCCTTAGAAAACTCAATAAGATCCATAGTTCCCATACATTTCAATTGGATTTGTTTATTAGCTGGTGTTATTGGCATGAGGTCAAATATTCAAGCCACTCCCTGGCTCTTTATCTTTAAGAGCCTATGGACATTAGTAGTCATTACTTAATTGGAATTTGCCTTTGAGTACATTTAAGAAAACATCAAGTATGAGAAACTAACAGCTTGCAAGAAATTTGTGGTATGCTTTGTATTTGACTGTGTATGTTTTCCTAATAATAATTTCTTTTGTTATCCCAAGGTCAAGAATCTTAATATTAAAAGGTTCTGTTATCTTCCCTCAGTCATTTTAAGAACGTGAATCATGAGAAAACTCAAAAATTCCTAAAACATAAAACAGGAATAAGCAAAAATTACTAAGTACTTTTCATACCTTATATTCCCAGCAGTTCACATAAAAAATAGGCTGATTTTCTTGCTATGCAATCAAGGTTGGATTGTCTACTCCCATGTGAAACAAGAAGCAGGTAGGATGTCACAAATCAAAAGGAGACACATAGACAAAAAACAGGAATGAACATAAAGTGTATTTCTCATCTTCTCCATGCCACAATCCCTGACATGTTGCCTAACGACTTCATGAACAGATATTGAAATTTGTAATTTCTTATGTTTTTTTCTCAATGTTCAGAGAGAGGTAACTTTTTCCACTAAAACCACATTATTCCTTCGGTGGCTGAATTAACATTTCTGAATACAAAATACTGCATATAAGTTGACTTAATATTATTCGGCAGACTAACTATGGAGAAGATTTCCAACCAAATAAACTAAATTAATGCCAAATCTTTAAACTGAGGAGAAATTTGATTAATGTTTTGCCTGCACATGCATCGTAGTGGGTTTGGCTTTGGACAGGGGAAGAAGCATATCTTCTAGCTGATCAGCTTTACAGGAAAAATGTCCCATCCTGAGTACACATGTCCAAAATGAAATGACTTGCAAGCTTTGTTGTTGTTATTGATAGACTTTATAAGTTCAGTTAGTTAAACGAATGAAGGAAATCACAACATCTGATGAAGAGTTTTGAAGAGTTAAAATAAACACCTTGTGAAAAGCTGCTTTACCATACACTACTTTTCCTAACCATTATGTAAGGAAAATATCTCCAAGCCTAGGTTTATTATGAAGCCATGAGGTAAAAGAAGTCTTGGGAAGTCAAATATTTATTTCTCTGGCAAGGATAACACCTTCACAGCTGCTGAAGCGGGCTCTGTACTTGTACAAAGTCACATTCTTTACTTCTTGATAAATGTGCTACAATGTATTTTTAAAATATGGTGTTTGGAACAGAAATAATGTGTGAATTCATCCTTTTGTCTCTCTCAGCGGTACTCTTTGTACTAATACAGAGGAGGGGTGTAAATCATGTTTAGTCAGAAACCCTGGCTACATATATAATTACTCAAGTCTAGGTCTTCAAAGTTCCCAACTATTTTTTGCAGAGATTGATCACTAGAATGTTTTATTTTGTTATGTAGACTAGATTACCGATGGATAGGTCTCATACTATTATATAAGAAGTGTTAGTGCTTAAAAACATATTCCTTAAATGAGAAGAGCCAAATTATTGCCATCACAGGCCTACTTAGCTGTACATCTTGGCTATTCCATTAGTGCTCCCAGACTGGCTTGGTTTCTTGCACTTGTTCTTCCCTTCCCTTTCAGTTCTTTCACTTACACTGGCAGAACAGCTGCTCCATCACAGCTTTTCCTTTTTTATTATTTTTAATGGTTTCTTTCATGTGTCTTGTTAATGGTGTGGACACAAGAACAGTTGAATCAGTAGGACTGAGGCAATGGCAATGGCAAGAGCCAGAATAAAGAGCACCGAGCATTGCGGGGCAGGGCAGAGTTCTCTTAAACTGGTTCCCAGCTGGCCACCTCTGGTCCTCAGTTCTCATTTTCTCTTTGGAGAAGCAAGTGTAATTTATGGCAATAATACAACTGTTCCTCACCCAAACTCTGTTACAGGGAGGAACGAACAACAGAATGATGGCTTGAGGATTCAGGTTCCAGAGGTTACAAATCTCTGAAAACTAATTAAAGACTGGTATTAAGCAAGCATCACTCATCCCTTAGACTTGTATCTAAGTTAAAGAAGACTCTTCAATATTTAGTTATTAGCTCATAAGTTCAAAACACATCAGAACTGCAGAATCAATATGGGCAAATGACAAGGAAGGTAGGGGCACAGCTGAACTGCCAAAAATTTCACCTTTTCCTACTTGAGGCATGATACAGTCTAGAAATGAAGAGATTTTACTGTTCAACTATATGCCTGGTAATAATTTTGTCTAATAATATACTTAAGAAATTGTTGCTTAAAATGTGTCCCAAAACCCCATAGTTTGGCTGAAATCTCCCTCCGTGTAATGGTGTGGAAGAATATGGGAGAGAAAAGCTCTGGTTTTGCTCTCTTTGTTCTGCATTTGTATGGGAATGAAGTAGGCTGCACTGCAGAACAGTAGTTTTGTCGCTGAAGATATCTCAGCTGATAAAAAGAAATAACCTTGTCACCTTCTGTATTCTTTGCTGAAGTTAACATTGTATTATTATGCTTCTGGTATTTTACGGTGAGACATTGAGTCAAACTAACATTTCTTTTGTCTTTTTAGTTTTTGTCCTCATTGTCAGAACCTTGACCTCTAGGCATAATGTGGGCATTGAATTAGACATCTTCTCTCTGTGGATTTTAGATATTTGCACCTTAACTAGAGACTTCAGCTCAAGAGAGTACCCCTGTTCTTCCTAACACTGGTGTAAAAAAAAGTAGGCGTCATTACAATACAGTCAGTGGAATTATTCTGGTAGAAGATGGGGTGAATGGGGCTCTGGATTGTCCATAGACTTTCAGAAAATTGGAAAAGATGTTGCAGTATGTCCTCCAATTACTATTAACAAAAGTGCTCTTCCCCACATAGGCATTTTTCTCAAAGTGCCAATTTCTTTCAAGCTCCTCTTCCCATTAAGACTTCCCCTGAAAGAGGGCAAATGAGAGTGATGCTCACTTTCATCAGCAAAGCAGTATTCGAAGACTGGCCTTGCTATTACTATGCACTTACAAGCAGCTCAGAAGCAATTGCAGCGCACTTGGTTGTCTAATTTGAAACGCTGAAAAATAAAGAAAAGGTTTTTTAAGGCTCAGTTCAGGAGGAGAATAGCCTGTGCAGCAGCATTTAAAACTTTCAAGTGCTTTTTAGAACAATCTTGGTAAGAATTTTTCCCTCTCTTCTCTTTTCCAGCATCTAGGATCTGATGTGTTTCCCCTGTGAGAATTCATGACAAGACATACCTTAGAGATAAGGCAAGAACTGTGAGAAAAAGGTTTACCTTGATTGTTATTAACATGCCCAGATTTTACAGCAAAAAGCAGACCTGGTTTTGGTAGGTGGTTGAAGGGGAATGTTCAGCTATATAGAAACTAAATCTCACTGCAAAACAAGCTGTGAGCTTTGAACAGTGATCCCAGCTAGGCTGAAAAATTGAATAACAAAATTCTGCACTGAGGTCTCTTGGTGAACTAATGAGTGAAATCCATTGGCTCTTGTCCTTCCTGTCCTTCATGGGCTTGGAAGAAGCTTGCTCACAGTCCATGAGCCCAGATTTCACTTGGACACTCAGACCTAACCCAGTGGTCAGAGTCCTGGCAGTCTGTTTAAACAAAAACAGTTTTCTTCTCTGTAATATCAAATTTATATCCATTTACATTCCTTTATATATGCTTAGATTAAGAGTGACAGAATCTAATTTAAGAAATTTTATTAATCATTTTTGAATCAAACTCTGTATCTATTTTGTAAGGGAAATTAAATAAAGAGATGTCCTGTTCATATTTATAAGGTATTTTCCTCTACCTCAGAAGCACAGCTTCTGGTTTATTGTTCGTAAACAGCTTCTCAGAAGAATGTGGGCTGAGAAGCCGTTTACACGGAGATACACACAGCTCTCTTTGCTTACATTTATTTTTTGCATCAGTACATAAGCAGCTGACTGCTGAGGAATACCCAGCACCACCATTCTTGGACTGGAGTGTTTGTACTTCACCCAGTAAAGCCATGTCCGATGGGGAGAGAATATGTATGTAAAAGAAAGCCTTAACAGTTTATAGCAAAGTCTGTGCTTTGTCAAATTGAATGCATTTATGGGTACAGTCATGCCTGTACTTTTTCTGCTTATAGGCCAGTTATTGCCCATCTGGTCTTATCAGAATTCATGAACTGTAGAGTTTGGAAAAAATTATGATGGAAAAATACAATTCTAATGCTAATATGAGGATGTGGTACTAAAACAAAACAGTTACAAGAATTTATAAGAAATTTTCAAAAGAGAAAAGTCAAAAGGATTGTAACTGAAGCAATCTGGTTTCTAAGTGGCTTTCACTTAGCAATCATGCTGAAAACACTGTTATGGGTTAGGTAAATAAAATATTTTGTGGGAGAAAATATTTACTGTTTGGCATCCTAGTGGTTTAAATCCCCTTTGATAAAAATCTAATGGAAATTTGCAGTAACCTTCAATGCCTACAGAGATTAAAGCTTTCTCATCAGGAAATCCCAAAATGCTACACAAAACACACGCATAGTGGTTTTGTTTTTAAGGGAAAAAGTGCGACAGTTTGCTCAGGCTGTACTCTTGCAGAGGCATAGAAGTGAAATCTTCATCTAATGTTCTTTGCATTTGATGGTTTCTTTCTCTTTTTCTCTTATATAAGTTCTGTATAGCTATTGTACATATATATATATAACATACATTGGGCGCATTTGGGGTTCCTGTCAAGTTTTATCTGTATGAGTAGAGTATCTGTATGAGTACAAACATGGTCTAGGTTTCATGAAAAAAAAAACCAAAAAAACTAAAATCAATCCAGGCCTGGATAGGAAGTCTGTGCAGGCTCAGGGTGCTGCTGAGAGCCTTTGAGTCCTTGCCCTTCAGAGGCAGTGTATGGATGTAAGACTCTTTTCAAATTAATAGGATCCAAATGGCTGGGCAAAAGATGATGAAATTAAAAGTTTCAAAGCTGCTTCACGTGAATTCTCTTTTAAATAGATGTAATTTGTGGGAGGAGAGTTTTTCAGGTGTTGATTTTTTAACTTCAAAGTTAGCAAAAACGCTCAATTACATTGCCTGGTATTTCTGTCGAACGGGTAGAATGATACTGGTAAACATACCTGACATCTTCAAATTACCACACTGCCAAGTCATTTACTTTAAGTATTTCTAAATATTATTTTTTGGTGTAATCATGTCTAGTGGCTCAGATGTAGGCTTGCAACAGAGCCCTCCATCAGGGAAATTAGCATTTTAGTCTTAAATGCTGAAGATTTCTCATGCTACTATTTTAGAGATGGTTTTATCAAACCTGTTCAAAGCAATGTTCCCTGTTGAAAGAATTCAACCTGATTCTGTTTACTACTGTTCAAAGTGCAGAAATGCAGAGATACCCTGGAACAAGTTCAACACAGACAATAGCGCTAGAGTGGTTTTGCAGCATTGAGTGGATTTTGAGGCCATTCTTGGAGGTCTCCTTAACCTTGCTTCATGTCTCTTTAATGAGACTACTGACAAAAATTTCAGTGTGAGCTGTTCAAGTATGACAAGACTGACTGCAAGCAACCTCAGTAGAGCTGCAGAGCACATTTTTGATTCTCTAGTTTACCTACTTGACTCTGTTCACTCTGTCTCCTCACAACACCCTGCCTAAATAACCTTGAGAAATGTAATTATACACTCACTATTGATTAGAAAGGATCCATATTTAATTATGCGTAACATGTTCCACTTTTAAACTTTTAGTTCTTTGTTCATCAACACTTCATGTCAGACTGCAGCTCACTTTCAGTCACTGCAGTAATGATCTTCATAGAAAAATGAGGTTTCCCCCTTACTGAAATTACTTAAAGAACAGACTTGCTTCTGGCTTCTCTATCTGCATGCAAGCTGTCATCCTTCCTTTGGTACAGAAGTGTGACCAGTCATTCCTCCTTGAAGGATCTTATTTGTTATTTTTGCAAGGAAAACAGTTTTGCTGAGGCAGTGCTTTGAGATCTTCGCACTGAATCTATACTGCAGTCTCGAGGGACCATGTCAGTTAAATTTGGACCTACAGCTGTAGCAGTTTCTTCATTTTTACTTCACAAAAACTGTTAAATAATAGTGGTATAAGATCATGTATTTGAGCAAACCTAAAGTCTTCTCTAACCTGTTCCTATTTACTGTAAAAAGACCCCTACTTTTCCAGTAAAATGGGAACATATAATTAAAACTTCCTGAACTTCAGCATACTAAAAACTATCTGACTTTGCAGGCACTCTCCTTAGAAGTAATATGTGGTGATTTGCCTCCTGTTTAATAAGGAGTCCTGCACGAAATAAAGCTTACATTACAATATTTTTCTCAAGTAGAAGCCTAATTGAATCTTTCTTCCACAGAAAATCTAATCTGATCCTTAGAGATGCAGATTGCAATTCTTGCTTCTGAATCTGCATCTCCCTGTGGGCAGGGTTTAGGTTTTCGTGGTTAGTTCAGTGAAGAATAAAAACAGAGGACTTTAGTCTTTATATGTGGTTCATATATGCTCTGAATTGGAAGAAACGCATGACAACAACTCACACCATTGTAGTACTCCCAAAAATCCAGACCTACCTGACTGCCATTCTGCACTGGGGATTTCTGCCTAGGCCTCCTTCAATCCCAAACATGGGCTGATTGCTACAGATAATTCAGGATCAAATTCAGAAGCCTCAAACTTGGTGCTAAGGGAATGAACTTGGGATGAAAGAAAATTAAAAATTCTCTCCCCAGTGATTGCCTCCTTCTTCTTGCTGAAATAGCTTCCACAGACTTTATGTAGGGTGATGGTATTCATAGGGACGTGCTTGCATCCATTAATCCAGCCTGCCTTTATATGATAACCTCATAGGAATCAGGGCTCTACATTGCAGAGAAGCTGTGCAGCCATGCCATGCTCCTCATTGTCTCTTGAGAGATTTGGTTGCTACCAAGGCAGTGCATGGGTGAGTAAAAGGAGAATGAATGTGTCCTCAGAAGACACCATTATAAAATACTTCCCTATGCAGAAATTGTGACATGAAAATGCACTGATGAGCTCGTTGCCTAGTGGGGCTATTTCTGGGATGTTTACCCTCACCTCTTCCTCAGAGCTGTGCCTACTGTAAGCAATCAGTTTTGAAGGTTTGCTTAAGATAGCAGCACAATGTTAAGCAGTGGAAGCATTTTCCTTTGAATATGGCTATACTCCAAGAGAAAGTAGCTATGAGTAGTTCATTTATACAATAAAGCCAGTTGTTTATATGCTCTGGGAGCTATTTGGATCCAAAATGTTATAAGCTGAGCAATCTTATAACTGGAAAGTGCTTTTAATAGCAAATGATCTGTATGAAGTAACAAAAAGAGAGAAGTTGCAAGGGAAGTATAAAGATCAGGTTCAACAGCATATCACAATAACTCATAGGGTTACAGAAAAGATTTATATGGAGTAGTTTCATGGGGTTCTGTTTGTGTTGAGATCATCCCTGGTAAGATATAGGACTACAAGGCACGATTCTGCCATAACTGAACTGAGAATGAGATATATGTATCCTGTAGTTGATAAAAGAGTACAATAGTACCTCATTATAAAAATGACAATTTGTAGAAACCAGGATGACTTATGGCTTTCCGTCACATTGAACAAGAAGAGAATAACAGGAGCAGTCCTAAGGCTTGTTCATTCTCTGAGCAAGAAGTAGGTCTCTAGATCTTCCAGACTGTCTTGATCAATGGGAAAAAAATAAAAAAACCACTGTGAAAACCTGTTTTAAAAAATCACTTATAAGTACAGTAACTGCTACTGGGTTTTAAAAAGATCTGCAAGAAAAGAGCAAAATAAATGTCTGACATTCATCTATCAGAATCTGGTTTGCATTTATTAAATGAAATCTTTTGTATGCCAGGAAGCAGATATGAGAAAGACATGGTTTTATAGTCAGGATATGGGTTGCTGGTAGTGTGTAAGTATATTCTCTTGGTAGTGAAAACTTGTGATTGAAATCCCCCATTTTGTAGTACTACTGTTTAGCTCTGGAGTATCCTGCAGAGTGTTTCTGCTCTTATTTCAAATCTGATAAATCCACCATGATGAATTGTGTTGTGTGCTTCTGAAAATGATAACATCCCTCAAATAAACATGATCATTTGTGGAACTGTAGAAAGGTGTACGAGGTAACAGTGGCACGACTGATAGGAGAACAATTTTATTCTCAGAAGTTCACTTTTAGAATTTAAAGAAATAGTCTGTGTGAGCTGAGACAGAAAATAAGGTAAGAATTTACCTGAAAACTACATCCAAGATACCTTTTCTATACGTATTTTTTTTTTCAGTGAAAGCTTATTGGCATATCCTTTTAATAGCCTTTCTTGCAGTTGTGAAGGAGGAAAAAATGAGCAGGGAATTACCTAACTAAAGTATTTCTAAACACCTTACGTACATTCTAAATGATTCATGGATATCCCAGTAACCAACATTTACATCAGATAAAGGGTTATGGTAATTGATTCAAAAATTGGTTATGGAAACTACGATTTCCAATCTAATTCTTGGAGACATGAGATTAAAAATTAGATCCCTTCTTTAGGAGTAATATGAACAGTAGTTACATTTGACATCCTGATCTCCAAGTATAAGTCGCACTGCACAGAAAATATGCCATCCATCTTTCCATCCATCCATCCATCCATCCATCCATCCCTCCATCCATCCATCCATCCATCCATCCATCCATCCATCCATCCATCAATCCATCCCCATCCCTCCATCCATCCATCCATCCATTCATCCATCTCTCCATCCATCCATCCATCCATCCATCCATCCATCCATCCATCCATCCATCCATCCATCCATCCATCCCTGCCCTCTCTTAGCTCCTGCAGGACCAGTGTTATGAGGCAGGCAGGCACCCAGGCCTGTATGAGTAGGTGGATCTGTTGAACACAAATTGATTTCTGTCAGGTGAGTAAGAAGACAGCTTGTAAAATAATGTAACAGTGTGTTTCACATCTCTTGAGGACAGTGTCACTACTTTATTGAGCTGCTTGGAGTAAAACTTCTTTAGAAACGTTGAATTACAGAATATGCTGAGTTGGAAGTGACCCGTCAGGATCATTGAGTCCAACTGGGCTGGCACAGGACATCCCAAGAGTCACACCATGTGCCTGAGAGCATTGTCCAAACATTTCTTGAACTCTGTCAGTCTTGGTGCTGTGACCACTTCCCAGGAGAGTCTATTCCAGCACCCAGCCACCCTCTGGGTGAGGAACCTTTTTCTAATCCCTTTCTCTTTTCAACCTAAAACTCCCCTGACACAGCTTCATGCCAAGGCAGGTTTAGGGGAGCTTTACTCCCAACACATAGAACTGTGTAAGCTAAATTGAATAGAACTGTAGTGCAAACACCAGACTGGATGTCAGTGTTTTTCACTTGATCATGAGTGGGAAAGAGGACAGTCGTGCACCTGAATTTCTTTTGTTATGTGTATTATTTATATGTCCCAAAATATCTTGCATCCAAGTTTTTTAGAAATTCTATCAAACATGGATCTTGCAAGGACCTATTTTAGATTCTTAAATTTCATATGTCCTCCCCCCCAAAAAAAAACAGGGGAAAAACCAAAGACTACAAAAACCTGGCAACTGAGACCTGATCTTTTTATTCAAGATATATGCACGCATATACAAATAAGTAGTGAGTTATATTAATATTCCATCTGACTCTATCATCATATGGGTGTGTTGCAATTGCCAGTTTATAGGCTGTTGTATCTATTTTGCAGGTGGTGCTTAGCCACTGCTTTCACGTAAATCTAGCACATAAAATGACTGTAGAAATCTTGCATACTCATCTACTGTGTTGTTTGTATTTTCAACTAGAAAGTAGTAACTGCTGCCTAAATGATAATGTCAACCATTCAGCTGGTGCTTAACTAAATAACTATTCAGTGCTGCTGTTGCAATAGGGTTATAGCAGTGTACAGTTCAGCAGAAGTAGCTACACTGTAAAGTTATACCTCAGGAAGTATGCATTTGGCAAGAATACATAGAAGACCACCATCTTTTAAAAAAAAATTAAGTGTTCTTGAATCAACTAATGTGAAAAATCAAAGAGATGCATGAAATAAGGAATTTTGAATGACAGACGGAGAGGTTAAAAAACAGAAAGCAGTGCAGCTGGATTTGGATTCCTACATAATATCTGGGCTGACAGACACAAATGTGAGACTGTGGCTTTGATTTAAAAAAACTTGTCTTTTTGGTCAGTCTGTCAAAGCTCTGAGAGTCATGGCTGTTCTGAAACAGGGAAAGTAACTTCTGCCAGCAACACATGTGAAAACAAAAATGTCAGATTTCATGGCATTTTAAAATATTCCTCTGACTTTTAAGAGATCCACAAAAACTTTAAGTACTAGAGACAATCACAGTGAGTCTCCTCATTGATGTTTTCTTTGGCTGCTCTGCTCCAGCTTCTGATCAAATTAATGCACACAAAAGCACTTCTGACAAGGCCCAGCTAAGAGCCCTATTTTTTCACATTAATACAAGAAGGAGGATTTTCAGAATGTGACCATCATCTGCTGTGAATTGCATGGATAAATATGTGTACTAGATAAGGAAACGGTAGTCAAATCGTTCCATTTTCTAACTGGCTCTGCCATTTAACCAACGTACAGTTATGCCCTCCCACAACGATTCATGTTGTGTGTAATATTCTGTCATTATCAAGGCCTGAGAAAGTCTTTGGACAAGTCATGTCTGACACAGCAGAGAATCTGAAAAGATTACATTGAGCTCTTCTGCACTCAGTCCATTATGGGAAACCTCGGAGCTAAAGAAACCACCTCAAATGGATTGCTGCTGGTTACAGGGAGTAGCAGCTACTCTGAAGGAATCATAACTTGGCCCCTCTTTTCAGCAGCAGTGATGCTTGGGAGCCCTGGTGGTCCTTGACTTGGGAGAGAACTTTTATGTTTGAAATAGCATTGCCTCACGAAAAATGTCATGGGAAAGAGGGCAAGGATATGGGGAAATAGAGGAAAAAACATCAAATGGCACTAGGACAAGAATTCTTTTCAGATGGATGTTTAGTCTTGGATAATGTTGAGAAGAGAATAGAATGGAAGAACAGGAGAAGGATGTGTAGAACAAGCATTTGTTATCCCAGGCACTAGAAGAAAGAAGTGAAGGAACTCTGGTTCCTTTAACAGCTCAGCAAAAGTTAAAATCTTGGTATGCCTCCCTGAACCATGTCTCATTACACTTTTATGAAGGTTGCTGTTTACTTTGATAGGAAATACTTGTATAAAAAATTAGTTTGGAGTTGAACTGTGGGAAGAAAATACTGTGCACGCCTAGTCAACACATTATGTGAGTGGACCAGATGCCCTCATATAAATATGAAGGCAGTAAGAAGACAAAATGAGGTTCTCGGAATTAAAAGTAGAAAGGACTGATACGATATTTAATTTCTTTAATCTGCTATGCTGAAATAACTGAAGAATATAAGCCTGAAAATTTTGTGGCACAATTGAGTAGAAAAGAATTAGTTTTGTCAAGTATAATATGCCTGTGAACTTAATATTATTCAGATGATGTCAAATGCAGAGCAAACAACATAAATGCTGAGCTGTGAGAAACTCTGTGTGAATAAATATGTGCCTATCACACTTTAAACATAAAATATTCATATATTTCAATGCTAATTCTTGCCTGACTGGACTGCTTCCTGAAAAAAAAATGTTATCACAGAAAATCACTGGATAGAGTTTATACTTAATATTATTGGTAAAAACAGTGGCTGGAAACACCAAGCAGCCCTTTTTAAAACTCCATTCTCTTTTAATTGTGAACCTTCACATTACAGGGTGATAATTAGAGGAGCAGACTTAGCATGGAGGTAAACAGCATTTTTTCTGCATCATTGCCTGATAGCGAGTGTGGAGCTGGTTGTGATTCACGTCCAGACCCTGAATAGCTGGTGTCTCAGAAGCAGCTACGGATTAACATTTAATAAAGAGTAGGTCAGCTATGACCAGCTTTAATTGAAAAGGGGCACCCAGGGATAATTTCAAATGTAGCACCATCGTTTCTTGCCTATTTGAGGGAAAGAGGAGCTCTCACTTCCTAAGTGCCCTTACTGCTGATAGAAAAAGCCCAGCATTCTCAATCCTTCTGATCAGGCCCAGGGGTAATACTAAACCAAAAATTATGTGCAAATACTCCTTTTCATTGGACATTTTGGTCATTCACGCACTATGGACTGAGAGAGACAGCTCACCTGTTTGAATGGCAAGTCTAAGAGAAGCAGCAATTTTAATCAATGCGCAAGCATTGCTCCTTCCATCACGCTACAAGTAAGCACATAAGCAATGGAAGGATCTGATTCTGTGCCTCTGTTCCTACATCTGTACCTTTGGAATATAATATTTAGGGACAAATAACCCTCTTTAAACTTGCGAGGTGCTGTGATAACAGAGTGATGCTACAAAGCTGTAAAAAGAGAGGTGCTCCAAAGCAATCTCTTCCTGGGGAAAACATCATGCACCCTATTGACACTGTAATTATGGAGCACTGTCCAAGCCTGCCTGCACCTGATTTTATGTCTGCTAGATTCCTCTGCCATGTTGTTGGTACAGGTTAGTGCTTGGTTAATGCAGTTCTCTCTTCCATGGCATTCCCAAACTTCAGGCTCCTGGGGGTTTATCCACCTTCTCAAAACAACAGCCTTGCCCCTCTTGTGAGCTCCCTATTTTATTTCTCACTTGGTTTTATAGTGTTACTTGTGTGCTACACAAAACTTGCCCTGGGATATTTTATTGGTTGTTTTCTTTCTCAATCATCAACCTTATTTTTCATACTCATCTTACAGCTGAATTTTCTTTCTCTCTCTGTACAACTCACCACTTGTGGTTACTGATGTTCTTTCTTTGTGCAGTTCCTGACATCTGAAACTGATTCTGTATAGCTCTCTGACTCATAAACTCTCAATTTTCTTCCAAGTCTCAGCTGAAGATCTACCTTTTAGCACTTGCCTGTATCTCTTAATTTTCTCATTGTAGTTTTTTTATTATAAACCCATCGATTTGTTTCTAAACTGCATATATTAAGTAGGAATACATAGTATATTTTTTAAAATTTATATAAAATAAGGCCTAATTGTGTTGGCCAGATTTTTCTTATTAGCATTAGCTGGAAAAAAATTCCATAGCTTTCCAAAGAATGACAGAGATATACTCTGGTGACAGTGAAAGAAAGTCGGGCACAGGATATTTTGCAAGAAGACTTGATAGCAATCCTAGATGCTATGCAATGCACCAGAATCTTCTCATCTGTGTGGTGGCTGGTTTAGATTGAGCACCAATCTGGTTCAGGGCCAGGAAATCCACATGGAGGGGAAAAAAAAAAAAAAAGAAGTTACAATAAGAAACACCAAGTCAGGGCTTCTGTGGTACAAACCTGGGACATAAATTCAGCATTTTGGTTATTGTCCTCAGTGAATGATCCTCTTTTAGCCCTTCACATTTCAGTCTCTGCAACTTATTGGTGCAAAACACTACAAATCTTGTGCACAGAAGGAGCCATAGCCTGTGCTTATCTTGGACCCTTGATCACTTCAGTTACACAGAGAACCTCCAAAAACCGCAAGCCCACCAGGCCTGCAGTAAGGCTTTAAGATAACTTTAAGTTACCTACATCAAATGAGTTTTCCATGTTCCTCCTCTGAGGCTAAATCAGAAAATAGAGAGTGCATGTGCTGCCCCCAGAGGCTGCGTCACTGGTGAAGAAGTCAGGCATTGCTAATTACAGAAGTGGCTTGTTGTGTCCTTCGGCTTAAGTAACTCAGGGGCTGATCCAAAGAGACCACAGGAATTGGTGAGAACCTTGTTCTACTTACTTCAGTAGACCTTGGGTCAGGCATTTGTTACAGAGTACCAAAACCTGCTTAAATACACCTCAAGTTTCTGTTGATCCCATGAACTCAATCAATTGTTCCCAGATGCCCTCTGCAAAAAAAAATTCCTTTTCTGTGAGATTTTAAATACAAACAGCAAGCAACATGAGAAGCCTGTGGGCAGCTGGCTTGACTTTTGTCCTAACTGGTCATGCATAACTTTTCTTGAGTAGAAAAAAAATTGCAATAATTCAAATTGATTTGGATATGAGTGCAGTCAAAAGGACTGAAATTGGCTGAAAATACCCTGGCTTGGAGGGAGCTTCAAACAGTACTGAGGAGATAAATAAGAAAAACAGAGAGTGGAACTGTGAGCAGGAAATTACAAAATTAAATTCAATCTAGAAAAAAAAAATAACACATCTTCTTCTGAATTGTCTTCATTGGCACCTTTTGTACTTCCTTTGCTCCTGATGTCCTTTTCTCTTGTAGTTTTTAAACAGGCCTGACAGGGCCATTGGTTTCAGGAAGGGTGTTGCTGTTTTGCCTCAGCGCTGTGTGAAGTGAATCAGTATGTCAAAGACCATGAGATGACTGCATGAAGTCTGGAAGGACATAACTGAGTTGCTCACAGTTTTCAGGAAAAATAAATGTGAATAATATCTACATATCTGTTCCTATATTAGTCTTTTCCTTATGACATGCTGAGAAGCAGACAATTGCCATTATACAGTCAAGTGGGGACCTGGCATTTCCTAACTCAACGAGAGATGTGTCCTAAAGAACTTCCAAACAGCCTTGAAATTCTGATCCTGGACACTGACAAGAGAGACTAGACAGGTTTGTTAGTGTGACACTGGATGGAAAAGAATTTAGATTTAATATTCAGAGCATTCAAACTAAATATCACTTCCCATAAGAAGGGAAGGGTTTCCCTTGGAAAGTGCTAAAAGACCTATTCCTTGGAATGCGTGAGAAGGAGTTGAAGTGAAGTAAGAGGCAAACTTGCCTTGGTAGAAGGAAGAACCAGCTAACCTTAAATTCATATGTGTCTAAAATGGATTCTGCAATGAATTTAATGGAACAGGTCTCGTAAAATGTTATCAGCTGAATTCATCTCTTCACTAGGAGATCAGTGCTTAGTTGAAGTGTTAACACTGATATATATTTGGAAACCAACAACAGCCTAGTTTCAGCTGCTTGTCACACATGTAGGATGGGTGCTAGATAAAAGTGACATGGATTAAAAAGAAAAAAAAAAAGAAGAGGGTTTAAGTATGAACCACAGAGGCACTGTGTTCCATGATCCCAAGAAAAGATCCAGAAGCCAGAAGAATTAGTTCAGATCTTGTCAAAGGCAGTTATTTCAGGGGTTTAATGAAGCCTGGCTACCAAACTGACTTCAGGAAAAGAAGGAAAGGAAGGAAGGAAGGAAGGAAGGAAGGAAGGAAGGAAGGAAGGAAGGAAGGAAGGAAGGAAACTAGCCTTCAGTTTGCAGTTATAAATTTGTGAATGTTGTATCTAGGAATTTGGTTAATCAATTAGTGATAAAAAATGTATCTGCCTCTGTATGTAGAACATTTTAGATGAAACAATGTATAGCCTAAAATGATTTGTAGAACAAAATGAAGTAATTATGATCTGGCCAGAAAATATCTATATGTATGAAAATCCAGTGCATACAAGAGCAATTGGCTAAGTCACCAATCCAATAGAGTTGGCATGCAGTACAGATAAGAGACCTTATTGTTCTACTGTGCTGGTGCCAAGCAATGTGAAAGAGGCTAAATTCTGATTCAGTGGCTTGCTATGTGTTTTTCATTCAGGCCAGATTTGCTCTGACTTCGTGTGCAGTGGTGTACACATTGTGTCCTGGGGAGGAACAACAATTTACTAATATTTGTTTGCTAGTTTAAACATTTGTTGGTTTGTTAGGATGGACATAAAGATAGAGAGAAAGAGGAAGGAAGATCTGAGGAACTATTTACTTGGGCAAGAAAGTGCAGCCATACAAACTAATGGAAAAATAGGTAAACACTTCATGCAAACTGATTTTCTTATTCATATACCTATCACAGTTGTGCCTGGTAAAAATCCAGTTTACTTTTTTTTTTGCAAGGAATAGCCACCTGTTTCTTTTTAAGGTACCACTCTGAAACTGCTTTCTTTTCTATTTGTGTCCTTTTTTCCCCCCTGGTCTGTATTTGGGGTTGATAATCTTAGGAGCAGAGTAGCTGAGATGCTGTTCACGATTTTAAAAGCCTGTGTGTCCCATTTTTCCCCTGAAAACAAAAACTCTAGGGGTTTTTTGATGTTTAGAAGGTTAGGAAGATTGCAAAGTAAAGGAAGCAATTACATGAGCCATTTAAATCCTTTGATAGACTCTCACTGGCAAGCCTAACTTGATTGTAGGGAGGATGGAAGAGGCAAGAAGTCTCATCAGAGACTTCCACAGTGGAAATGTAGACCTAAGAAAGTGCAGGAGAACAAAAGGGACAGATTGTGCCCAGATAAAATCAGATGCCTCAGTAAAGTACAATGGGAAATGTGGGGTTGGTTCAGATATGAATAGCAAATGTTGTTGCTTTTGTTATTTCAGATGCTGCTGTTACATACTGGGGTTTACATATTCTTCACTCTTTATGCATTTTTTAAATGCTTATTTATTTTTCCTGAGAAGAACAGATATATATCACATCCATATCTTGAAATATGCTGTATTCATAAGCCTCTGAATGACAAAATACATGAAGAAATCTAACACAAAAGATGAATTGTAAAAAAATAGAATGATGCATAAAACCAGAAAACAATAAAGTGTGGATTAAAATCCAAGAGGTGTTTATAGAACTGAGTCAACAAATCAGCTTGAACACACTCATACATTTACTTTAGGCCTATCTATAATTCAGTTTCTAGATTGTTTGCCTGAGTATGTAGGGACTGATTGCCCTCTTGCTTGTTTGTTTAAATCAGGAACATCTTCTGCGCATTTACTAATATAACAGTGACATAATGGAGAGATGAGTCAGTCGCAGAAAAAAGTTATATAATGATATTTTAAAAAGATGCTCCATAGTTTAGTGTGACGAAAAGAAAAGAAAAGAAAAGAAAAGAAAAGAAAAGAAAAGAAAAGAAAAGAAAAGAAAAGAAAAGAAAAGAAAAGAAAAGAAAAGAAAAGAAAAGAAAAGAAAAGAAAAGAAAAGAAAAAAAAATTATAAGTCTCAGCAAGAGGAGGAACAAGTTAGACTACGTGGCTCAGCCTTGATCTATGCTAGTGAAAGATCTGCTTAGGCGTGTCAGTCACTGAAATGAGCACAAGGCAAAAGTCTTTCCTAGTGATGCCATTGACTGGAATTCACAGTGATCCTGTGCATGCCAGCCTGTGGTCATTCACACAGGGTGTGAGAGCTGAAGCTGTTCTGTTCTCATGTCTGCACTGAGATGCAAGACACCTCCTGAATTGCCTTTATGCAGCTTTCACATCCAACACTGTTTTCATGCAGTCAAGAAATAGAAGTGAGGCCATGTGCTCGATTTGATCTCCTATAATTATTTGCCAATTGTCCTGGAGCCTGGGAGATCAAATACAGAAAACAGTACATATTCAGTCCACATGCTTAAACAAAATTAACTTTGGGCAATGAATAAATTTGAGGAAATCGTGACTTGCATGTGGACAGTC
The DNA here is from genome assembly GCA_013399915.1 of Illadopsis cleaveri. Lineage (NCBI taxonomy): Eukaryota > Metazoa > Chordata > Aves > Passeriformes > Timaliidae > Illadopsis > Illadopsis cleaveri. Next base: position 403,288 of record VXBB01012551.1, read on the forward strand.
ACACAAACAGGAAATGAGACTAAATCAATTCGATAAATTACTCCTTGCAAATGAATCATTCAGACATACTTTTGCAAGCATTTCATTGAGAGCTCTCTGGAGCAGTCAGTGAGGAGAAGAGGACTGTTTCCTGGCAGTAGGGTAACCAGAGTGTTCACCCTGCCCTGCCTGGAATCCAGCTAATGTCAGTAACCCCAGCATCTCCCACTGTCTCCCAGCTGCTGAGGCACAGATACCCTGTAGCTGGAAAAAAGGTCTCCACAGTGACCAGGGGATATCACTGTGAGAACTGCAGTTAACACCAATAGTCAGAACACCTTGCAGAGAGCTGTCAGAAGACAAGGCCACACTTCTTTCCCTGTGAGCTCTTAGGTCTGTGAATAATGGATACTGTCAGTGTGGATGTCCTCAGCCTTTAACATATATAGCTCAAAGGACAGAAACATAAACATCAGTGGGAAATTTCAGTCTCATTAGCAACTATGTCGCAACAAATAAAACTCCCTGTAAACTCACTAGATCTAATTCTACTTCTAGTGTGGTCCTAGTCTTGTTTTACATTGTATTTATCTTATTTTGTGTATTGTATTTGTCAAGATGCACCTACACTCGGTAAAACACAGATTCTGGATATGTTAAAGAAAATTGGCTTGTTTTTGGTAGAATACAACTATTAAATAAGGCGCAGAGGAACAGACTAGATTCCTTAGTGATGATCTTAGACTTATCCATGTCTCTTCTACCTGCAAAGGAGCCTGATCTTTTACAAGAGGGGTGAAGATCACAGCAGCTGATGTAGGCTGTTCAGCTACCATGCACAAATGCGTGTGCAGTGGTGGCTTTCCTGTGGGCAGCTGCTATGAACCCAGCTGCTCTTTTAGGAGTTAGGAATACATTGACTCAAAGAGAATTTGATGCAAAATTATTTTACACCATTTCTTAGCTTCCCACTGAATGAACATACTAAGGCTGGGGAGTGAAACTATTGAGTCATTGGTGCTACTTGATGGAGCAATTCTGGTTTCATTTTTCTGTTTCTCTGGGAACATGATCATCCCTATTTCTGTTAGATAAGACTAGCAATACAGACTTTGTATCCCTGCATATAAAATTTGTGAGATACTCGGTCTAGAAAATGAAAAAAAAACCACCAAAAACAACGTTTATTAATAAAGAGGAAATAGGAGAAACTTGTGGAGAGGACTTTTACTGGAGTACGCTAAGTGTAAGTGTTTTTAGCTCAGTGGAGGCAGGTATTGTGTGTGCATATTTGTGGGTGAGAGAGAAATGCTTTCAAAAACACACACATTTTTCAGTGCAGGTAGAATAACAGTTTTCGGTCCTGAGAATACTCAGGTGACAGACAAAGTACTGCTTAAAGAAACTTTGAGCTGAAGTGTTATTTCTACAGCCATTATCAGCTGCATTCCCATGACTATAATGCGTTCCTCCAGAGAGAGAGGAAAGCTAACACAGCTTCTAGCAATTCACAGGAAATACACTTTCATTTCTTCAGAAAGGAGCAGAGGGAGTATTAGGTGAAAAAATTAACTTTGTTGAGACCAGAATTTCAGCACAGAAGCAGACATGCAGTGGACAATTATGTTAGAAGTTAAAGCCTCAGTCACACCATGGGGAATCCTAAGGCCTCTTGTTTCTAATGGTGTGGTGGCATTTGGGACCAGATGAGCATTTGCTCTTTCAGACTACAGCACATGCAGTGAGGTAATAAAACTTTTCGATTGCCGGAGCTGTAAATCACTTTAAAGAATTCTGGATTTTTAATCTTCCATGCTTAAAATGATACTGCTTCATGTATTATTAATCAAAGACCATGGTCTGTATGAGGACAGCATAGATTCATGCTAGATGGAGCCACACCACATTTACAGCATTTGATAGGTTGACTCACTGAGATAAGAAGTTTCTGCAATCGTTACATGAAACAAGCACACAAGGAGGTAGCCCAGAGCTGAAAATCTCTTCAAGAGACCCCATTGTGCAGTCTTTCTAGCTTCATTCCTCTCTCCAAAGAGCTGTATCATTTTAAAAATACATTTCCTGGTTATTTCTGTTTCCTTTTCAGTACTGCATTATAATGTATTATGGAACTCTGTCAGCACAGATCTTTTCCAGCGACGTGCCATAGAGAGACTTTTGAAATGTAGGATAAGTAAGGGTTACAAACTGATCAGTGAAACGAACTAATGCCTTCAAATTGCACTTGATAATTCTATGTTGTCCCAAAATATCCAGTGAGAGATGTTTCATGGAAAAAAAAGTTTGACTGGATTAGAAGATTTTTTAAACATATATGTTATTTACAGAAAAATACTGACAGCATAGAAGAGTGAGAGGAAAAAGTCTGCTTGTCAAAGTACAATATTTATTAGGCAGTGTCTTGTGTGCTGGGTAACTGAATTCACTGCAATGCTTGTACACTTGAGCTATAGCCATTAGCCTGGTGTTCTGGAGTGTCAGGACAGAGGGAAAGAAAGAACAAGTAACTCCTCTGCACTTTAGAAAGCAGGAAAAAAAAAAAGCCATTAATATCTTTTCAGAAATACAGACGTCTGTGTGAAATATTTCTAGTCATGTCAGTGTTTTAAATACAGAAGTTCCATTTGGGAAAGTGGTCTGAGCACTGTGCATGTCTACATCTGCACTGAATACATCATCTGTCTCTGATATGAAACTGAAAATAACAGGGATCATGTGGGAAATGGACAGCCAAAGGGGATGATGGGAAGTAGTAAGATTTTAAAGCTGACTTCAGTGATTTTTCTTGGTATTGAAGGAATGAGTTAATGTCTGGAATATTTATGTATGGCATATCTAATTCACTGAGATGAGCAAATTATCTAGGGTTGAGCTAAAAAGAACCCTAGTTTTAGACTACAAGAGAAAGACCACTGCTTTGAACTACAAGAAGTCAAAAAAACTGCTTTGAACTACAAAAAGAGGTACCAGAAAGAAAAACCTTGCTTTAGTTGAGCAGTAAAAGAATTCCGCTTTGAAATACAAACAGGGGGGAAATCCTGTCATATTCTGAGATGAATTGAAATAAGAAATGCACTTGCAAAACAAAGACAAAACCTGGGTTTGGGCATTTGAGAGGGAACAAAGAGAAACAGCTGTAAATACAACAGCAGAGTTGTCTTGTCTAATGGCCAACACTTAAGGTTGGAAAGAACTTCTGAGTCATGGTTGCTGCTAAAATTTGGTCTGTCCTGACTGGCATTACTTGCCCAGCTGCTTCACTTGCCTTCTCACTAAAGCATCCCTAACTCTGCTTACCTACCTCACAGAAGTGGGGATACTTTTCACAGTGCTTTGAAGATGTTAAGCCTTATGTACATGATAAGTATTGTTGTTATAATACTTTGCTGTGGATGATTGCAGTGCAAAGAGGAGAAGAAAAGCCTGCTTTAATATAGAAAAGAACAGTCTAGCTGTAAACATGAATAGATAATATAGAAAAAAATTCCAAAGACTGAATAAAAGGAAATAAAAGAGATGGTGAGAAAAGAAGTAGGCAAAAACACCCTTCCAAGCACATTCATCTTCCAAGAGATGGGAATGGCTCAGAAATTACTTGCAGCAGAGTGAATTTTCACATGGAAATGACTTGCAGCAAGGATAGTCCTGTTTGCTCCCCTCCTACCAGATGAAGAAGGCCTCTTGCTGTCGCATTGCCATCTGGTGGGGAAAGGTGACAGGTTTTCTCCCAGGAAGGCTTCCCAGGAGGAGCTGAGGCAGGAACTACCAGGTATTGACACCAGAAGGGCTGATGCCTGCCAAGACCACGGACTGATCCCCGTGGCTGCTCCACTGTACCAAGAAGATTGACTGTGCTAAGCTGCTGAGAGCAAAGGCAATATGTGATGGGTAGACAGGAGAAAGCCAGTCACGCTCAAGTGTAAGTGCTACGTAGTTCACAAGATAATATATGATTACAGAGACATATGGAGAAACAAATTCCGAAGTCTGGGTCCTTCATTCACTCATCTGTATCCTGTAGCTTGCTCTTCTCTTTAATATTTTCAGTAAAAAATGGAGAAATAATGAGACAGATCATATGCACTTGTGCTTCTGGGTGCATTACACGAAGAGTTTGCTTTGCTTGGCCTGATAATTATGTCCACCATGATGAAAATATATGAGGAAAACCCAAAATTAACTTTCTCTCGGTGGGGGGGGAGGAAAAAAAAAGAAAAAAAAAAAGTGGTGAATTCTGGTGTGGGATTTTTTTTGGTTTGGTGGGTTTTTTTGGTTTGTTTTTTTTCTTACACAAGCACACACACACACAGGAGGAAAGTGACAATGAACCTGGCAGAAATAGAGAGGTCCATGTTCTGCAGAATGTTTTGCCATTTCAGAAGTGACTACTAATTGTGGTAAAATCTTTTGCATCTCCAAACAAAGTCAGCTAGTTGAGTGAAAATTTTCCTAAGAAAATGTTGATATTTGTGGGCTAAAGGGTATTTCCAATATATATGATGAGTCAGTTGAAACAGGACTGCCCCAGATAAAACTAGATTCCCTGTAGTTACTTTATCTTCATGAATGTAACGATTAAAGCCAGTCTTGTTCAAGGAGGCCAGATTCTGAGTTCGTTTTCACCCATTTGCCAGATCACCTCTGCTGAGTCCATTCATCAGCCCTGCAGCAGGAAGGTTTCTGTGGCATCATTCAAAGGCATCAAAACAGAAAGTCCTTCAAATATTGATTCTGCCACTAGGTATTAGGCACACTGTTCTATTTGATTTTTATGGATTGTTACCTTCCTCATGGACCCTTCTATAGCAGGTTCTTCTGAGATTGATGAACGTGCATGCTAAACAGAATCTATCAAACATTATTCCTCACTCATTTTAAACCACACATTTTAACAAGCAGGACAGAATTCAGCATTCCACAAAGACCTACTAGGGGACTGCAATACGACTTCTTGTCAGATCAAAAGAGGTAAGGACTTCTGTACTGCCAAAGGACATCCAGCATGGGGAACAACAGTGCCCTTCAAAGCTGGATGGTTGAATTAAAAGACACTTGTGTAAACTTTCTCCAGCTTCATAAACGTTTTGCAAAAATGGAGTATGAGACAATTTTCCTCTCACCCTTTGTGATGACCCTTTTCTCAACATCATGAGGCAACTTGGACAGCAATAGCCAAAGCAATCTTTTGGCCAGTGATGAGGTGGTGTGACATCAAACTCTCCCCATGCTGCTGTACGAGCACCAGCTGGTACCATGTTCTACCAGTACCAGATAAACCCTTGGACTTTCCACAGTTAATATGACTCATTTTAGGGTTTTGTTCTCCGGCTTAAGGGAGATTTGCGACATAGTGCTTTTTTGCCATACATTGTTTAAGCTCTGGGGCACATAAGGTATTGGCTTCCTGAAGCAAAAGAGCTGTCAGCATTCTGAAAGACTGTGAAGACTGGACCCTTATAACCTTAACTAAGGATGGGTTAAATTAGGAGCATGAGGAACTGAGTGCAAGAGAAATGTAAATACCATGGTGTGGGAAACAGCTGAGAGTTTGTACCAGCAAAGGTCCTTCTGCAGGACCTCTGTGGAGCACGTTCCTCTGACTCCTGCTAGTTAGTTAGGCTAAGCACCAATTGTCTTGACAGTAGACAGAAAAGGACCAGGATCCACCAAGAGAAGACTTGATTTAGGTTTTATCAGAGTGATGTAATGGTCTCATGAAAAGTGAATGAAGCACAGTTCAGAGAAATCTTTCTGCCACTTCAGTCTGGATCAGTGTGTACAGGCTGCCCAATGTGCAATTTTTCCCTTTTTTGTACCCTGAGGGATCCCTTCTCTTCTTGAGTTCTGTTGTGGCACAGGTTTAGAGGGATGGTTTAGATGAATATGACTTCTAAAGTTTCTTTAATTCAAAATAACTGTCTTTCAGCTAAGAAATCTAAAATTACTTTAGCTAAAATTGTATGTTGAAACATGAAATATTGCCAAAATTAGGTGATTACTGGATCAGAACATATTCTGCTCTAGAGCATTATCCTGGAGGTTAGTTAAGTCTTTGCACATAATAAAAACCTAAATTCCACAATATAAAGCTTTGATAATCCCTTCAGTATGATAAGATACTTTTTCCTTCCTGTCTGCATGACTTTTATTACATAATTCTGAATTCTTCTTAAATATGTCTCTCAGTTCTTGTAGGCTGTGTGGAATTTAAATAGTCTTAGAAACAGGTGCCATTCAGCATGGTGTTTTTATGAATATAGTGTTTGATCCTCCCTTACATCATCCACAGGTTGACTAGTTCCACCAATTCAAGATGAGAGCAAGGTGGGTGGGAAGCTTTATCAAATCTGAATATTAAATACCCACTGAGACATATGACAGCAGTATAAGAAAAAAACTAGTGAAGAACAAACTCTACAGAGTGCATCATAGCCACTCCTTCCCAGGATTGTTATGTAAGATGCAAAGTCATAGATGCAGAGAGAGAAAAATGCAAAATACTTTTCTCAGATCTTCAGCATTTCTGGAACATGGCTAGGGGGAATAGCCTCACGGAAACCATTCTGATATTTGTGTGTGGGCATATTCTGCCCCAGCAGGGCTATGACAAGTCAAAGGATGAACAAACACCCCAAGCCCATGACTTGGCACTACAAGCATAACTGCAGTATAGTCATGGGAGAGGCTCAAACATGAAATCAGTCAGGCACAGTTTTTTTGGGTTTACAGGTTGTGTAGTGAAAGGCATTTGTTGATCAAGCCAAAATAAATGCCACTGTAACAAAACTGATTATTTAAGTTACAGCAAGATACATTCATCAGCACTTAATAGCTGAAGTACAAGGCAGAAGGAAAAATGATAATGCACTTGTCATTTTCACACTCTTTAGCAATTCTGACTTTTACCTTGGAAACTTTATTTCACTCAATATCTTCCAGGATAGAGCTCTTTATATGACTATTTAATTAAAACCAATTTTCCTGAAGTGATCCAGTTTTCTGCATTCCTTTACTCTGAATTTACATCAGCTTGACAATTAAAGCTTCAAACCAGTTGTGAAAGCCTTTTATATCTGGTTTTCATTAGTTCACATTAAACAATTCATGGGCTTGATTTTCACTTCAGTGACACTTGTCATAAAATGTGCTTAGACATAATGGTGATATCACGTAAGAAGTGAAATGAATTAGTAGATCAGCAGAAACACTAACTAGCAGACATTTTTTTCTCACACAATTTATTATTTTGCAGATATACTTGTCAGTCATGCGCAAGATATACTGAGACCATGAGGGTGGGAAAGCAGCACTAAGTCAAGAGGATGCTTTGACATTGTATTCTGTGTTCATTTGCTAAAGCAGGTGTGTAGTCAGCAAATCTCTTCTGAAGGGAATTATCCTTTAGATGGTCTCTTTTTAGTATTATAATGGTGCCACTAAAGCTGCAATAATTAAGGATCTCTCAGCATTTCATTACAAAACCATATTTTCAAGTGGATATATAAATTGCATATAGAGAAAATTTGCTTCTCGTTCAAATATCTTCCTAAAATTAGCATTCTGAGTGGGTTCTTAAAAAAACACACATATTAATTTGTTGATAAGAATGACTTAATGAATATTCAGCTCAGAAACCATGGAGGAACAGCTGTAACCCAGTAAGACAAAATGGCTTAGTGCCTTCCAAATCTGTGCAAATATTGTATAAAATGTAATGTACAAAATGCCCCTGTGCACACAAGCAAACGCTGTTCATCAGAAATATATCTGTTTAGCAGGCAGGGAGCATCTTTGCATTTAGAAGGTTTTGGTGTTTGGTGGAAGGCCTGTACAGGTTAACTGAAAACACAAACCTGCAAGATCTCATGTATTATTAACCTTATTAAAAGGTCAGAATAAGAGATTTACGGTATTGCTTGCCTAAGACAGCAATTGAGGAAAAAAGCACTTCTCTCATTCGGTTCATGTCCATCCCAATAAACTGTTCTGCCTAAATTTTCCTCCATATTATTATTATACATTTCAATAGAAGATTGAAATCAGCTATAGGAGCAACAGACTGGAAATCTGCAGAGCTTGTGGATGGCAAGTCTGGCTAGTTAAGCTGGCGTAAGTGACGGGGAATTTCTCTGCTCGTTGGGATGCTTTAGCCCAGAATTAAGCAGGTGGACACCTTGGCAGCATGACCAGGCACTCCGGCCTGCAAATGTCAATTGCCCTTGTGGATGCAGTGAAAACTGAGGGTTTTCACTCTCTTCCCATTCAGGAGCCTCTCAGTGTCAAGGTCAGATTTGAACCCTCTTTACAGGATATGAAATGGTTCATGAAGGGCTCTCCATGGGTAAACATGGCAGTGGCAATAATGTTATTCCTTGTCAGGCTCCGTTCTGGTATTTTGGTCTTTCCCTTCTTCTGCAAAGAGTGTATTTGCCATGTAGGAGTCAGGCAGAGAGGGATCAACTCTGTGCCTCTGACTTGGGACACCAAATGCTTTCCATAGCAGTGTTACAGAGAATTTTGGAGTCTGAGCTCTGTCTTACATGTGTAGAAGAGCAACAAATGGAAAGCAAGGATTTAACCAGGAAAGGACTTTTTTTTAAAAAAAAAAGAAAAAATTTGTATCTTTGCTGAACTATAGAAGTGTGTGTTTACTTTAAAAATACCTAAACATTTATTTTTCAGATTTATTCAGTATTTACCCAAAAGACTGAAACAGCTCTTTTTGGAACATGCAGTGATATAGTGTTCTAAAAATAACAAAGACTATTAATTAGCTATTTTTCCAACAGATGGTCAGTGAATTAAATAATACAAGTTTTAGAAAACTTCATAATTATGTGGTTTTGCCAGAGAGCTTGGGTAAATCTGTATAGAAGCATGGAAAAATATGTTAATTCAAAGGATGCCATTAAATTTCAAATGTAAGAGACAAAAGCACTGAAGTTCCCGTTTAAGGACTTGCACAGTCCAACAGCAAATATCTGGTCCCCCAGTCTTATTTTGTGGAAACTACTTCTGATTCATGGCATTATAACTAGGAGCAGAACCAAAGGTGAACTTTTGTTCTCTAGAAATCACGCTATTCTGCTTATTATTATTATTGACTTAAATAGTTCTATTTTAGTTGTTATTGTGTCAGATTCTTGACACTAAACCATACTAAACTATAGCTCCTGTTGGAGTTAGCATATCTAATACTTGTGTAACTAATCCCTCCAATTATGTAAAACAAGGCCTGTATGTGGTGAAATACATCAACCTTTAACATATTTTTCAGGAAAAAATACAAAATTGAGTCCACTTTCTACATAAGGATAAAAAAAAAATATTTACAAAATGTTTCAAATCCTAATGCTCTGGTTTAAGTAAGTATTAAGTTAATACTAAGCTTCGGTATTGACAGCCTGATTCATTGCAGTTATTTCAATGTAATTTGAATGTTATCTTCTGCATGTACTCTCCATTATTCTTTCATATTGCAATGCCCCATTTTTAGCAAGAAATGAAATTGCAGTACAATTATGGCCCCTTTAGCTGCCCATCTATGTAATCTGACATCTTGAATAGGTGACATCTGAGCCAGGTGCTATGGAAAAGCCAGTATGTCCCACCTACAGAATGATGGTCATTTCCCTGCTTGAACAAAAAGACGATTTTTTTTTCATGATAAACAGCCCATACATATTAAACTAATAGTTCTAAGACATTACAGTTCCATGAAGTGGAAAAAATACATTTTTTTCATACCTTTTAAATTCACTTTGTAAGCATCCTATTCTCATTTCAGCTATGTAGAGCACAAGTACCAGTTCACTGCCTCTAAACCTTCATATTCCAGTCAGATTGAGTGTTAACAATACCTCTTTTTAAAATTTAATTTTAACAATACTCTTTAAAAATTTCATTGTATATTTTACTTAGTGCTTCATGTTCTACATTCATGTGAGATCAGAAACCGTTTTTTTATCACAAAAGGAAAAAAAAAAGGTCTCTATTTCTCATATCTGCAGAAAAAAAAAAAATTGAATCTGTTATCTGGACATCTGATAAGACCCTGAAAAGAACAAAATGAACACCAGTTGTGTCACGATTTTAAAATCACGCTGCTTTCAAATGAAGCACATAGTCTGATTTGATTGAAAGCTGGTTTTGGTGTTGGCAGAAGGCTTTGCTGGGTGGGTATCAGGAAGATCTTCTTTCTGCCACCCGTCCCGAGGCTCAGGACACAAAGGCTGAGCTGCCATTAGGAAGTGCGACAGTCCAGCCTGTCTGTGGTGCCCTCCCACCACCACGAGCACTTGCCTCTGAGTAGATGAGAGGAGAGATGGCTGCTAAAAATACATGGCTCTCAGGAGCTGAAATGAGAACAGGAACAATAGTGTAATGCCCTCTAGAAACTAAGGATGGGAAAAGGGCACAAGGGGGAGGAAACACAGAGAAAACTGAGAAGAGCTGTAGAGAAAAGTCAAAGGGGAAGCAAAGCAGGTGACCTACAAACCAGCCACTACTTTTTGGGAAAGTGCTTTTCTCTTGGAAGGCAGAAGAGAAAGAATGACCAGTTGTAGATGTGGAGTAAATGTGATCCAACCCTATTGAGCAGAACCTACAAAGCAAGCCAATTTTAGTTAAAAAAATGGATTAAAATTCTGTTGATTTGAACTGCGCAGATTTTTTTTTAATAGAGTCAGAGCTAAGCAGTCATCAGAATGGCTTTTAAATTAATTTCCATTTCCTAAGATTTTAGTATATTTATTTCTTCTATCAACATTTTTCTCCTTTCAGAAGAAATAAAACAAACAAAAAAACAGGCTAGAGGGATGAGGGTTAGTAAGATTTGAATCCACCTTTTTTTAAGCTTTGAGGAAATTTTGCAAGACTTTTGAATAAATATATTTTCCCGAGTATACTTGTAGGGTTTTGCAAAGTTCTGTTGCAATTAGGACAAATAAAGGAATCAGGAACTAAAATGTCCAGTTGTGCCCTGCCTGACTTTCTACCACGGCATCTAAAGCAAGGGTGCCACAGTAAATACTGGAAAACGGAAAAAAGGGTGGATACAGTAGCATTTGCCAACCTTCATTTGATCTTATGATTTGTCTGCAGAACTATGATAGTTTTCTAATTTCACTGGGGGCCTGAGCCTACAAGAACAGAGTTGTGATCTGAAGAGAGGGAATGTGAACAGCAGCAAGCAGGCAAGAACCGCCTGCAAGTGCCAAATGCAAGGTGAGCTGGGACCTCTGCCTCTCTTCACACATGTCAGCATGCAGATGCCTTCTGATAACAATTTACTTAGCTCTGGAGAAAGGAGCTTTCTCATCTTAATTACACAAGCTCCAAAATAGAATGACAGATTTTATTGAAATTATTTCATAATTAAACTGACAACTAATGTAAAGGAAAGAATAGTCAAGATTCACATTTTATTACTTATCAAGACCCCAAACTGTGGCCTGGGATTCTGGTTTCTGGAAGGGGAGAAGGAAAATTTGGGCATATAACTGGGTCCCCAGGGTGGAAAGACAGTGTAGGACAAAGGGAAGGGAACAGGGACCATTGGGGGGCATTGGTGTTCTGCTTTGGGTGGTAGGACAAATTGTGAGATACTGCATTAAATCTGAATGACGGTATTGAGATGGATTAGTATGTGGATCCATAAATAAATACAAGTCTATGCATTATGTTTCTCCCTAGAAACCACTGTTTAGTGACATAGGAACAGCATTTCACAGCTGGCCAGTGGTGAACAGGAGAGGAAGTGAATAAAGAAATGGGAGTGGCTATTTAGTTACAATGACAGCAGAGATGGAAAGCCTTAAAGATATGCTAATAGCTATAGGAATTCAGTGCTGCATCTGGAACCAAGACTCAAATACCCCATATGTAAATTTCTGAAGAGTAGAGGTGAAATCAGCCCAAAGAGAAATAGAACTGACAACACAATGACCCAAAATTTACAAAAATGAAACACAAAGAGCTGGTAAAACAATGTGTTAAATGAAAACCACGTCCTATCTTTCAGCTCACACCTTATAAAACAACCAAGTCACCCTCTCTGCCATCAGAAGTAGTACATAGGGGAAAAAAAGGGAAACATGGAATATTTGGGAAAAGTATTGGATGAATGATTAGGGGTTTCTTTTGATTGCATATAATCATAGGAGATGATCTGGCAGGGACCTAACGAGATCATCTAATCCTTTTCCACATCCACAGAAACATCTCGGTACCAGAAAATATCCATTGTATTTGATTTCCGGCTTTCCCAGAACCACTTATATTAAATAACTTCAGGGAATCTTTTCTTTATGAATTTCAAGCTGAGGCACAGAGAGACAGAAAATCAAGCAATTGCATTATCTTTTGGAATATATATAATTTCTTTCAAATAGGACAGAAATCTGCTCTGGCAGAGCGAGGAATAGTGAGGCATCGGACCCTGAACTGTCTCTTCAGTTTGCCCATTTAATGGATTAATGGCACACCAATGTTCCTGCCTGCCACATGATTTCTTTCATTACTAAGAACTTCCCTTATCACAAAAATACTAACATTTCCTTAGCACCACTAATACAAATAGAAAACATTCTCTGTTCACAGCCCAGCAGGGCTGGTTCCATGGCTGTTGTCTCATACAACCAGAGGAATGACAGCTTCCAGCATAGGGATGAGTGTGCTGTGGGTTAGAAACAGAGGACAGATCTTATGCCCTGCAGAGAAGCCTAAAGGGAAATGGGATTTGCTTCTTGAAAGCCAAAAAAGGAAAAGAAAAACAAAAACCTAGCAAAGAAACAAACCTGATTATATGTAGATTCATCATTGTCCAAATAGCTAATAATTTGATAATATGCCTGCATATTTTTTGGCTAAATTGAATGCAACTTGGTGTAGTTCCTAGGGGAATTTTATCAGTAAAAACATTCTTTCCTGTGTGAGAATTGAGACATCTCTGTGACAGTGAGTGCTGAAGAGTAGAAAAACAATAGAAGCCCACTGATAGCCAAATGTAGTTAGTTAATTCATGCCTCCAGAGAGGTAACAAAACATATGTTTTGGTAGCATCAAGTGGTGAGCGATGAAAGGAAACCTTTGGATCTCTCTGGATTATCTGAGATCTTTTTTCTCTATTAAAACATAACCTTTATTTTGCCCACTGAGAAATCCTTTTGGCATTTCACAACACCTCTGAGTACCTTGCCTCAAGGCTTTGTAAAGCTCCTCCTCCCAACTAGCTTTGGAATTGTACAAATTCTGCACAGTATCTTGGGGAATGGAAATAATTTGTTTGCCCATTTGCAATTGCTGTAGATCAGAGGAGGCTCCCCAGCCAGGCAGGACTCTGGGCAGAGTTTTCCTCTGCAAATTCCAGTAAAGCGAACATCTTTTGTGCTAAATATTCCCCGCACAGTACACACATTATTCCCCTGTCAAAAACAGTTTGCGCTGAAGTGCCTGGTTGTTGTAAACAGGGAACAAGGAAAATTACTTCAGGGGAAGGCTCACACAGACACACACACACGCACAGAGGCACACACACATGTAGCTCTGCTCAAAGCCGTAGGCAAACCAGAAGTTTAAATCTGTCTTTGGAGACTGTAGGCCAAAGAGTGCTAAACAACATGGAACTTTAAACATTGTTCAGCAGATGTGGTTTAATTCTGCTACATCTGTTGGCAGATATATGGAATATGAGAATAGAGGATGGCTGATAAGAGCCCAGGAGGGCCAAAGCCACCGGCAGTGAAAGCTGAATGTCAGGGACGTGATGCCTGAGGCAGGTGTGTCTGGGTCTAAAGTGAGCTCTTTCCATTCGTCTGCCAGCTCGATAGCATTTGTTTCTGTAGACGGAAAGGTATTTCCTCTAGAGATGCTGCAGTCATCTAGCAGGGTACATTCTGCAGGTGCAGTGAGCTGGGAAATAAAAAATTACTTTAGCAAATTAGCAGAGGTTTAAAAAGTCAAAGTCAGCATTTTCAGGATTGCACATAGATTTAGGAGGGCTCAGTTTCTGCATGCTCAGCCTGAAACAAATAACGGCTCAGATGCTAAAGAGCTACCCCTGCCCCTTAGAAGTTCCAGCTTTTCAGAGTTTTCAGACTTCATAAAAACCAGACATTAGCTCTTTTGTGTGTAGTTAATGCCTACAGATTAAGTGCCACTGTCACTAGCAGTTTCTGGAAAATGTCCCTTCCTGTTTCCACCTTGATTCTTTACATTTAACACCTCCATCCAGCTCTAGCCAGATGGAGTAGTGCAAGTGAAAACTGGGCTCTCAAACACTCTGCTATTCTCATTCAGGTGATGGTTGAGTTTGGCTTTTTTTCAAGTTAATAATAAGCACTTATATTTAGGACTGTATTCAAACAGGATTTTCAGAAAGTGATAGCAATGGATTTTTCATTTTTGAAGTGCCATATGCATGGACTTTTTAAATAAGGTCTTTCTGAGCATCTCCTGGTTAGTTTGTTGCTAAATTATTCCTAATTTATTCATAGTTTATGTGTATAGCCATTTTAAAAAGGAGTTATACAAAGATATTCCACCTTGCTCTGGCAGTGAGAAAGCAGCTGTGCCTCTGCAGTTTTTTTCCCCATACCTCTTCACAGTGCCTGGCATCTCCTCGGTGAGGTATTTCTTCAAAAGAAGAATGGGCCTTTGGTATTTCCTGTTGCTTCTGCCATTTACAAATAAGAGGAAAGACTGCAGCTCGTGCTTATTTTGTGCCTGCACCCACTTCAGTAGGGTTGTTTAGAAGGCATAACCATGGGCTGCTGGATGTCCAATGGCCCAACCAATACAGCCCCAGAGAGGTATGGCTGTGATGGCACAGGTATTTCAGAAGAACAATGTTTGCCATCTCATCCAGCAAAGGCTCACATTTTTCATGCCTTTTACCATGAACTCAACTTTCTTCTTTCTCCCCAAAACAACATTTAAGTTAAAACTATGCACAAGTTCATTGTATTAGCATGACTATTTTTTATTAATTTTTTTTCCTGGTACTTTATTTAGATACAGCTTGATTAATTTCTACATTTTATTGACAAGTATCTACCAGATTTACTCATGTCTTTGTACACAAGCATATGACTGTCTTTTTACAGAACGACACAATCAATTGGGTTGAAAAAGACCTCTGAGATCAATGAGTCCAACCTATGACCAAACATCACCCTGTCAGTTAGACCACGGTACTTACTGAGTGCCATGTACAGTCTTTACTTAAACTCCACCAAGGATGGCAAATTCACCACCTTGCTGGACAGCCCATTCCAATGTCTAATCACCCTTTCTGTGAAGAAATTCCTCCTAATGTCCAACCTGAACATCCCGTGGCACCTCTGGAGGCTGTGTCCTCTCATCCTGTTGCCAGTTCCCTTGAACCCCACCTGGATACACCCTCCTTTCAGGCAATTGTAGAGAGTGATAAGGTCACCCCTGAGCCTCCTTTCCTGTGAAAGAAACAGTGAAATCTTTGTTGTGTAGTTCTTCCTTGTTCATGCTGTTCTTTCACAGCTTCTTATATCTTTAAAATACAAATACTGTTGTGCATAGGCTTTTTCTGTGCCAAGGAGCGATGGGGAATGGAAGAAGATTAATTAACTGGAACTCCGTCAAAAATTAAGACTAAAATTATATTGTTTGAATATTCAGTTTATTTCAGAGGCAGAGCATAGCAACTATCATTGTTGTAAGGCTAGATACATGGAGAGAAGCACAGAAAGTATTTGGTCTTTACCACATAAATGGCTTTTGCTTGTAAACTATAAAAGTCTACACGATATAATCACAGAAATAATTATAAGTTTACTGTATAAGGGCCACTAAAATGAACCAAAGCATTTTCTTCAATTATCCTGACTTTCAAAGCTGATACTGAAACTCTCATGTTGCAATGCTTGTTCAGTCAAATTTCCCAGTGAAGTCAGAGTGGGCTTAAAGCTTGAAGGAATACACCACCAGTTCTCCAGGACGCATGAGTTTTGATGTGAACTGAGGAAAAGATTCATGCTGTGAATGCAGGCATGAACCTTGTGCTGTGATACTGACAGGCAGTTGTAGCATTTAGCCATCATGCAGGGAATGGAGCAGCCACAGCTCTGGGAAGCTGGGGAAGGTAATGAGAGTTGGGGGGTGAGTCAACTGAGAACTTTGCTCAGGTACTGCTGAACCACAGAGCATCCTTCACTATGGCTCCTGTGCCAGCCTGACCCCTGCTTGCACCTCACAGGGCATCAGTTAGGTCTTGGTATTTGTGGTCCCAAAGAGTACTTAATGTGTGAGCTTAAAATGGGACCAGAAAACAAGTAGTTACCAAGACAAGAAAAATGTGTTCAAAGCTCTGGTTTTCCGATTGCCAGAATCATTGTGATTCAGTCCCATAACCCAAACCCAACTCTTCTGGACAAAATTCAACTAAGGGCTTTGCAGGGAGCCGAGGTGGACTGCTCAGGGCTTGTATATGGATATGAGGTGGTTGTGTTCCCCATGGCTCAGAAAATATGTTGTTATACCCTGCTACAAGCATCGATGGGTTCCAATGAAATTATGGAAGGAATGAAAGTAAATTTGGAAGGGTTCAGGAATCAGAAATGACACAAAGGAGCTCAAGGAATTTTCAAGTAGGAGTGAAACATAATTGCGTTTGCAGTGGTTGTATGAGGATTATATTCCTTTACACTGGGCTGGTATGAGCTGCTGTCATGTAGCCTGAGGAAATTTGAGAGGCCCACTGATGAAGCCAATGCACTTACAGAAGTGTAAATCCAGTGAAAGTGAAAAATCAGGAACTATTATTGTGACATACATCAGGAAAATATATTTACAGTGAATATAAACAGAGATAACTGTTGAATATAGTTGTTCTTGAAAAGCTTTTGCCTGTGCACTATTTGCCCAAACAATGTCCTGCTTGTCATAGGCCGAGTGCTTATTTAATGAAATCAGTTCCTGTTTATCTTCAGCTTCTGATCTATCTGACTTTCTATCTGTATTGTAATGGTCTGCTTTGGGATTTTCAGGCTAGTTTTTCTTCTAAGCCGGCTCCTTTCATTATGTCATTCCCAGGCCTGTTCAGAGCACCCTCCCAGCTCCAACGTGTCAAGGTCTCCTTGTAGGACTCCTTGTACAGCAGGAAGGGTCATCAGTATTTCTTACTGAAATAATCTTTTCTCCTAAGGTTTTGTCAAGCTAGACACTTTAAAAGCTATGTTAAACTGACAGAGTTCTTTGGGTTTTGCTTTTCTTTNAGTGTTCCCCTTGCCAAAGTTTCCAACTAATGTTGCAGTGTCTGTCTCGCAATACAGTTCCTGGCCTTAGTCTGTTTTCTTTGTCCCCTTCACAAACGAGTTCACTACTGAATTTAACACAGCTCAAGGCAGAATAAGAGGTCTGTAGAGTACTGAATAAATCCCTGTAGAGTACTGAATAAAACAACAACAACAAAAAATACAATAATTACACAATATTGGGACTGAAATAGGATTGCTGTTGGGATTCAAATGGGTGATCTCCAAATACAACTCAGGTCTCATCAGAAAGGATGTTGTTGAATAAAAAGGTTTTATTTTTCCCAACTCATCATGTAGCCAATGTTTCACCGGGATTACAAGAGATGCTGTACTACAGGACTTCTTTGACTTTAATATAAAACCAAATTTATGACTTTGTATGGTCACTAATGTGTCCTGGCCTTCTTCCAAGTGCTGGATCATTAACCTTTCTGTCAGAGCTAAAATCCACTTATATAATTATGTTATCTTTGTCTCAAATTTCCACTTGCAGTTTCACTTGGGAAAAAAAAAATCGCAAACAAACTCTTATTCTTCCTTTCCTTCCCTTCAAAAAAGAAAACAGCTGAGAGGAGTTGCTGTCAAACAAAGGTGACTTGGCTCTTCCTTTGTNAAGCTATGTTAAACTGACAGAGTTCTTTGGGTTTTGCTCTTCTTTTAATTTTAGTGATTGACTGATTAATTTATCCTGTCTGGTCTGTCAGCTTATTGTTTATTCTTCCCTTACTTGCTCTAGACATAATGTTTGTTCCCTTGACATTTGTCAGCTCTCTACCTTTTTTTTTTTTGTGAACAGCCATATCATTTTCAGCTGGGATGACAGCATTTACCTCCTCTCCTCCCCTCTCCTNAAAAATACAATAATTACACAATATTGGGACTGAAATAGGATTGCTGTTGGGATTCAAATGGGTGATCTCCAAATACAACTCAGGTCTCATCAGAAAGGATGTTGTTGAATAAAAAGGTTTTATTTTTCCCAACTCATCATGTAGCCAATGTTTCACCGGGATTACAAGAGATGCTGTACTACAGGACTTCTTTGACTTTAATATAAAACCAAATTTATGACTTTGTATGGTCACTAATGTGTCCTGGCCTTCTTCCAAGTGCTGGATCATTAACCTTTCTGTCAGAGCTAAAATCCACTTATATAATTATGTTATCTTTGTCTCAAATTTCCACTTGCAGTTTCACTTGGGAAAAAAAAAATCGCAAACAAACTCTTATTCTTCCTTTCCTTCCCTTCAAAAAAGAAAACAGCTGAGAGGAGTTGCTGTCAAACAAAGGTGACTTGGCTCTTCCTTTGTCTTTTCCAATTGTTTTTTAAACATAGTTCTCAAACTTTATCTCCTTGCTTTACTCTCTCTGATTCTGTATCTAGTCACAGATTTTTTTAAATACTTTTTTATGTCCCTATTCTGCACCTATGACTATTTCAAAGATGTTTTAGGCCAGAGTGGCAGCACTCATGATTTTTTGCTCTCCAGACAAAAAAATTTTCCAGAGAGGGAAACACAGTGGTTTGCTACGAGTTGCTCTGGGGTTTACCTTTGAAGACAAGGTCAAAGCACCTTTTAGTCTTTGGAAAGAATAATACAGGGTTTGAGGCAGCTCTTATTGTTGGAGAAATTTTGTGTGATATTTTTGGTGACATTTTTCTTCACATTTTTCCTTCTTCTACATAGCACATTCCTCAGTAATTTAGTACTTTCTGTCATCCATATAATCTTCTACTAGGATTTAATATGATACTCATACCTGGAGAGTGCACCCCACTGGGCAAACGAAAAGCTCTGAAGTGCAGACGGCCAGCAAAAGGCACCTCACCCACAATCAGCAGTGTGCATGTCTCCAGCTTTAAAACACAATTACGGTTTAAAACTTGTACCTGTGAAGGCAACACTGTGAGAATTCAGAGTATCTGCTCACAAAGGTCAGAGGCAAAATGTGCTAGCACAAAAATGCGCTAGGGATTCCCTAATGGCCAGTGCTTTCAACTACTGCCAGTATTAGCACCTGCAAATCCATCTTTATTCTGTCTGGCACAAATAACTTCATGTGGAACAACCATTCGGGCATGGTAAAATCTTTCCTACTTTACCATTTCTGCAACTTCATTGCCATTAGCTGCCTCAGTTGCCATCAGTTCTCTTTTTTCCCTGGATCTCCCCAAAGAGAAGTAAAGAGTGGAACTGCACAGAGACTCTGGAGTCACATCTGGGCTGGCAGCTGCGGCTGTGTTAACAGGTTTGTTGTGAATGAGTGCAGAGCCCAGCTCAGGCACAACCTGCCAGATCAGCGTGACCAGCCAAAATAAGATAGATGGTAAGATACATTCTTGTCACTAATTCATGTCACCTTGTCTCAAAATGCATCACTCTTACAACTTGATGGAGGAATACATTTTGTGTACCTGCTCTGCTGTTGGGAAATCAAAACTGGTTTGAGTGAGGTGCTGCTCTCTGGTTATTTTTTTGCCAGAGCAGGGAAAATGCTTCAAACCACTCCTAGAAGTGTTGCTGCCACTCTTCCAGTGTGTTGTTCTTTAAGTACACAGAAGAGGTGATGGCCACATGGATTTGCATCTATTTATGACTCCCTGCTACTAAAGCCCATCCCTTTCAGCAGTGTTGAGCACTAAGAACTTATTCTTGGCAAAGACTACGAGCAAAATAGAACAAAATTGGTTTTTGTGTGAACCATAACTGAGACGGCCAGCTTTATACCCTGCACGGGAAGCAAAAGTCAAACTATGGAGGAGGTGCACTAACCAAACCTTTCACAGATAAAAGGAAGGATATTTTTAAGTAATACAATGTTGATAAGAAAGTTTTGTTAGTGATAGCATTACCTTGCTTTTCTCCTTACAAGCTATTATGGAAACCAGCCTGTATTTAGGACTACAATCTATGTCAATTATATGTAAAAGAGGATACTGTGTAAAGTAATTCCAGTAATTGAAATATAAATAATTTTTTAGACATATAGGGAACCAACAGTAAAATACAGATTGCTTTCATGAATTGCTGTGTTCTTCTAGCAAGGAGCAACATGTACCTTGGTGTTAAGAAAAAACATATGAAAGATTAGCCATTGTGTGTTATGCTTCACAAACTACCTCAACAGAAATGCAGGGTTCACTTTATTCTTAGCTCAAAACCTGTTTTGGGTAGAGATCACTATTGATTTGAAATGTAAATCAAAATTTCCCCATGAATCAGAGCACTTCATTAGTCATTCACGGCATTGTTCTTTCCTGTCTGACCTCTGTTTGCAAAATGATGTCTCTCTCCCATTCTCAGACTAAGAGTCGGTGATGGAGGAGAAAGGTTGTGCAGCTTTGAAAAGGGTAACTATTTGTCTGGAGTGCTTATTTCAATATTTTCTGATGGAAAAGCAAAAACACATCAGAACTAATTTCCTAGCTTTCTGTCAGTCTGCTTCACTTCTCCCACAAGGTGCAAGTTGTGGGAATTCACTGAACAGAAATTATACTGCTCATCCTGTCCTAAATGGAGCTCTTACTTTCATTTTGATGTGCGAGTGTTGCATGGAGTGGAACTTCATTTAACATACACTATATGATATTCCTGTCCCTGATGCCAGTGGTGCACAGCTGAATACTAAAACCCACAACTCAATGTACTGTAACAGGTTTTTCACAGCACTCCTTCTGCAGAGTGAAGTTGATTGATGTCTTTGATTAGCCCAATTTTAGCATAGAGGACGGGGCAGTTTCCTCTCCGTCTTGCCTGGAAACAATAAAAAAATGCAAAGTCTGATATTTCTAGTTGACATTTGTTGTCTATGGGCACTGCTCATTTCCTCAGCACCACTGTGCACTTAAGGATTTCTGTAGTGCAAGGTCAATGTATTCCATAACATGAGTAAATTCCATTTTCTCTTCTAAGGAATATGCACAAGCATATATGTAGATAAGCAAATATTTCCATTTCCATTCTAAGAAATGTATAAATCTAGCATTATGTTCTAATGCTCTAATGACATTTTAATAAATTTTTACTCAATATATGTACTAAACAGGCTTCAGTTAAATATTTTTCCTAAATAGAGCTTTTAAAAGTTCAAACAATTCATATTGTTGAAGTTAAAATGGCAATGAGAAATTTTGAACTGAAAATAAAGGCTCAGAAACTTCTAGTTATGAGACAGAACTGTAAGAATTCTTAAAAAATTATCTGTTCAAATAACTTAGTTATTTATACTAACAGAAACTCTCAGTGGAGATTTTAAATATCTCTCTAATGAAAAAATCTAAATATAATAATCTTTCTTTTTTCTTTTCCTTTTTTTTTATCTAAGTCATATCAATAAAAATAAAATGTTAAACATTTTTTGAAAAGAGGTTATGGAATCACATTTTATGGCTTATTTTTCATTTGCTTTGAAAACAGACACATCAATGAAGCTAGGTTTCTATGAAGTTTTACCATTAACTTTTATGGTCCCATAAAAGTGAATGAGAAGTTACAGTTTTTTGGTCATCCCAGTAGTTAAACTAATAAAAATACACACTTTTTCAACCATGCATACAACAGTATTCTCAAATGATTACAACAATTCTTGGTGGTTTTTTTCTGCAGGCCTTTTTAATTTATTATCAGAATATTTCCATTTTAACTATCCTGAATTCACCTGGGCAAATGGTAAGACTCAGAAAGACTTCTCTTTTCAGGGAAGCAAATAAATCACAGTAAGGGCAAAATAGAATGTATTCAATTTCTTTTGTTCAGAGCTGTGTCAGTTTTTACCTGAAGCAATTCTTTTGGTGAAAAATGTAAATTGCAGGGATGTGAATTCCATTAAGCTTTACTGAATTGTTCCATAAAAATAACTAAGACAAAAGAAAGAGTGTGAATCTTTTACTTGGAACTTTTAGAATTTTTTTAAAGGAAAGTGCTTTAAGTCTTCATTCAAAAATATCTATGTTTTTAATTTCTCTTCTACACATATTAGTTTTTTAAACTGGTAGAATCAAATGGTGTTATTCCACTGTCCTGCCTAGTTCTTATTGAACTATTTCTTTGATATGCCATTCTTCACATCATTCTGTAAAAGATCTCAAATAACAACAATACATAAAGAAATAAAACTATTCCAGTTTCCACTTGAAAATTTAAAAGCAAACTAACAAGAAATCTGCACCTTGCATGCTTTTTCATAAATATCTTGCCAGTGCTTTGTAACAAGAGTGAGAAACAGAAGTGATTAGGTTAACATAAATACAAGCACACATGATCTTTATGAGGTGAGGGGGAAAGGAGAAAATTTGGAAACTAGGTCATTCAACAAATGTTAACATGGCCTTTTACTGGAGAGAGTAACAGAAAATTTTGCATAACAGTTACCCCTTCCAGAAGAATAAAAATGATATGTTGGAACCAAAATAATTCCAATGTTACTGTTAAATTCCACAGATTTTTTTTTGCACATGGCTATTAAGTCATGATTTTATTAATATTATGCGTGTGTATTATGTATATTAATGCACTATATATTCTATGAATAAAAAAAGCATCCAATCTTCGCAGTGTCCATCTTTTTTTACAAAAACTAGAAACTCAAATAGCAATGCACTGAGCTTTATCAGATGGACAATTTCTAAGATCAGCCTTTTAATAGATGAACCTGCAAAAAAAAAAAAAAAGTATTCTAATGTGTGCCAAGCACATGAAAAACTTATGCATTCAAAGCCTGTGAAATATAACAGTAATTTCACTTTGGAAATTTCAGTGCTTCATGGTTTGGTGTTCTATTAATAAGAAATGAAACAAAAAGGACTCCTTGCTAATCTCCTTCTCTGAGTTTCAGTTACATGTCTGTTCAATCCCACTGGAAACAATGTCATAACTTTATTTTAGTTATTAAGTAAAATTTTACAGCTGACCTACCAAAGGAAATGTAGACTTACTTCCCCAAGTACATTTGGAAAGAGGCACTGAAGAAAAGAAGACACTGACCTTAGCAGTTCACTGTGGAATTTGTACAGCAGAGTTTCCAAATCTTCCATTAGCATTAGTGATACATATTTCTAAAATGTTTCACACTTTGTAGGGCAGAAAGAAAAATTTTAACAATTTTAGCAATTACAAGGAAGAATATAAAGCTCACGAGCTGTGACATCCAATAAAGTCAAAGATCTATTAGAAGGAAAGGACTATGTCTGGTCCAAATTGCAAACTCTTGTCCATCCAAGTGGACATGCCTATAAAAATCATGGAGAAGATGTGATCCTAAGCAGTTACATTAGGATAATTTTTGAAAGTGGCACTTAAAACCCTAAGGTCTGTGTAGAGTCAGACCAAAATGTCTTCCAGACATCCATATCTTAATCATGCTTCTTCCAGATCCTGAAAGCTATTCAGGGTCTTAATTCCTATTGAATGAAACACCTTTGAATCTCTGTGCATTCTGGCTCCAGCTAGGTCTGGAAGAAATTGCTGTCACACACCACTGCTGGCTCATACCATTCCTTCTGTAAGTTTTCATGAAATTCCATCTTTACCACAGAGATAGTACCACTTCCTGAGCTTTTCACAGCTATGCTGTGAATAGAAATGAAAACCTGAGAGAAACTATTAGTATTTTAACAGCAGTTTTGTCAGTGCAGTAAGTGGTATCTGACACTTTTCCTGAGGATGGGCTACTGCAGGTGCTCTCGTTGGCTTTTGTGCAGCTTGGGATGATACCAGGTACTATCATCAATCAGTGTTGGAAATGGATGTGTGACCTTAAGTGAAGAGTAATGGGTAAGTACCAGAGATTCTCCAAAGCAGGTCTCCTGTTGAAGGAGAATTGTAGTTTCTGCCAAAGGAGAAAAGAAGGAAAGGACAGAGGGACAGTGAACTACACAGAATACAAAGAAATAAGAAAATTAAAGATAATTGTGCTCCTTGAAATTAAGCAGCAGAAAAAAAAGTTGGGTAAACAAGAAAATTAAGTAGAGCTTCTTTTCTCTATCAAGACCTCCCCTTCCTTCTGTAAATATTTTGTGATAAGTTTATGTACACGCTTGTCACAGCCAATGTCTGTGAAACATTGCCATGGAGTAACTGTCCCTTTGTCTCTTTCTTCAGTGATTTTCCTTCAAGGTCTATGAGATCTGTTCCTGCTTGCTTTTACTGCTGCTTGCCTCACACAAATCATTTATCCCTGATTTAGGGGAACAAAATAAGTGAGATTTGTTCTTTGTGATCATGACAAAAACCTTTAATGATGCGATGCCTTTAGCTACTTTGAGCTCTAGAGTCTCTGGGCCAGAAAGGGTAAATATGATGGCGACGAGCAAGCAATACTTCAGTCTTGGCTTCACCACCTCTTCTAGCAATTACAGCACAGAAAAAATGTGTTCTTTACCCTTCTAAGCAAAGAGTTATTTATTATTTGCATGAGATGCTGGTTAAAATCACTGTACCTGAAGTAGATAGATACTTCTTGCTTATATTTTGTTTCATTTTACTTTATTTTATTTTATTTGTTCCTTGGTATTTTTTTCCCCTCTTTCTCCCAAGGCATTAGGTGGATTTTTTCATCCTGTGGACTAGCTCATTTGTCTCTGTAGCTCTTCTATTACAATGCATGCTCCCACTGCCTGGCACATAGCCCTTCAGCTAGCAGAACCAATTAACCTCGCTTTTACTTTAAAAGTAAAAAAAACCCCTCCTCTCCTCCCTTCTCTGTGCTTACAATAGGGTTAGCCAAAGTACATATTCCCAGCTATAAATATATCTCTTGGAGAAGTGTAAGCATGTGCTGTGAATCGGGTTTATTTTGTCTCGGGAAATCGCACTTAATATAAAACTACAGTTTCTGACCTTTCCTTTGTTTTTCAACGTCTTACTTATTAGCATAAACTAACATTCATAGTTGTGCTAATATCCAAGGAGGTGTTGACATGCCTGTGGAAACATAAGCTTGCCAGACAAACGGCAAGCCAAAGGGACATGTCTTACCCATGCAGCTGCTGCAGTGCATCGCAGAAAAATGAAATATCCTGCAGGTCAAGGAGGTACTGCAGAATGAACACCATCACCTTGACTGAACACAATTGATCTGCTCGAATGCACCAACAGCAGCTCAGGAAAAGGATTGATAAACATTGTTTGAGCCACCTGGGCTCCTTCCAGTTGCAAAACCTATGGCATGGGTAGGTGGATATCCTTTAGTAACCACTTCAAAAAAATTATCCCTTGTTTCTGCCTAAACACAAGATGAAGCAACATGGTTTATTTTGATCTTTATTAAAGGGAAGGGTTAATTAATTTACTTCTCTGTCCCTGGAATGTTTGTCAGCTGTAGATTGGAATCCTTATTAATAAAATGAGACACTTAGAATCCATTTTAAGGAGTTTTACGATAAATATTTGTATGTTTTGTCTCCATTATTTTATATATCACTTACAATATTTCAAGTGTTTTCATTTTATTAATTTATGAAGTACCTTGAAAGAGGGTGTGATATGTATAAACTAGCACCTGCTACAAACACGGTCAAGGCTCCTGCTATTAGTGCCATTCTTCAATTCATTGAGCTCCTTTTACTGATAGCCTGAAAAGGACTTTGTAAGCAGAGCTAGCACCTGAAGCACAGCTGTGATGGAAAAAAAAAAACCCATTGTGAATGAGAGTCAGAGTGGAAATAGGACTATGGTATTTGACCAGGTATCTAGTCCTCTGTTCTTGAAATACCCATGATCTTTCTTAGCAAGGGAAATTCAGAAATCAGATGAAATAGGAAAATGTGACTAATTTTGGCACATACAATCCTTAGTAAACACCTGTTTGTCACTCATAAAGTGAAATTTGTGAATTAACCCCAGCAATGTCCCCTTTCTTCTCTATATATCAGTCACAAATGTTTGGAGCATCTCTATAAATGTCCCCATTCTGAAAGCCACAAGACAACAATTCATAGCTCCATCAACCCTGTTCAGTTTCACGCAAACTCAGTGATCTGTTTAATCCATGTCTGGCTTTGGGAACACTGGGAGCAAGAAGTTTGGATCAGTGAAGAACAAGAGGATTTTTTGACAACATATGTTATATATATGAATGCACTGTCTAAACCTACATCAGTCCCACCCCATTATGTACACTATAGCAGTGTGTTAATGGGCTCCTTCTTCTGCAAGGTAAGGACTCCTGCTAGCTGGCAATTTCCCCAGTGACCACTCTTCCAGGACTTTGCTAAGGAACACAGGCTGAAGGGTTGTAGTTTCCAAGGCAAACATTCCTGAACAGTGCTTTAAGAAGCAGCCATGCACATTCCAGTTAGAGGTATGGCCCTGCTGACCCTGGTAGTACCTTGGGGCTGTGGCTGCTACTTATCTTCTTTGAGGACTTCTACCCTTCAGCTTTGGCTGCCTGTACTGCTGGAGGGAGAACCAAAGCAGGTGCAGCCCACAAGGCTGTGAGAACCTGTGCTATGTTTCCACCTTTGTCTGTACCAATAAAAGCAAGCCAAGTGGAATAATCAGATTTGTGTTCCTAGATCTCACCTCTACTTACTCTGCCTATTCTTTCTCTGCCTATGAGAACATTTTTATTCAAAGCTTTATCCTCCCTGGAGTATGTTGCTTCCCACAGAGCTTCGTTTCCAGAGCTCTTCTACAACATGCAGATGGGCAATTATGGGCCGAACTAACATCTATAGTAACCAGACAGAGCTGTAAGTTAGGTGAGTAGGGTAAGCCACAGTAATTGTATCCTGTGTGTGGTTTTGTATCTGTGGTACCAAATTGTGAAGCTGGATAATTAAGTACATCCTACTTGTTCATGGGGAAGAGGGGTTTGTTCTGCAGGGAGACATCTTCACCCAGCTGTGCTGGTGTGCTGGGCAGTCTGCATGTGAGCATGGTGTGGGCAGAACTGAAATATCTTCACTGTGTTTTGTGTTGCCTAAAGAAATAGAGCAGAGACCCCCTTTTCCAGAACCCAAATGCATGAAATTTAGGAAAAATGATTAGCATGACTGCAAAGTTGACTGACTGTTCTTGCTATTCGAAGACCTGTTTTAAAGGTTATTTTCTCTCTGTGAATCCAGTAGAGCTTTTGAAATAGTTGTAAACTAGTAAATTGTGTGGTGAAGAGGCTTTGTTCAAAAATGGATCATTACCCTCTCACAGTGAGGGAAAAGGGTGGAAGAGGAGAGAAATTATTAAACAGCTTCAGGGTTAAAAACGGAATTAGTTGCTTTTGATCTGGCATGACACCAAATGTAGGTAACAGATTCCTCAGGAAGAGAGGTGGAGAAATCAAGGAGCACTGATTATTTGTAATGCCTACTGAGTCAGAAGCAATTGCAACATAGGAATCAAGCCCTGCTGCGCAGGTGTGAAATTCAGAAGTCACACACATCCGAAAATACATTGAATGCATCAGATGCTGCTGTGATTGACCTTATTTTGTGTACATTAGGCTTGTAACCTTGAACAGTAGGCAATGTGTTACAGGCAGTACGTAGTCCTGATATCCACTGTGCAGTCCTTTTATTCTTTGCCTCAACAGATTGTTTCAATGGTTTGCCAGCACCTCTGATCCAAAAGTGACTGATCTTTCTGTCCAAGTACCAAAGACCCATGCCTGCTTCTGCTTCTGTGTGTCCCTTGCAATGTTCCAAATCAAAACCTTCCCTCTTCCCAGATAAACCACAGAGTGACAATTAATTCTGTTATGAAGCTATGCAGAGACAAAAGAAGATGCAAAGGAAATGTGTTTCCCTTTTCTCTTAGCTTATATTAAAATAGAAACATTGGACTTTTCCAACCAACTTTGTCAGTAATCAGAAAGGAAAAAACTCAACTATTTGAAATATGGATATTTCTCTCTTATCTTTTTACCCACCATTTCTTAAATACTGTTATCAACTTTTGCAATTCGAGGGAAGGTCTAGGTGGCCACACAGAGGAATTTCCACCTCTTCTTGCTGGTTTGGTTCTGAGATCCAGCTGATTACAGCCAGTCTTTCCACCAACTGACCTTCAAGTAATGTTTCCAGGGATGTTCTGTAGGATCAGGAAATTTTTTAGATTGACTAGAGCTCAGCCCCACTGCTGACTAGTTTAGAATTCCCACAGTCTTTGATAAAGCCTAAATTTCCCTGTTTGCATAGTGTCAGGTAAACATCACCCCACTGGAGCACATGAATTTCCCTTTATATAGGCTGTTAAAAATGCCCATGGCTTCTGCCACCTACCCTGGGGAAACATATGCAAACAACTGGAAATTAATATTAATTGGCAAGATGTTCAGAAAAGAGCAGGAGCATTCCTGTGAGAAGTTCAAGAACAGCAGCAGCAGAATCTCTGCCTTCACGTTGTGTCTTCTGCTCAGAATCTCTTCCATTAATTATCCTACTTCTTGCATGGTGAGAGTTTGTCAGCGAAGAAGTGGAGGCAGAAGCTGTGTTGGCATGAAAATTTAGAATTTATCATAGCTTTTGCTACAGTACACTTATCTACTGCTCACTCAGTGACTAAAACCTCATACAAAGGAAACCAAACTAGTTCGGATTTGCACTTCCTGTTGATATTGTCAGTGAAAGGTGTCCTATTACTTAGCAGGTATGTGTGGAAGCTCTCCTCTTTTTAGAGTAGAAAAAAATCCATTCCAATTTGCTGGTCTGTGTCTACCCACAGCATAATTTCCATTTTTTCCCTGTGCTACTACAACCAGTGTCTGCATATTGTACTCCTTTTCCCTCTCATCAGGCTATTCTCTACCACTGAAGCAAAAATACATGGAAGCACTTCTTTATAACAACTGAATGCTTCAGTCTTTTTTCCTTCCATGTCTCTCAGTCCCTTGCACAGGCAATGCTCCTCCAGTGCTTTGATGGATCAGACACCTTGGTGAACACAGCAGAGAGTGGTGAGGCTCCATCCCCTTTGCAGTGTGCATTGTACACTTCCAGGAAGCAGGGGCAGTGTTCTGCCTCTTTCAGGTGCTCTTCTGCAGCTGCTTAAGATAGGTATAAATGGCAACACTGAGCTCAGAGTGGATGTGGGCCCTGTGTATGTAATTGCTAACTCCTATTTTTACTTCTGAATCAAAAATGTAGAAAGCTTGTGCAAAGATCTGGACAAAAAAGTGCCTGTCTAGGCTTGCCTCTGCCTGCTTCTCCATTGCAATTGGCAGGATATTGCTCTGTTTGAACAGAAACTGCTTCGATTCAAATAAAATATTGAGTAAATTATTTTACCATGCATATTTCACAGTTTCTTGTAGCTGAGCATATGTCATCATAGTGCATCACCTGCTTATGAAAGAGCCATATATCTCAGTTTGGTGACTGAAAGAGGTGGGAAGATGTGTTCCTCAGCTTCATCCTGGGGGAAGGGAAACTAGATAAATTCTCTTCATTTCTACATCTGTGGGAGCAGACAAGAGAAGTGAGAATCAAATGAGGATAAAGGGTAAAGAAAGAAGAACGACTAATAATCTAGATGTGGGAATAGATTAAAATAAATTAAGATGCCTTATAGGCCATGAAAGGAGATATATGTACTCTGTACAGTGTAACAAGACAAGCTTCATGGTGTGATTCAGGCTGTTGAAATAATGCAGTACCCCCGAAATGAAGACAAATAGGAAACTTATTACAAATTCACTCCCAAAACATCACCACAGTTCTGCTTAACATTGGATTCCAATGTCTAGCAGCTTCCAATCCAGCAGCTCACAGCAGGCAAGGTTTCATTTGCAAATGTCATCATCACTACTGGCAGCCTTGGTGACCGCAGAGAAGCCAAGGACTTGTTGATGTAGTGTTAATTTAAATGGAATAAATTGGCCTAAAGAGTCAAAGAAATAGCATGACCCTGTCACTGTATGCTTAAACAAGGCTCAGTGGTTTGAGCACTGGCTTCATCTGTGTCTCATGGCAAAAAACACCATTAAAAATCTTTTAACTTTCATTTAAAATATCCAGGCAACCCTTGCATGCTGTCAGCTGCAGGTAGAGATCAATATGATACCAAAATAATCTGTAGCACTGCTTGAGCAGGAAGATCATGCTCTGGAGCAAAGGACGCAAGGCAAAGGACGGAAATAGAAAATAAAACCTTCTTGCACCGGTTAAGGGCGGACAGAAAATGTCATAGATCTGTACACCTATCTTTGTAAGCATCCAGTTTTCCTGACCCACCTCCAATTGTGCCATTCTTGGCTGCTATGGGGGGAAAAGAAGCAGCTTCTCCAGTTTTGCAAGGGTTAAAGCATTTAAAACTCAAGGAGTGTTTTTCTGCTATTCTGAGTTTGTGGGGACAGGACCTATTTTAAATGTAAAGTTAATTCCACATTACTAAATACGTTAGAGAAGTTTACTTGAACTTAGAAAAAGGAAATCTAACCTGACTCTATCTCCACATGCAATCAGTGCTCATTCCCACGCAAAGGCAGCAGGAGCTCTCCCGAGTGTATCAGTAGTGTTTCCCTGTAAGGCATTGCTCTGGAAGTGGGGAGAGGAAGGCTGTTCAAGCAGGAATGGTAGAAATGCAGCAATGCAAACAAGCTCTGGTAAGCAAACAACATACCTACTTGAGTTCTGCAGTGGATCTAAATAATAAAATTGCAAAGATAACAGTCCGCATGCTCTCTGGGCTTTCACCCACCATCTGGCAGATTTTGGGAGAGAGCAGTGAAGCAGCTCCTGGAGCTCTGGGACTGTGCCAGATTTCAGAATGCTGGAGCTAGGTCTCTACATTTGCTGTCCTTCTGTCCTTTCAGAGATGGCACTAGGTCGGAAGAGCAGAGCCAGGGTTCAGTTACTCAGCAGAGCATTGAGAGAAGCCCAAGTGCCTCAGACACGATGGCAGCACTTGCTGAACACTCCCTGAATCCAACTTATATCTGAATCAGAGCAGGCAAACAGAATGAGAGCAGGCACTGCACATCTGAGACAGAAAAATGAAGCCTAATTGTTTGAAGACCTTTATGACCCAGATGCTCTGTTTATTACACAGGAACATTCTGCCTTTGTAGCTTTTCCCTGATAGATAGTACTTGATACCATTTTATTATTATTATTATTCATTCTCTGCTGTTGTATAATACTAGACTGATCTGTCAGGAGCTACTTTATTGCCCCTGAGTTGTTACTTTTTGGTAGTGGATGAGCTGACTCCCATGGTAGAAAACACCTCTCATCTTCCCAAACTGTTTAGTGTAAACAAGATTTTTCTTGCATGTATGTGATGTTGTTTAATTGAGGTAAATTGCTGTCTAATTGCACAGATCATGGACAAAAAATAAAAGTAGCAATACTGTGGGATGGAATTTTTAAGGGTTGTGTTTTGTATTTTTTTTTTCTTTTGCTGCAAACAAAACATTTTCACACTGATGAGATTATAATTAGACACAGTTCCCATTAGCTCAGATTGGGAGCTGGATTACATCTCCTGGATTTTTGAAATGCTATATGATGATGAAACAGATAAGTGAAAAGGAAGAATTAACACAAAAAAGTTTCATTCCATTTGGAGATATGTTAAACAACATCTGAATGCAGATAACTGCCTTCCCTCCACCCCTGCTGATGTGTCTAGGTTTATCAGCAGGAAATGAGCGTGTTTATGTATTGGGAGATATTTGTTTTAAATATTTATAGAGTGCAAAATCCTTAGGCATTTACAGGAGGCTTTGCAAATTCATCACAAAGTTTTTTTTACACAGACCTATTTCGGTGATTTTTTTGGCATAATGGAGCAAGATTCTGTCCTCAGCCTCTGCATTAACCTAATGGCACTGCCTGGAATAAGTTGAGTACGGGAGGCAATGACACAGTTAGAAAGAAATAGTCAGTATCTGGAACTCAGGAAAATCTGAATGTGAATCAACGAGAGTGGAATTACAACACTGGTATTCCTGACATTTCATACTTTGCTTTACCTCACCGATGCTTGCACAAACAAGTATAGACAAATACGATTGCTCTGACCCTGAGTGTAGCAAAGTAGCTAGTGACTATAAGACTGATGATAGGGCACTGAGAAGAATCCATCTCCTGCAAATAATCATAAAAATGTAGGTATTTCTTTGCCTTTCTTCTCTCCATCTTCTGCTCTCAGATATATTTCCCTTATTTATCCTAATAAAGCTGCACATGGCAAGGAGTTACAGATGCTTAAAGATAAGCACAAATCAGCACTCTGGGATACAAGGTAGGTATTCTGGATCATGTCCTTTATATGAAGGGCAGTCCACTTCTTCATCCTTTGGTAAATTTTTTTGAGATGTATGAATGGGAGTCCATGTGGTTTTCTTTCCCCTCAATCTAAGCAACTGTATGTGACGAAGCACAACTCATGAATTTTCTCTTTTCCTTTGTGTCTCTAAGGAGAAACTGTAGCCATATGCCGTAGTGAGGTATGTGCTCCCACCTCCTCTAAAGCAAGAGAAGAGCCAAAAAATTGTTTCTCTCTTTGTGGAACACTGCTCTGCAGAAGTATGTACTGAGGAGCACTTTAATGAGGCACTAATACTCTCTACCATTTGGTATTTCAACATCCATGATATTTGGGATTCAGAACTCTAAAATGCTCACAGATCTCCTTGTGCAACACCTTTGCCATAGGCATTCTAACTCAAGGTGCAAAAATCTGTCTGGACAGGCTATGCTCTGTGCCCACAGTCGATGAACAGACTGGGTGTTTCAGCTGCCAGGTCTCCAGTCCCATCTGTTCAGAAGCTGCTTATGTGGGTTAGATGCTGGTCAGACCCTTGCCCCTACTCCAGAAACGCCATGTACGAAGTGCCTGACAGATCAGCTTGATACCAGACTTGCAGTAAACAGCAAGATGTGTACGAGTTGGGATGACTTATAACCAACACAGATTGTAGGACTTCATTAATTAGAAGCTCTATTAATTAGAGAACTTTTTCTAAAGTCACAGTGCACTGTATGCACGTTATTTTTAACTTTAATTGTTAACAGGATAAAAATTTAAGCAAAAAGACAGATTATAATTAGTCATGTTTCTGTACAGCATGCCTTCGTACACTCTGTCACACCTGTTGACATTTGAGTTCCAAAACCCTACTTAAAACAAGACAATAGCCAAATAGCAGATGACGGGAGGGCATGCAGATCGTAAGGCTTGTAGATGCCAAAAAGACAGATTGTATGCAGCAGGCATCCTGCAAAAAAAATGTTTGGCAAGCCACTTGATCTCTCTAAGTTTGTCACAGTGAAGAACTGCTTACAGGCAGCCTCACTGCATTCACTGACACCTGCAAATAAACTATAAAAGGAGTTAATCAGATGAGACGCAATTTGGACCCTGCCAGTCAAAAAGTAATAATGCTAACTGGCCAACCTCGGAGTGCCTAATGCCCTTGTAAAAAGACAAAGGACAACACAAAATATGACTTCCCTGCTAAGTTTGTTGCAGTATCACCTACAGATTCCACCTGAGACACAGCCTTTGTTGTATTACATGGTCTACATACAGCCTCTGCAATCCAAAAAGCAAAGAATCCACCGAAATTATGTTGGTGGTGTGCAGCCACAGAAGGCTGACCTGATTTGGGGATGTAATATGTAACCTCTTTCTGTAGCAGAGGGCAGGGAGTAAAGCACTATACCAAGCACAGGGCTGGCTGCTTGAACCATTGCATCCAGCCTCCTCTCAGTTTGCATGGCAGCTTGTCTTTGTGCTGTATGCACTCCTAAGTAAAAGTTTGGGGATGACCATGGCATTGCAAATGGCAATGGTGACTGCAGATCATCTGTCACACAAGCAGAAGACAGCAGACAGCACGTGTTAGGCAAGGGAGAGAGATACTTTAATGGCTCTGAAGGAGTTCAGTAATTGTTTATTTTGAGATCTGACTCATTGTGTTTACCTTTAGCTATAGCAGTATAATGAGGAAGTGTCATTTATCATAATTATGGGTTCACCCTCAGGAGGAGAGACCTGGAGGTAATCCTGAAATCCAGTGTTATCTGCTGGGTTCACAGAAGGTTTGGGATTAAATAGGAGATCAGATTTCCCCCTCTTGCCTTTTTTCCTGTTAAAATGTCAATTTCAGCAAAGTTTCCCCATACAAAGATTGCTGAGAGTCACTATGAACCTCTCTAATGATGGTAGGGTTACAGGTGCTTTTTGATTGACAAAGTAACTGTCTTCCTTTCTGCAACCAGCTAATAAAAACAATTTTGGGAAATAAGAACTCTCATCTATGAGAAACCCCAAGACTTCTGCTGAGAAATTGTTCCAAAACAAACCTCAAAGGAGTATTGAAGCAAAAAAAAGAGGAGAATGTTTGAAAGCTTAAGTCACTACTTATTGTTTTTATTTTCTCTCCCCTTCTTCCAGTCTTTTTCTTCTGTAACCAAATATCCTCCTCTGTACAATATGTCTTGTTTTAGTCATGGATGTAAACAGTTTCCCCTTGAAAAGAAACCTCTTGAGTACAAACAGCATAAAGCATGACAGGAAATACAGCAACTGGTGGTCTCAGTGCCATGGGGGAAAAAGAAGTAGGTTTTGTCATTTCTGACTTATTGGGCAATTATAAAATTACTTCCAGACATCAGCTGAGATCATCCTCTTCAGCCCACTGGAGCTTTGATTCACTTAGGTTGTTTAAAAAAAAAAAAA
>VXBB01012553.1:0-60728 GCA_013399915.1 Illadopsis cleaveri
TTTTTGACTGGTATACAAATATAAAATGACAGTGTTTGACCTTGGAGTTAGACACAGCACTCCTTTAAAAAACATTACCATTCCTCACTCCCACATTAAGAGGAATTTGCTTCAAGTCCAGTGATATTAGTGGGTTTCAGCAGCCATTTTTCTTTTTTCCTGGAATATCAGGGAGCCAGATTATCCACTGGCATAATTTCAACAAAGTCAAGCGGATGATTCCAACAGAGAATTAAGCCATGGGCACCACAAGGCAAATTCTTTCCATCACTGAGCCACAAAACAGGGTAGATTGTTAACACTGCTTCCCCAAAGTTCTATCCAAATAATTCAGGACTTAAGGCAAACCAAAAACTATCCTAAAATGATCAGTTCTACAGCATTTAATCAGTTGAGAAATGAGCAGCTCATTTTCTTGGACTGGTAAGATGCTTTGTGATTTCCTGGGTGTTCCTGCATGTATCATTTGTTAGCAAAAACCGCATATTCTCCTTTAGTAACAAGGAATAAATACTGAACATTATTTTAAGCAAAAAAAAATTCCCCTTCAGAAAATACATATGAAATACAACAAAAGACGTGAAGAGAGAAGCTGTGTTTAAAAACATCATTTTAAACATGCTAAAGTTAGTCTTGAGGTGTCCAACTGAAAAAAAACCAAACAAATTCAACCAACAAAACAAATTTAAAAAAACCTAAATCACAAAACCCCAACCCTCAAACAAAAAGAAAAAAACAACTCATAAACAATAAGAAATTCAAAGCATGTTTAATAGCATGGTCAACTATGATTGCCCTATATTGGACTCACATGTAATTTACTCATAATTTATAAAGAAAAAGTATGCAAGTCACCTGTTCTCTGAAATGTGAGCAGCCCCGAGAGAAAGCTCACAGCTCTGCCAAAAATATAAACAGACTTTGAAAGCTGCTTGTTAAGAAAAGGGTGAAAGGACATTTGCAAATAAATCTTCATAGACAGACTTCTTCAGACAGCCACGTCCAACTGCTGTAGCATATTTATAGAAGGTTGTTTCATGGTCACAGAAATACTAAGTATACTAACCACTGGCAAAACATTGCCCTGACACTTAAGCCAAATGAAATCTGACAAAGATGGAAGTATACAGGCATACACTTCTACAGAAGACTACCAGTTTGATTAGTGTGTCAGAATTAAAATAAACTTAGAACGGGAATATGAAAGAATTTCTTTCTCCCTGCTTCCCCCATATCTCTCCCTACCCTCAACTATTTCTACTAGAGATGTCACTAAAGCCTTTCTTTTGTCTTTGTCTGAGAAATATGAGACAAAAGAAAAAACATTAAAACATTCCTTGAGGAAAGGCAAGACAGTAGTCAGAAGAATAAGGCAAGATTTAAAAGACTGAGGTTTGTAACTCAGTAGTCTACCATGGATCTTTTGTGAGTTCCTCACAATACATCAGATGGCCATTTTCAAGAGAATATTTAAGTGCCTATCTCCCTGTAAAAATTATGGGATTCAGTAGCAGGATCCTTTTGAGGAGTTACGTTGAGGATACACCTGGTGCACGTAGCTGGGCTCACAAACTGCAGATTGAAATGCAGATTGAGCTCTGGGTGGGAGCCTGAGACAGGAGGCAATGAACTGCCAATCCTTCGGAATAACAAAGGGAATGGAGATACATTCAGCCAGGTGAATAGACACTGAGAGCTACAGCAGGAGCCAGAATTGTTGATCTTTTGGAGTACAAAGTAGACGAAGACCAGTGACACCAGTGAGGTGGATGGACATGGAGAGGGGAAAGAGGCAAAGTCTTGGAGAAAGAGTGAGACTGGAGCACAGAGAAACAGTGAGGGTACAAAATCCTTGGGTTTCCTTTGTTGAGGGTCCTCCCCAGAGGCAGATGGGGCTGTTCCTGTGTTGCTGCACCATGAATAAATGGCTTTATGGAAAGAGTCATCTGAGGCTCTGCTCTGGGAAAGCTGGGGTGGACTGGGGAGGGAAAGCTGGTCTGACTGTGAGTGTGGGCTGTGAAGGGAGTCCAACGGGCACCAGTGGGGTCACAGGAGCCACCAGCAGGGAAGGGACCTTGGTCCCAGCAGAGAAAGTCTCTGAGCTGGGAGTGTGACTGCCAGGGAGTCCAGAGACTGGGCAGACTCCAAAGTTTAACAGTGAGTTCTCAATTTCTTTGAGCCTCATTCCCTTACTTGTAAAAAAGAGGAAACTCCATTTCCCTACCTGACTCACACGTTGCAATATGGGTATTTATGGAGTGCAAAGAGCTCAGATGCACTACATCTGAAAATCCCAACAAAGAAGTTAATGCGCTCAACCAGATATCTCTACTTTCACATGCACAAAAACTTGAAATATACTCAACAGAGAAATCATTATTTAGGGAGAAATCACAAAGAAAACATGAAAGTATAACTGAACAGTATCTTTAAACACTGTCCAGAATCAAAATGACTTAGCACTCAAGCATTCACTTGGTAGAAATGACAGATTTTTTGCACAGTCAAGGGATCCCCTTGAAAATGCCTGGAAGAAATTTTAAAAAGGCAATCATTTTCCCTTTTTTGACTTGAAAAAGTGATACTTTTTTTTTTTTCCTTTTCATAAATTTGAAAAAGAAGCCAGAAATAATGAGCTTTAGCAGAATACAGTAAAAAATATATACAAACCCTTGTTATAGTATTCCTCCTTTCAAAAACCTAAGTAACTTTTAAGGCTACATTGGGGTTTTTTTTCACACAATGAATAATCTTACTCATGACCCCATGCTATACAAACTAAATTTTCTTCAATTAAGAGAAAGAAAAAAATAAGTTTTCTGAAACCTATTTTGCTTATTACTATTCCCAGTTCATGTGGAGCTTGGATTTTCTTCTCCAAGCAAAACAGTAATGCCTGGCTTTTCCAGTCCACCAGCCTTCTTAGATGCTAACAGCATCTTAGAGACATCTAGAGATGTCCAAAGTTTTACTTCTCTTAACCTGGAGCAGTGAGTTCCTCTTCAAATAGACTCAAACTAGCAGGTAATCCCTTGGCACAAACAAGAAAAGTGAGCAGGCAAGCAAGTAGCACTCCAAAGTAACTCCAAAGATTGCACCGGTAGTTGAAGGCACTTTCCATTATCATTATGCTTACATGTAACAAACTACGAAAGCTAGTGCTGAACTGAGAACAGCACCATTTCAACTCTGAGGGATAATTGTCCCAATTAAACAGTGGAATATCATGAAAAAACTATTCATTGAGACCCTTCACATTGCTACTTCTCAGCGAGGGAATTTTCTCTGAAAAAAATTACTTTTCTCCTCACAGACACTCTTATCACTGATCAGTTCAAGTCTCAACAGTCATTCTTTTTCTACTGGTTTGTTCCTAAAATTGTTCAAAAATTCTTCCTCAGGAGGACAGTGAACAAAAGAAATTTCAACCCGAAATTCATGCATATATATCATTCTAATATATTACAAGCAATACTTCTCTTTAACAACCGCTGTATTTTATTACAACACAGTATGCTGCATTTTAATGCTAAGAAAGCTAAAAAACTACAAATAAAAGTTGAAAAAAATCAGTCTAATTTGCTTCCATTGAACTTTGAATTTAACCAATAATCTTGAATTCAGTCTTACACTTACATTCAATTATGGCTAGTAATGATTTGACATATTTAGAACAAAACATGTGAGGAATATATTTTGTGTTATCCTCTCTTTTCATCTTATATCATCATCTCTTGTATTTCAATACAAAAAGCAAATGGGTTTAGTCCCTTGTGGAATTAGGGATGCTGAACAAACATTCCACATCCTGTTGGCTGTTTCTATCCAAGCTTTGCTAATGATGACAAACTCTTTGAAGTTACTATAGCTCTGGGAGAGACAGATGGTCTTTATGGAAAAGCCAGCATTTCAGATTTTTTTTTTTTTTTTCTCCTTGACTGGAGCCAAATTACAAAACAAATTCCTGATTTAAATCTGCTAGTTAAACTCCAGTACCTCAAACACCAAGTTTTTATTACAGACAATCCTGGGCACTACTGCAGTGCTAGTAAAGCTCAGGTTGAAATGTCAAGGATTCTGGGATGTACTAGATGAGATTCTATTCCAGTAGAAATGAGACCTCACTTAAAATCCTATTGGAAAAATGCAAAATTAAATTTTATAAAACTCTCCCTACATTTTTGATATGTAGAACCAATAAATAATAACTTATCGGCAGCAGTCATCTATTCCATTCTCTCAATTTAAGATTTGTGCCTTAATATATTTTGCGGTTTTATCTACTCCTTATTTAATCTAAATATTTTCCATCAATTTCCTCTAGTACTATCACAGAACTAAATACATTTCAGTCCATCTAAGCTTTATCTGAAGTCCACGTTATCTGCACATCTCAATCATTCACATCTGAAAATTTAATCTTAAAGACCCTTCTGAACTTCTTTCAAACTTTAGCTACTCAGATAAAATAATTGATGGCATTTTATTTCCTTCCTTCACTTTTCTGCATTATTCTGCTTGGACAGAATACAAAACACAAAGCCAGTAGTAAATTCCTCAAGTACAGCAGCAGGCTATGCAGAGACAGAGACTACTCAAAGCATAACTCTTGCATGCTCCACAGACACTGACTGAGTCAAGACCATCTCTCAACACTTTTTGGAAACAGTGTTCCAACTACTACAAGAATGCTGATTGATCAGGAGGCACCTATATCAAAGATTGCACTGCTGCAATTCATATTCACAGTGTACCATACCATTGTGTTCTGCAGAATGAAAAGTACTGTAAAAAAGGTGATTACAAAACTGAAGTAGAAGAGTCTGAACAGAAAAAGCAACCCTGAAGTAAACCACTAGAAGACATAAAAACAAGGCAAAGATTCTAGGCCAAAACTGGTAATGTTTTTCTGACAATGAAGAAACTATGATGTTAGAAATATACTAGCTTAAGGAAGGGGTTACATACACTGTCTTACAAACACTGTCTTTGTATAAAAGTACAAATGTTTATTGTTAAAATCAAGACAAGTCCAGCTTGGTTGAAGTGAGCTAAATGCAGAAGGGTTTTGCCCTCCTCTTTACAGTACTACGAGCACAAGAGCATCAACGTACACAGGAAAATAATAGGAGATCCCTCACCCTTATTCTGTTCCCCAGTGTTCTCCCTCATCCTCCCTAAAGTCTGATGGTATTGCATGGGGAGTCCTTTTGCAACTGAACAATCCACTCTCTGCATGGACTGTGGAAGGCACCATGGGTTGGGATGCAGGTGCAGCTCTGGACACCCTCTCTGCTCCACAGTCAGCAATCACACACACAGTAATAACCCTGTGCTCCTTTATCTCACAACTTCAGCACCTTTCATGCAGCTGTGCCCTCCCTATGCAGTGCAAATACTCTCCAGCCTGTGCAGAGAAACAAGGCTTAAATGGTTTGAGGACAAAATTGCTTCCTTATATTCTGCACTGAGTCCTGCTAGGCTGAGTTTTGAAGAATAAGAGAGATTTCAAACTCCTGCTGTCAGAAACATTCTCTTTTGATCAAGAAATAAGATTCCAGAGCTGTCAATCTGGCACCTCTTGCCAGCATGGCGTTTATTTTTTAGGACAGTTGTAACAAATGTAATGTAATAAGGTACTAAATCAATCATCCATATTTTTGGCTCCTGTTGTTCACATGCTAAGCTGTTATAAGATAGCTGGTTATGTAACTACAGTTTTAACCCTTAAACCTCCAAATGAGACTGACCATAGAGACACATGAATAATCAGGCCTGAAGCACAGTATCTTAAGCTATACTGCCAGTCTAATTCTTCATAGTACATTTATATGTTTCCTGCCAAGTGGAAAATGTTACACATGGGAAATAAACATTAACTTCCCTTCAAAATTCTTTAGATTTTTTTAAAAAACCCTCAATTATTTTGCATTGGATCTTAAGATTTTTGATCCCCTTCCTGGCTGTTTCTCTTATTTCTACATCAAAAAGCAGAAGTATCATGCTTTAAAGAAAATGCAGGGATGTAAGACAGAGAAGGACACTGAGAAACAAAAATGAAAAAGGTTAACTCCAAAATATTATGCCCCTCTTTTTTAAGATTATTGAAGTTTACTACTAGAGGCTGGAATTCTATTAATTGCATGGGTAATAGAAGCTAATCAATGCAGGAACAAGAGACCAAAAGTAGCATCCAAACAAGGAGATCAGTAGAGACCAGTAATGAACACAAGTGCGCTTGGAGCCTCCTCAGCTGTACCCATCTCCCCATGGAAGAGCAGCAGCTCTTGGGAACTTCCTGTGGTTTCTTCACCATAAACATGTGGGAAGGAATATTGAAGCCTCCAGGACTTTTGACCACTTCTACAGACACACAGAAATGCAGCACAAGGTGCTATAAACATGAAAATGTTCTCTGCTCAACCCATTTTGATTGCTACTGATAGCTTCCACTTGCTCCTCAACTAAAATCAGCCATAGATCACCTCTTACCTTATCAATTGCAAGCAGAAATTGCAACAAAAATTACAGAAGTCAGCACAAGGGTATTTGGTGCCCAGTGAAGCACATTATGTCTTCCTCATGACATCTTTAATTTCTTTTGTTGTCATAACAGCTGGAAAACCTTGGCATCAACAGCCTACTTAATATATTTACACCGCAAATTGACCACAGTGAAATGTAATTTGTTTCTCAGAAACCAATGCAATGAATTGAGCCCATAAATCATAAATTTCATTTCTACTGTATCCTCACAGACACTATGAACGAATATACTATGAACGATGTTCAAATCAGTTAAAGGTAAAACTAGATGTGATTTGATCTTCGTATTGTTGTCAAGTTTGGAATTTAAAAATGCCTGAACTATATTGCTAAGCATGTTAATTTAAAATACTATCATGTCAAGTGGGAAAAACAGATGGTTTAGTTCCTTTCTAAATATAAGCACTGCTTATCCTGCTACTCTGAAGGACCCAAAGGCCCCGTGGAAAAACAGAACAAAATACAGGCTCGTGAAATTAAGAGTTAGTGTCATACAATTCATTTCAATGAGGCACAAGCTACAAGCTGTCAACAGCTGGGTTTTATGAACTTTTAAGGTTGACCTAGGAGTTCATACTTATTACAAATCTACATTTTTACTGCACGTCAAATGGCTGCATTAACTTGCTTCCTACATGTCACGCATACAACTTGCATTTGCGTTTTTTTATTAAATCTGTGTACTTTTTTATACCCAAAATTGTAAAAGTGATCTATTACTATTGTCACAGCACTGGTTCTAAGTTATCATTTTCTCTGCTTTATTACTAGTGGCCTCCCCTTCTAAAAAAACTCAAATTGAGGTATACATAAGTTATAATTTTGAAGATATTTTTAGAAGACACCGATTGCCATGATTTTGTATTGATTAACTCTGTGTTTATTGATTGGTTCCAAAGTTATACTGTTAGTAAACTGAAATTAGTGTTTATGGACAGGCATGCATTGAGTTAAAAAGGAACACTAGAATCAAATAAAAAATTAGACTTTGCAGGATTTATGTCTGACAAACTGATCATTATTTCTGGTATTAAAGTGGAGAGCCATTTACACTCTGACTTGTTACTATAAGCAATGAAAGGAGTTTCAAACTAAAAATCTTGTGTATAGGAGTCAAATAGAAAAAAACCCACATAAATTCATAATTCATTCAAATCCATATGAGAAGCAAACACTGAGACACCTTCTTCTAGGGTATTAGGCTATCCATTTAAGAGTAGATTACCTTATCACAAGATTAAAGGAGATGAACAGTTTCTGTCTACAGACAAAAACAGAGGGATTTGTTCCACTCTAAATGATTTTCATGTATCAAATATTTAGTTACAACTGTTCTTTCTAGATGTATTCTACTTGGCAAATGTTAATGCAAAGACCATGAAACAGCTTCAAATAAATCAGAGAGAAAAAAGTATAATAAAAATGCACCAGTAACTATATACATGAAAAACAGTCAAGTAATATTTTGGTTTCATCCGCTAAGAAAAAAAACATAAAAATTGCAATAAACAAACTCTTCTCCTCTATCCAGGTTAGCTTGAGATTTGGGGGTTGTTATGTTCGTTCTCGGGAGTGTTCTTGAAAGAGTGAACTGCTGGGGACATACCTAAATCAATTCAACTATCCTCTCACAGCAAGAGGCAATACTTTTGTCCTCTTTTTCACTTCAGCTGTTGGAGGCACCACTGGGTGATGGCAGGACCTCTGAACTCACAGCACACTACACTTCACTGGCAGTCTCATGGCCTTATATTTGCCAGCCCATAGAGTAGTTTTAACTCGCTGTTGCCACAAAATCCCAGGGCTCTGCAGGACCATCTACAGTAATGAGGCACCTGGGAACACTTAAGAAAAATTCTCCCAAATACATTCCTGGGTTTTTGTTGAGTATTTTAAGAGAAAAGAATGATGTTGTCCGAAAGCTAATACCCAACAGTGATGTCAGATAAACATCTCAGTGCTTCAAACACCACAGAAGAACAGGAGCAGGAGCACAACAATACCACTGCAATGGGTGCAGAGTAAAATCAGGTGGCAGAACATAAAGAAGACCACGGATACAACTAACAAAATATTGAACTGGAGATCTAATGATGCCCAATAGACTATAACTTGATCAAACAATAAATGAAATTCACGGTGCATACAGGAATAGACAAATTCTAGAAGGACCTACAGGACTCCATAATCATGTTGAATCAAGATGGTCATAGTATAAATAGTAATATAGGGCTACAGGTAAACTCAGAGTGCTTTGTGGCCACTGACAACTTGACTTCCTTTCACCTTCTAGCAGAAGGGAAACACAAAGTTATTTCACCTGAATACAAAGGGCATTTTATACTTAGCACAAGCATGTAATTATTCCTTGAATTTAAGAAATAAAGCCATTTAACATGGGGAGAATGGAAAAATCCATACCAAACTGTTTATAGCATTTTTGCGGGAAAATATTTTCTCAATCATTTTATTAGAATACAAAGGAAGGGAAAGTTCCACATATCTGTCGGTTGTACTAAGAAATCCCTAAACTCAATTAAATGGTTAATTCAGATAAGCTCTAATACTATATGTAAACTAGATGTGCAGCAAGCACCCTTAAAGACTTCTCTAAATATAGAATCTACATGTTTAACATAGAAATGGAACTGTTACTACACATAAATATATTTTGGACTATTAAAACAGAAATTAAGAGTGTCATATAGGAGAGAAAGAGCAAATAAATTGAAGAATTATCACACACTAATTTAATTTTCCAATATTATAGAGTTCATTATACAGTCACTATCAGTAGTATAAGGTCTAAATTATATTATACTAGGAAAACATCTTCTGAATTCAGATTTGGGAACTGAAGGATCTCAACAGCCTTGTGCAGGAAGAAATTTACCCACTTAATCAAAGCATCTTTGTCAGACACTCAAAAGCGGTCAGAATCTGGTGTTAATACTGAAGGTCAAGAAATCAAATTGGACTATTTTTCAAAGATGCAAAGAATTCATATATCTACTCCAAAACCCAAGGAGAACAAAGGGATTGGAATATGTAAAATAACATATTTATCCAGTATAGACATGAGTGTAGGAACTCAAACGGGAATAACTAAAGTGAAATTTTGCTTAACAGAG
Source organism: Illadopsis cleaveri (assembly GCA_013399915.1). Lineage (NCBI taxonomy): Eukaryota > Metazoa > Chordata > Aves > Passeriformes > Timaliidae > Illadopsis > Illadopsis cleaveri. The sequence continues at coordinate 9,678 of VXBB01012553.1, forward strand.
ACATGATTGCATCCCTAGGGTATTGTTTGTCTTGTTTTCACTTTCATCAAAATGGTTATGACTCCAGTGTGCTGGTTTCAGCTGGGATAGGGGTTCATTTTCTTCATAGTGAGCGGTAGGTGTCTGTGTTTTGGATTTGTGCTGAACACAGGGTTGATAAAGTAGAGATGTTTTTGTTATTGTTGAGCAGGGCTCATGCAGAGCCAAGGCCTTTTCTGCTTTTTGTCCTGCCATGCTGGGAAGGAAACTGGGAAACACCTGGGACAGGTAATCCCAATTTACCAAATGGATATTTCCAACCATACAGCATCACGCTCAGTCTGTGAAGTGGGGGCAAGAAAGCGGAAGTTGGGGGAACATCTGGAGTGATGGCATTTGTCTCCCCAGGCCACCGCTACATATGATGGTGCCCTCCTAATAGTTACATCCTGGAGATTGTGAACACCTGCTTTCCCGTGGGAATCAGTGAATAAATTCTTTGCTTTGCTTGCATGTACAGACTTTGTTTTCTCTATTAAAATGTCTTCATCTCAACTCATGCGTTTCCCAGCTTTTACTTTTCCAATTCTCTGCTGGATCCCACTGGTGGGGGAGAGTGTGAGCTGCTGCATGGTATTTGGTTGCTGGTTGGGGTTAAATTAGTTATTCAATTATGTGGAATAACTGATTGGATGTGATAACTGAATCCAGAAATTATTTTACCACTAACTTGTAACTGTAGGTACATTCCAATGAGGGTGTACAAAGCAGACCATGACAGGTAAACAAGATAATTTGTGTGCGATAAAACTGTTGTATTGTAATATGAAATATTTCCAGTTTAAAGAGTTGGAAGTACAAGCATAAACTCCTTGATATCTGGGCAGCATCATTCAGGGACTTTGCAACTAGGGAAAAAATTGTTTCTAAAACAGGAACTGAAGTACTAATTTTTATAGCAGCTACCCCACTCTAAGGATAGTCAGCATTTGATACTAATTTTAAATACAAATTGCATTCTGGATTGTAGAAGGATCTTGATGGGAGGCAAAGATGTGACCTTCCGCATAACATCCTTTTTGAAAACGTAACTGCTTCCACAGACATAGTGTGAAGTGCTGCTTGTCACGATCTTGGTTTCAACACCATGCCATAAATTCCCCATGTCCCCTTAGGGACACTCACTCCATTTTCTTTTAACCAGAATGAAGCAGTTATGATATTAAATCCTTCCACATTTAAAATGAAAATAAACACAAAAATATCCTTCCCCTTTTATTTTTTCTGGCAACTACTCCTTATCCACATGGCTCTGCACATGAACCATGGTCAACAGGCCAACAGGCTGCTCTGAAGATGACATTCTGGATGGCACACTCAACAAAGTGATCCATGATAACTATTAGAGACACACTGAAGAACTCATCCTACTTCACTTCCCTTCCCATAATTACTGACATGCTGGAACTGACAGCTTCTTTTACCATTCTAATCTACTTTCTTAAAAAGTGCTAGGCGGTCATACAAAGCCTCAATTTTTTTATTTTTTTTTTAGTGCTGTGAATTGTGGAACTGCAGCCACTTCTTTCCTTTTAAAAGAGCCCTTTGTATTCCCAAATCCTACAAAGAATAAGGCATCAAATTTAGAAGAACAGCTGAAAATGTCTTGTCTGATTTACTGAAGTTGTCACTGAAATTCATCACCATTCTAGAGAACACTTTGTGACAATTTTAAAAGCCCTGCAGCAGCACTAACAAAACATCTCCAGGGTTTCCCCCCTCAATTGAGCTATATGACAGGTTATACAGAAATCCAGCTCTTACAGCAAGACAGTAACGGTCAGCTGTTCCTCCATCTTCCCAATGTAATAACAGTCCACAGAAATCAAAACAAAAATGGACATGGGGAATCTACCTGGAGGGAACAAAACCAAAAAAACCAAACAAACCACAAAAAAAGTGAAAACCCACCTCTCCAACCCTCACCAATCAATACCTAGAACTAAGAAAGAAGAAACAGCAAGAAGTTCAAATCTGCAAGAAGGGGGAAACCTGGAAGCAGTCTCACACCCTTTTGGCGGAGGTGGTTGCAGGTTTGAGAAACACACTGTGCTACTTTTAAATGCAGCTATCTTGCCCTGATCACTACATATGGGATTATAAAATTTCAGTTGTAAAACAAAGCGTGAAATTCCTCTGATCGGCATATTTTGGATGTTTTTGAAAGAGGCTGTGAATTCCTAGTTCTTGGGATAAGAAAAACAGCTTTAGAAGAATACATTTCCTTCTTGCAGTTAATATGAATTAGTTATTTTAGCAAAAGAAATACACAAATAATATCCCATATACAATCATAGGCAGTAACATAATATTTCAGATTTTCCAGACAACTACCTTAAATACTTCCTGCTCTGCCCAAATTAATATAAACACATACAGAAAATTAACTGGCTGGAATAGAGAAAGAGGGGCACTATGCAAAACAAACACAGACATTGTTTCACCTCTTGAGAGACAATAATGTGATTAATGTGATTTTTGGGCTTTTGTGGCAGTTTACTAAGTCTGCCAAAGGACTGCAAGTCTGAGGGTAGGGATCAGATGTATTTTATTACATTAAGCTAATAGGAGCAATAACAAAATTTCCAGTATTTTTACATAGAGCTCTGTTTCATACTACCGAGAACAGCAGAATAGGTAGTATTACAGCTCTAATAGGATTCATGAAATCATATTAATTAATGTTACCCAGAACAGTAAGGCTAAATCCTATAACCATTCAGTATCTGCACCACCTTCCTAATAGCATCATGAATTTTCTTTCAGACAGTAAGAGCACCGATCTATCTTAAAATTTTAAAAATCCATTTCTGCTCCCCAGTGATAAACTGGTTATTGAAACAGCTGGGTTGGTGTGTAAATAACACTCTGATGATAGATATTCTCCCAGCTCTTGAAACATAGAAGTCCTTTAAGCTTCAGCACTTTAACATATTCTCTGGAGAGCTAATATAGGAAATCAGCAGGAAAAAAAAATCTGGGTAGTGGCTTCAATTGCACCGCAGCAGAACTTTTTAAAGCCCCACAGTATGGAAACTCATGGTGCCTGGTGCTGCTCTGGAAGCCCCTTGGGGTTGGGGACATAATATTATGTTTAATTTACCCATGTAGAAAAGCTAGTTCTACAGGTGCTGCTATAATTTAAACTTACAGTGTCTGAATCTCAGCTTTTGATTTTGACTGCTTTGATTCAGAAAAAATAAGGAAGAGTGAAAATCACTATTTTATTCTGCCTGTCAAAGAGTTAAGAAAAAAAAAATGTGGAGTGGATGGAGAGCATTTAATGCATTCATTTCACTTTCACTCCCATAAATGTACACCACTCCAAATTTGACATGGTAAGATACACTATTTATATATATGTTCCTAAATAATTTCAGTGTCTGGCAATGCAAAAAAGGCAATAACAAACCTGTATAATCGTCTGGTTTTAATTTTTGCAAAGTGTGTCTTAGCATAAAATTACAGTGAAGTCTCCACATACTTTCACTTTTTCTTATTTCTCAAGAAATAAAAGTCACTTCCCTTGGTTTTGGAATTTAATAACATAGGATACTTAGCAGATTTACCTGCAGCTATGTCTGTAAAGCCATGCTGCTTCTCTCAGCCTCTCCATGCAGCTCTTCTCCACATCTGTGCCACAAGCTGCAGTGCCCTCACATGGACACGGGACACCTAACAGGGTGAAACCACCCAACCTGGGCGAGCCCATCACTGCACCCAAGACCCATCAGGTCAGACAGAAAGCCATGACAAGGGAAGATCCCATAAAGGCAGCTGACTGCTACCTGACATCACTCATTAGTGTAAATGTTCAACTTGCTATCCACGGTCATTACTGAAATTACACAACTTTACATAAAGGCAGTGTTTCAAAACTCATCTAGGGTAGTGATTCATGGCCAAAGCTTCCTCTCAGAAATTCCCGGTAGTCTAATGCCTTTAAAGAAAATTTAAAGTTTAATAGTAAGCCTAGAACATAACAAAGATACAGTTTTGTAAAAACTTGCAAACTTAAAGTAGCAGACAAGCACTGGTTTGGCCTCTTCCCTAAACTGCCTATGTTGCACCTGTCACAAACTACCAGGATTATTGACAGAACAGGGTTACCTTTTATAAACATTAAAGTGTTTCATTCCAGTTTGGCAACAGTGCAATAACAGTTGTTCAGGAGTTCGGTATTTGAAAGTAATAATTTCCTACAAAAAACTAAATTTAGTTACAAAAAGTTTAAAGGTATCAAAGCACTTAACACAACAAAGGGAGAGCACTAACATAATTGCATACTGAAAATCAAACAAAATGCTTTATGAACCAACTATTACAGTTCTTGAGATGACTAATAAACTTTCAATAGAAGCGCAAATGATAAAGCAGTTCTTCTGTAATTGATAATTTTCCCTGTGATCTGCATTATTATAAAAACATGAACAACTGGGCAGCCCTGCAGGTTTAAAAAAGGTGATCTGCTCTTCGATAGCAAGTCAATCATTTGGATCATATTCTCAATGCAGTACATTTAAAGTGCCTCTCATTATACTCAGAATTAGAAATATTTTAAAGAAATATTTTGGAAACTGAAAGTTTCTGACATGATAAAAATATATCTAATTAGTTAAAGAGAGCATCTGGGACTCAGCTGACTAAATTTAAGCCATTTGAGCAGCCTGTAAAAGGATGAACAGCTGCAAAGGTGCAGGATATTTTGATCACAGCATAGGCTACTCTTGAGGAGTAGCACTTGCAAATTCAGGTACAGTTATTCAATGTGCTAATTTCCATTTTGTGTTTTGGCATAGAGCAAGACATAGAATACATACATGAATGAATACAGAGGTATTCCATTTATACCTGTATGTGTGTGCATGTGTGTACAAATGTATATAATGTGTGAAGTATGGTAACATTTAGCAAAATTTTTCAGAACAGGGAGCACAATACGTGCAGTTTGAATCACAAAGTCAATTGTCTTCACTTCCAGACTCAATCAAAAACAGGGCAAGCAAATCTCACTCTTAAACTTGTTTATTTATAGACACTGATTTTACGTTTCCTTTCAACACATATTTTGCAAACTAATCAGACACAGGGAAATTTAACGATGATGTTCTAGTAAAAAGTTCATATTTAAAAGTGTAACAATTTAAAGCACTACTATTCTAAGGAAATGAACTTTAATTCAAGTAAAAAATTTACTGTCTCAGTGTGGGGAAATTACAACTAATGCTCAGACATTATTATTACCTTTTTATGCATTGATTCTGTTTTCTACATTAAAATGCAAACTGTCTACAGCAGGCGTTAATTATAAAAATAAGTAAAATGTAGTAAAGAAGTTAAAATGAAGATTTTCATTTAATTCTATATTCAGCAGCCAAAACCAGTTTAACTAATTGCAATTAAAAGATCTCNATATTCAGCAGCCAAAATCAGTTTAACTAATTGCAATTAAAGGATCTCTTTCTCCTTTGCATGTAAATGAACCATTCTTGAAAACAGACTCAAGGAAGGTGGCAAAAGTTCAGATAAAGTACACTTAGTGTAGCCAAGTTGAGTAGAAATATATTTTATTAATTGGAAAAAATATTAAGACAATTCTCTGCCATACACACACTTGAAAGACAAAACACTGTGCAGTTTTCCTTTTCATCTATCAAAAATATAAAACATTCATATAAAATTATGGAAAGCACTGTAGGGTTAACTAATTTCCATTTTTTATTTGCATAAAACCTAAACACACAGTACCTATGTGAGTTTTCATTCTTTTGACCTTAGATTCTCCAAACCACTTTAAGGAAGTCCCAATGAATTGCAAGAGGAGCCTTATTAGATTTGAAAGATTACAGAATATGGGGAAACAGCTAGAAAATTATGAAAGAGTAAAGAATGTTTTACAGTCCAAGGAGGTAAGAATCCTGCTCTTTCAGTATCTTCCACTTACAGCATTTATTCAGAGGTGGCACTTACAGAAAGATCAGATTTCTAGCACAGGACAACAGATTGAAACCTGTGGCACATATTGGAGCTCATCTGGTTCTCCATAAGACATTAATTCCTAAGAAAAACATTTCCTGCAAGCAGACAGGAAACCGCATCAGACATCAAATATCTTTTAAGTGACATGGGGGTTCATTGTGTGGGAACAGAGCACTACAAATATTACTCGCTCTAGCATCTGCATCTAATTAAATTTGGATTTGAAGTTAAAAAGAGCAGCAACATTTATGTCAAATGCTGGTCAGTCTGGACTTACTAAGTGTGAAACTTAGTTGAGAAAGAGAAATAGACTTGGATTTTAGGTCGTGAAAAAAATTATATCCAGTAGGCTCATTAGGAGACTGCAAACAATTTGTAAGACTCTTCAAATTTAACAGGTTCCTGTAATCTCCCCTTGATGCTACTTAAAACTGTATTTCTCAAAAGAACGTATCTAGGGAGAACTAGATTAACATTTTCATCCCCCACTGGAAATATTCAAGGTAAATGTTATGCTGTGGCACAAAAAATAACTTTGAAAACACCTTCAAGTATACAGTGCAAGTGATACTCCAGCAAAACCTTTCAAGTATTCCATGGAAAGACAGTATCAAGTGACTTCTCATAAACCATGACCTAGCTTTCACATGCTCCTCATATTGAAGTTGTTCTGAAAAACAAACCTGGCAAGGCAAGTTCAGCATGGAGTTCCTCTTACCTTTCAAAATCTGACGCAGAGATCAATTCTTTAGCCTGATCTCATTTCTGTAGTGTATCATATAAGAATTACTCTGATAGAAGAAGAAATGTTCTGGAAATGTTGCAGGTAACTAGTTTAAATTCCCCAGATACGAGGGTTTGAGTGTTGGGGTTTTTTTGGTTGTTTGGGTGGGGGATTTTTTGGGTGTTTATTTTTAAAACTAAGTGCTGCCTCTGAGAATTTCGACATTCACAATTCTGTTAGCTATACACAAAAAAAATAGTTCTTAAATGCATACTTTTGAGAAGCTAGTTTCCCAATGTACTAATGGGGAAACCACAGCTTAGCAAAACAAGTATAGCCTTTATTTCAGAAAAGCCTTTTCTTAAAACAGCAACAATAAAATAATATTAATAAGAGGCCATAGGAATTTTGCAGGAATAACAAACTATAAAATATGAATGGATCCTGTCACAAAATTAAAGTACGGTTCAGGACAGAAATCATCTTATGTATCTATGCATCCATTTCTACAACCCCTAGAGCAGAGGTGGGCAAAATAAAGCTCTTAAACTGCAATATTTGTTCTTACATCAGCTTTGAGACTTGGAGAGGCAAATATTAATGCCATATTCCAAAAAAGCACACTGAATGAAACCACACAGGACAGATCTTTGTGGAACAGTGTAAATATGTGCAGGACTCCCATGAACCCACCCACTCAGTGCTGCTGTTAGAGATCACAGGTGGCAGGAGAAGATGACAATCTCTGCCAAGGAAGGTTATTAGATTCCTCTGTAATCAGGAGTAATGCTGGCCAGGAAGTATTAGCATATGGGTCATCAAAGGTTGTCTTTGGAGGGGCTTAACATTTTTGCTACATAAGCCAAAGCCAGCCAAGACAGCATTTTCAGGCTGGTATCTTTTACTCCAGAAATGTATCTCCTGTTCTACTATTAGCCTTTCAAATGATGTTTCAGCAAGGAAGACTTATTGGGTCCAGTTTTGTCATGGATTATTTGGCTTTAGATGATGTGAAAACAGACAACTTTCTCCTCAAAGCTACATAGTGCTAAGTTTTAGACTATCAAGCTTCTTTTGATCCTGTCAAACAACAGGAATAGAAAGTAGAACTGTCAAGCACTCCACCTGTTAAAAAAAGATAGACTTGTATTTCATTTTAGTGTAGTCTGGCTGGTAACTTAATATAATGTATCTGTAAATCCCCAAGAAATTCAGGTCAGGCTAGAAGAAGCACTACAAGTTAGCATCTAATGCAAGCAATGCTGCAAAGTCATATTTAGACAAACAATCAACCCTTGCTTTAGTGTTGATGTTCAGTAGCAATAGCTGGGAATATTAAGGTAAGAAAAGTGGCAACATCTGATGGTATATTCAACAAGGCATCTTGCCACAATACTTGTTTGGCTTTTAGACACAGACAAGATCTCCTGTCTGTGGTGAAAACAGACAATATGACTTGAAAGGGAGAATTTGCATTCTTTTGTCTTTTGGCTAGCAGTAAAAATAAAATAAAAAGTACTAAATCCAGAAGCTTTGTTACCAATAGTATTGAGAAAAGAACTAGGGGAGTTTCCTCAGCTGTACAATGCCTATCAGAGTCATGGCTGTAACCTAAAAAGCTGGGCTGTAAAATAACATTCTCTTCTTCCCCATACTCTGTCTGTAGTGCTGCCATTTAAACCAGCTACTTAACCAGAATGTAGAGTCAGAGGATTAACTTTGGAACTCAGAGACATCACAGAAATGTCCTGGTTTTTTGCATTTGTAAAGCCACATTGCTAAGACTGATTTATAATTATTCTTACCTAGTCAGCACACTGAAGGTACTGGAAGAAACACCTATATTCTGGTCTCAAAACAGAATCTCCTTTTAAAGCATCATATGCTCTAAAGAGAGTTTGTCACCAAAAATTATGTTTTTCTTAGATCTCAGTCTAGAAGACACACTATCCTGCTCAAACACATAAGATGTAAAGCCTGTTTGTGATCTTTCCACATCTCTTGCCTTTTCAGAAGAAGACTTTACAAAGCAGTGAACTATTTAGAAATTCCTAATGCCAAAAGAAAAATACTAGAACATCAAATAATACGCAAACAATAGTCTGACAAAGTGGTGAGACACAAAGGAAGAAGGATCAATATAACCTTACCGGCAGAAATGCCAAACCTCCTTACAGAGACAAGAAACTATGGATTTCAATTTATTTCCTATTACTAAGTGCTTTAATTACAATCAGTTTAGCTTGTAACATCAAGAACTAATTTAACTGGCATAATCATCACTAAATGATGAAGGTTTTTAATTGAAAATGTTATATTATTCCTCACCACAGTATAAATGAGAAATAGATTGATTAAACTACCTAAAAATATTAGATAAAAAAAGAATAAAAACAATCTTTGTCACTTGCTCGGAATGTTAACCAAGCACTTGTACGTCTAAAGCATGGGAATCCTGTTCAGTCCAAGAGGAATGACTCTTGTGGAAGAAAAGTTGCTGTTGAAAAGATTCAAACTTCCACACTTCTCCTTTTCTTAGATATTGTCATTATGAAGACTAAAACAAAACCTATTTTTTCTCTTGGGGACTCCAACCCCTAGTTAAAAGAGTTGAAATCACTGTACCACAAATGTCTAGAAAAGCAGTCACTTCAAAGAAAACTACCAAAAGTCATTCTAGAATGCAAAAATGGGCAAATATATTCTATTGTTCCAAACATACGTAGCACCATTATTTTCAGCCAACTGTTTTTGGTCACTGATAAGTGAAAAGTGGTCACTTATTTTTCCTGCATATCCCAAGTTTTAAAAACATTAACTGAAGGTATTTCCTGCACAACAGAAGAGAAATGCACATCAGGCAAAATTCTTCTCCATGGATGTGTAAATGCAGCAATAATCTCTACTCATTAAAACATACATACCTCTTAAGTTTGTATCATATTTTAATTAATTAGAAAGTATTTATATTACCTAGATATACACATCATACATCAAACAGTAATCAGGGAGAAAGCACACTATATGACTGTTGAGGAAGTTGTTAAAATGCAAGAGTATTTTTAAATCTCCTAATAAATATAGGCTGAGTACAACTTTAACAGTAAATAAATTATTTTCCAGAAGAACACACGCACATGTAATTAAAGTTTAAAAAAAGGGAGCTTTTATAGTAACACTCTGGTGTTCTGGTAAGCTCTTGACAGAAATACCACTAAAATAAGCTGTGTTGATTTTAAACTGCTGACACAGAATGCACACTAAGTACTTTCTCTTAAAATTCAAATACTTCACTGGACATTTGCAAAGGACTTTCTTTAAATTTGTGACTGACATTTTCTGATAATCAAATATTACCTAAAAGAAGCAAAAAAGGAAATGTTACTGTAAAATTAAATAGAAAGGAAGCAAATCAAAAAGAGTTCTGTTCAAACAGCTGTTACCAAAAGCTTGTGGAAACACACACACTGAAAAATCATATTAATAGCAGCCGCAGATGGTTTTAAAATCCATCCATCCATTACAGCTAAATGGGTTACGTAAAACTGATGGTAACAAACAGTAAAAAGTCACTACAGTGACAGAAGCCCCCATGCAGCAGCAGCAGATCCTCAGAAAACAAAGCTCTGAATGGATGATGGAACTGAGTAGACCCACAGCTCGTTGGCATAAGCCTGAGTATTTGACCATGATTCTTTGGCATGTACCCTTCAGCCTCAGATGAGTTCTACTGTGCTTCAGAGGAGTAAAATAATTTATGAATATGGCCAGTATTCCAAAACTTGTGCTTCCACTTCATAACACTATCTTTACATCTTATAAATTGAGCATTATAAGAAATTATGTAGCTACAAATTTCCATTCTTGTTCTCTGTGGAATTACTTGTAAATTTATGTTATTATTCTTATTACAATGTACATAGCATAAAATAACATTTATGCTTTAAGTTATTCTGATGTCCTAAGAAGACCAAAATGTTTAATTTTTACTACATTAAAAAAAAAAATCCTTAACTACAGTTTGGGGTTTGTCCAGTTTGGGGTTGGAAGACGTAGATGTGTTTGTTTTGTTGGTTGTGATTTGGTTTTCTTTGTTTGGGTTTTTGGTGGTGGTGGTGGTTTTGTCATTGTTTTAAGAATAAGAAAATCCTCAAACTGAAATTCACAGAAAAATTAGCTAAACAGACATGCAGGTATTCTAACAAACCATTCCTGTGTCAAAGTCTGGGGAAAGAAACATAGCAGACTATTCCATTTGCAGTCCTAGAAACATATCAATATAACCATAGTTCTCTTCAGAATTTTATGACAGAAGGTCTGCTAAAAAGACAAAGTTTAATATATATTACAAGTCAAACAGTCAGAAATTATTACCAGATGAAACTTATTGAAGGCTGAAAGTCCCTGAACAAAACCAAGTTTTACACCACTGCTTTTCAAAAGACTTAATTAAATATATAACTGATTCTCATTTGGGTGCTGTGGATAAAGAAAGAGAAGTACCACAGTTTGTGCTGAAAATACTTAGCTGAAAATGAAAAAGTGAATTACCTGTCAGATTTGGACTGTAAATGTCAGAGAGGCAAGCCACAACAACTGAAACCTGAATCATAGATCCTTCACTCGTGTCCTGGCTGCCAGAAACTCATTGCAAGATTTTGAGCGAGTCAAGACACATGAATGTTTCATATTCTACACCTGCATTTGAGCAGGCAGAGAAATTTTATTTAGTTACTGATTTCCCCATTGGTATTACAAGTAGGTGAAAATGCCTGCTGGATTACTGGATAATTTGCCAGATGAGAGGCCAATATAAGCTATTTCTAACAGCAGAACACTGAGTACCTGCAGTCCCTACTGCCACAGTGCTCTCCCCTAAAACAGATGAATAAACAGTTCATAAGTAAACAGCCTAAAATGTCCTAAAGTTCTTAAGTGATTTCACTGTAATCATTGGTGTATTAGAAATGTCAAGGCAGCCATAAATTCATGATAATTAGCCATCAAAACCAGGCTAAATTAAATGGAGTTATTAAATGTTGGGAAATTTAATTAAGCTTAAATGCTAAATATTAAAACCTATGGCTCTAACCGAGAAACAGACATTTGGGTTTCATTCGGTAAGCTCTGCAGTGAGAGAGACAGAAATCAGGTTTTGTGGTTTCAACTCCTGAAGACCATGGCTCTATCTCTCTTCCTTGAATTTACTTTGAAAAGAAACAAAAAAAAAACCCACAAAAAAGGAATGGCTGTAACATCCAGAATCCTAAGATATTAAGACTAAATTCAGTAAGTTGTGTAGGAGAATTATCTGGGCTCTAGTCCATCTGATTTTTAAATGCGACATTCATCAGTATAAACCTCTATGACTTGCAAGTTAAATGCTAGTTTAAACAAGTTTCTTTATCAGACAATTTCTATTTAATGGTATGGTCAATTCTATTAAGAAAGGTTATTGCTAAGAAGCAGACATTCATCAGCAACATGCAGCATTCTACAGTAAACAAGAACTTGATGTGATCGAAAACTCGTTGCGTTTGAAAAGAAGCCATTGAACACTATGAAAGAGCAGATTTACAGATTTAGAAAACTCCTACCTCAAAGTTATCCAAATTTTAAATCACCTTTTTTTCAGGTTTTATCTTTATTCCACCTTGAACATTTGTTTGTTTGTTTTCAGTTTTAGCTAGGAATCTGCAGTGTGAGGACAGGTTGTTGTACAGGCTGATATGTCAGCTTCATGTTTAAATTACCTAAAAAGCATAGTGATCTTAAGCCATACTTCCCTGGTTAAAAAAAAAAAAAAAGTTGTGTATTCTCTTAGCTCAATAGGAAAACAGAGTTAGAGAACCCATAATGTCTACATTTACTGAGGCAGAGACATATTTAGAACTGTTGGACAGAGATTTGGTCCCTTAAGAAGGGAAAATAAATACATAAATAAAAAGCAAGTTGCAGACTCATTGATATCCTTTTCCTGGCACCAGAGTGTTTTAAATAAATTTGCTCAATCATTTACTAAGTAGCTGGATAACACTTAATTAGACCATATTATCACCTCTTCATTAGGTTATGCGTATCAGTAAATTAACAAGTCCAACCTCAAACTGGCACAAGTCAGCAGTCCTTTCCAATGCCCTTTTTGTGCTCTTGTGAGAGGCCAAGATACTGGTGCAAGTCCATTGTTTCCTTTCATTGTACCCTTTGATCTGAGCTCTTTAATCTGAACTGAAAGTGGAAAGCAGCATCTTACAAGATCTGACCCAAAATGTTTTCCCAATCTGCATCTATCCAGGAGTTTACTCATGCTATGAGTGCTGATTTGAGTTAGATTTTTCCAGCACCAGGAAAGAGGGTCTAACCAAATTTGACAAGAATTGTAATAAGCATTACAGTTTAATTAGCCTATTTATTTTCACTTATAGCTCCACATGAGACCAAAACACACAATTAAGAAAGATACACAAAAATCCTCTACCAAATGATTCATCATCACTCTCTAATGAGAATATTTTCAAAGATAACATTTCAAAAGTTAAGCACATTTAGCAGAAAATAATGACCATTCCACCAAATCTTTATACTAATAATACTGGAAGTATAACTAATATTATAAGCAGGAAAGAAGAAATGCATCTGTTATTGACCAAAAGCTATTTAGTTGTCTTTAATAAAATAACACATTTATTATGATACCAAAACACCAAAACAAAGCTGGTTTAGCAAAGAATAGTCAGAAAATAAATTGCACAGAAAAGGGAAGGATTTGTACTCCGGAGAAAGGCTCACAGAATGGACAAAGAAAAGAGAAATAATGGAGAGAATGATGCTGGAAAGAAAAATAAGATGGGAAGAAAACAACAGAAGAGGAAAAAAGGTTGCTAAAAAGATTTTCATTCAAAAGTAATACCACACATTTTTCTGCATATAACTTAGCAAAGTTTTCAAATTTGGGCTAATTTACATAGACTGGAAATGCAGAATTAAAGGTGTCCTCAGCACATTTTCTTCAATCTCCCTCCCTAAGTACTTTGCCTCCCTAAGTATGCTCTGAACTACACTGGAATGAATTCTTTGATGTGCAGGAGAGAGAATGCCAAAAGGTCAAGAGGCAGCTTCATTGTAACTACTTCAAAGAAGACTACACTTCTGTGTTTTCTTTGACAACATAATATTAATTTAATAGTACATTTCTCTTTCAGAAATGGGCTATTCAGCATAGTGACTGCAAAGCATCTACCGAGTAATGGGAAAACAGGCTACTCTGAGTTCCTGTGTATTTACAGAACAATGTGAATTTATGACCATTTACATCCAAGATTCTGGATTACAAATGCTGTAAGGAACATGAAAAACGTGCTGAGAGTATTTGACAAAAATCCAGGATATGTTTCAAATCCTCACACCCCATTCAGCAGATAAATTCAACTATGTTCCATTATAAGTCTGAAAATCTGATACACTGGCCTTCTCCATAAAGTCAGAATAAATAAATCCTTTATTGTGGATCTTTCCTGCCCTTCCTTTTCCCCCAAATAATTGCTTTCTTTAATGCTCTGTTCACCAAAAATAAATAGAGACTCAGCTTAAGCTGAAATAGAAGCCGAACATGGCTTGAATCTCTGTTTTTCACCCCCTCAGCTCATCCAGAGTTCCTGTGGTACAGCCCATTAGCAGTGCATGAAAGCAGATAGCTCAAAGCCCACATAGTTATTCCTGGATTTAAATACAGATTGGAAATGAATGTCCTGTGGATAAATGTCTGTGCAAAACACAGAGGAGAATAAGTGCTTGGGAGATTAAGAGATTTACTGTAACCTCTGTGAAAGCTGAACAGTTAAAGGGCAGGAATTCTTCATTTTTCAATCAGCATATTTAAAGGGGCAGAGATTTATACATTATCTCAGCAACTAATTAAAACCCTCTGTATGTGTGCATATGTGGTGGATAAAGTAGATACTTTTATACTTTTATAAATCAGCGGATGTATATTACTAACACATTATGGGACTATTCTGGTCAGCAACATCAATATAAATGCTAGGTTTCTTAATTTGTTTAAATGGCACTTTGGCTAGTTCATAAAATCATTTCAGTTGGTAAAGACCTTTAAGATCATTGAGTCCAACAATTCTCTATAACTGATCAAGATCTCTGGCTGAATCGAAGGCAAATAATTTCTTCTTATTACTAGAACAATACATTCTCAGTTAAAAAAAAAAATCAGCTACAACTTGGTTATACACTTCTCCCCTCTTTATGCTTGCTTGATCATTTTTATTACCTATTACTCATGGGAAATCTAAGTGTAGACATGCTGAGGAACTGCTATGACAAACCTGTCAGACATTATTGCCATTTTTTTTGCCCTATTCTTCCCTTTAAAGCAGGAAAATTGAAAGAACACAGAAGTTCAAGTGTTCAAATAATAAAGATTTGCTTCACACCAAAGGTTAAATATAATGGTCACATGCCTGAAAATTCTGCTCTCCAAATAAGATGAGGCCATGCACAGACAACAGCATATACTGAATCCATACAATGTGTGATTAATCCTAAGCATGCTTTGCTGTTTCTGAAATTATGAACATTCAGGAACTGTAATACACAAAAAAATCCCTGAAGTGGAAATGTGACTGCTGAATATTGCTCACTCTCCTATTTAGCTTGAGTGCTATGCATCAGAAAGGGTATCCAGATCTAGGAGACTCTCAACATTCTCTATGACCAGAGTCACCAGCTTGCCTATCCTTCATCTGTCCCTGTCCTACATTGCTCCCTTTCAAACTGTAGCCAAGGGCAATATTCTCATAAATATCTTTGATACAGCAAATCCCTAAGGATTCTAGCAGTGGGATTCATGTAAAAAATAAACACCATCACATTCTTATGCATCTGATCTCACCTCCCAAAGGCATTTAAAAATCACAGATCAAGCCCCCAAGCATTTACTCAGAAAAAACCCTTCCAGAATTTGCCAGCAGCAGCTTCAAACACCAATGCACTGCCAGGTAAATTAAATACCCACCAGGGCTTTTTTACTAATTGCAAAAAGCCAAGGATGTTAGAATCTACTATACCTGTGGGAATATTAGGTCTTGTATGTTAACAACCGCTGAACAATGAAAACTTGTTACTTTGATCTCCACAAAGAAGAAAAGTTATTAAAAAAATGCTGTAAAATTCTGAGCTATTCTATAAACATCTTGAAAACATAGCTGCCAACATTTTCACTATTCGTACAAGGAGTTTGTAACGAAGCTGAAAGTGAGTTTCTCAGGGAATTATTTGTTTGCAATTTAATTTGATAGAGTTATGTCTGAATGCCAAGGTTCATCAACAAAGAAAAGCAAAGAGGAAAAATGGCTGCATATTACAAGGTGAACTTAGAAAAAGAAAAACAAACCCAAAGCAATAAACCCTAATTTTAATTTTTGATGCTACCAGTATTTTGTGCTATTCATAGTATTATTCTAGGGTCTTCACATTCCTTCTGCCTTACATAGTGATAAGGGTAACAGAATCTCCACCTCAAGGACTGCCAACATAGCAAATATAATATTACCATATGGTATTAAAAAATTCCACACACACATCATGATATAATTAAACTAGTGATAGAAGAACAACTCATGATACTGCAACACAACAAATATGCTATGGGTCTTTTTATATTCCAAGAGATTTTTTTCTTGTAGTAAAGTACAAAGAGTGAGGTGTATTTTATGTTTCTATGACAAAAATTCCAAGGCTCCCCCAAGGCTTTCTGTGCAAGGAGACAGGGATTCCTCAGAGGAAATGTGTGATTCACTGCTCAGTACTTCAGTGTTAAAAAATATATTAAATAAATTGGGATAAATCTTTCTTGTGTTGAGTCAGATGGGAAGGTTAGTTTTGCATTGTGTTGTCTTGCTACTATTTATATGGGGTAAAAAAATACAATGTAGAAGTGGCTTTTCTTAAAACATAGTTCCAGTTACTAAGAATTTTTTTTAACTTGTGTAGCATGGAAGTATTATTTTTAAAGTCTGGATTTAAAAAAACAAAGCAGAAAATTAAAGTATCACTGACTCCAGAAAGCCGAGAAATGCCACAGTTGAACTTTGAAGTCTTTAACCTGCTCAAAATCAAGCAGTCCTCAGATAAGCATTTCACTGAAGCTTTCCTCAGATAAGGACTATGAATTCTTTTCCCAGGGTTCCTTGAAGAAGAAGGATGAAGAAAAGAGAGAGTGGCAGATCTGGGGACAGTTTTGGGTTTGTGCATATGTGTTTCACTTTGTCAGCTTGCAACGAAAGAACATTTCAACTTCTGCTGGGTAATTTACACCAACCTGCCGGTGTCTGGCAGAAGGAGCCCACCATCTGAGGAGGAAATGTATGCACCAGCCACTCAAATTAGTGTGACATATGAATTATATGGAAATTTATGCTAATTTCCTTAATGGCTTCAAGATGGTCAGGAAACAAAAAATATTCTATGTTTTGTCAGGTTTTCTATTACTTCAACATGCAAGACAAATAGTTCCCTCTCCTATTCCATAGTCATCCCCACAGTTGTTCATTTACTGATTGTAACAATTTCCTATATTTTTTTTTATCTCTGCGAGTTACTCCTATCCTATAAAAAAATTATCATTACTAATTTTCTCATCAAATCAGGAAAAAGCACTGACCAACCCCACCCAAATCCTACTATCCCCTCATTAGCCAGTCTCCTCATGTCACAGCATTGATTCCATTTCATTCTGCATAAATGTAGGTTTGTTCAGGGGTTCATGCCACTGTTCACAGGGTGTTGTGAAGGACATTTTACTACCAAAGAGCACTTCTCCACAGGAGCCAAGGCCTTCTAAAGTTTTCTGTGAGATTAAACAGAATGAGCCTAACCTCACATACTGTTACAGCAAAATGGTCTAGTAGGAAGCTGCTGCTGGCCAGATTAGTGCCCTAAGTATGGGTAATATGCTGTCTTTCCAATAGGGCTTCTTTGGGTCACAGTGGGTGTTTTTCAACCTTACACAGTATCAAGAGAAAAGGAGACTTAGACTCATTTTTACACAAAATAAACAAAGTGAGCACATTTCCAAATTCTGCTGTGCTTTGTGTATATATTTCTGTCTGCACTGATTTTGAGAACGTTGTGAAATGCTTTATTATCAAAGGAATATATAGGATGAAGCAGATATCATTTATTTTCATCCCCTCCTTGTCTTTCTGAAGAAACTGTTCTATTAACTCACCAGCTCTGCCATTTTGTGTTTGCACATGCTGCTTCAGCCAGTACATTTGAACATAACATCTATAGCAGGTGAACTGCAGAGCATGGAGAGTTCTGTCAGAACACATTAACCAGAAATCCTTTGGATATCCACAAACAGTAAGTCAAGGTGACAAGTCTCTTTCTCAGTAACTTTGGGGGTCAGATAAGGTTGAATACTCAAGCTTTCTGTGCTGATACTTCATAAAATATCCACACTTAGCAAAAGAAGAAAGCAATATTATGAAGATCATTCTCCAAAGAAATTTAAAAAGAGTGACTACAGAAAGGAATACAACTCTTTACTACAATATAGCAGAGATATCTTAATAGCACCTAATAGCATAGTAACTGTACCACTCCAGATTCCATGAGGAAAAAAAAAGTCTTGCATATAGATATGATGTTTCATTAACCCAATCAACAACTAACATAATTCTAGAGATCTGTCCGAAGTAATAATGCCTATTCTTGCTAAGTGTTGATTTTTATCACCTGTATTATAATAGGAATACCAATGTGAGGAGCTTTCTTAACTTTACTGAATATAAGAATATAAACATTTAAGAAAGGAAAAACCTTACATCACACCATGAAAGAGCAGGTTTTCTGGACTATAAAATTCACATGTGAATAAAAATAATAAAAAATAAGTTAGAAGAAATGTAACTCATCTTTCTGGATTATTTGAAAAAAATCTGTTCCTGCTGAGGTTCACTTGAGATTATCATGAATATGATTTCTGATTGGACAAAATAAACACATACTACTTGGAAAATTCCTTTAAATAATAAATTACTGCAACACTTCAGAAAAAAATAAAAACAATCAATAATAATAATAATAAAATTTAAAAAAAAAAACAAAACCCACCAGTGACCACATTTTTCAAAGATTAAAAACTAACTGCTGACTACCATACAGGACTCTGTGCTAATCAGCAGATTGTGCACAAATGCACTCTCTAAAGCAGAGCACTGGAATTTTCTGCCAAGCTAGCCAAGAGCTAACAAATTCCTATGCAGACTAGGAATAAAGTGGGCTTTGTGGGTGTACATGTGTGTGTATGAATATAAAACCACTGTACTCAGAAGTGCACATATTGAAAATTAGCTAGACCTTCTAGTACTCTCATTAATGTGGTTTTGTAGCATGGGCTGTGTGCAATATCAAAGGAAAAAAAAATATTTCCCTTAAACAAATTTTTCAGGCATATAACAGATTAAACTAACCAACATTACAAAATTTAGCCTGTACCAAGAGAAAAATATACATACGGCCTCACAGAGATAAAATTAAGAGTCAATCTATTGAAATAAACTCTTTTGGCTTGCAAAGAAATTAAAGCATTGGTAAAACTAAAATGTTTCTTTCTGGAATAGTACTGAAACTTCTATGCCAGCTATGAGCTAATTTAGTTGCTCTTTCTTTGGCTGTAACATTATTTGTTTCCACAATCTTTTAATTTGGAGTGCTCCTGAAACCAGAGAGGCTGTTTCACTGTTCTTGAAAGTAAAGTACTGTTATTTCACAGTAAAAAGTCTTTAAATGACAACACTGCAATTCTGAATAATATATATTTCTTAAAGCCTGACAGTTCCAGGATCTTTTCTTTAGCTTTCTCAAATATATTTCATCTGGTTTTGACAAGGGTCACTGGCATCAAAAGAGTCAGTGATAAAATCAATACAATACAGTGAATTACTGTGGAAGTGTTTTTTGCTTAAATATTTCAAGATTTAAAACATTAGGAATACTCTTCTACTGGTGTGTAAAAAGAAAATCATGTTTCCCTTAACATACAAAAATTAGTTTTCAATTAAGAATAATTTAATTTCATGATGAGATGTGATTGATCAGAAAATAAAACACCACACAAAACCAAAAAAACCAATAAACTCAGTATCAATTACTGGATAATTTTTCTAAGGAACTGTTTGATCACTCCAGTGTTTACATTACAGAGTCTACTGTTGAAATCTTCAATGGTTTAGGTTAAAAACTAATTATTTTTAAGGAAAAGAAAGTTTGAAAGGTTATTAATATTGGCCTGCTATGAAGATCACATCTGTCTTAAAACATAATTGAACAAGATGGTATCTGATGTTGTTTACTGCATCCTGCAGCATCTGTTCTTCCCTCTGCCACCACTAATGACAGAAATAAAGGTCTAGAAACAAGATCCATGTATGCTAGTAGCTTTGTTCCTAGATTTCCTTTTAGAGGACAAGAATTTTATTTTTATAATCTCTAACTAGACAGACTGTAACATGGATCAACAGCACTTCTGAGTATATGCTACAGGCAATTTGATGAAAAAATAAAGGTAGTAAAAAAGGCTTCAGTAGCTCATTTTACATCTCAGAATCCTTCAAAGAATAGAGAATTTACTGTATTGTTTTGCTCCTGCCAAATACCATTAGCACCCTGACATTCTGAGTGGAATTCTCTTTGTTATTTTTTCCTTTTTAAACATACAGCTATGAAGAAAAATCTAAGCCTTTGGCTATATATATCGTGGTCTTGTCTGATGTAAATCAAGCAAGGAGGCCTCTGAACCTTTAAAACTAAAGTTTTCCCAGTATTTTCTACAGAACCTTAGAAAAATTCAGGCAGTAAGGTATCTCTGGAATTTACTTAACCTCTTACCCAAACCAGAAATAATTTCAAGGTTAGATCAGGTTGAGTTCTTAAAATATCCAGAGAATAATTTCCACATCCTCTCTGGTCAACTTATTCCCATGCTTACCCACTTGTACACTGAAGTTCTCAATGTTTGTATCTACGTATCTGTCCTTGCTGCAATTTGTGCAATTTGCTCCCCTCTTGCCCTTTCATATACATACATCTTGTACCTAAAAACCCCTCGAGGAAGTTGAAGCCTACAAAAGGATCCCCCAGGAGCCCTTCTTTTCCTCACAGAAAACAAAACCAGCCTTGTCCTCTGTGTGAGTCGTGCTCAGGTAACCTGACCATCATGGTGATGCTCTTCCACACCCACTCCCTTACAATGATGTCTCTCTTGCACAGGGGGCCCAAAATTGGGCACAAGACTGTCCCAGTGTGTAGTTCATGAATCCTGTTCAACTTTCTGACCACAAGGACACCTGAAGTCTTTTTTCACAAAGCTGCTGTATCAAACGTAGGGAAAATTGGAGTTAAGTAGAGTCAGAATTATGTAATCATTGGTTTTCTTCAGTTTGATGACCAAATTAAAAAAATAAAGAATTTTAAACCTTTTTTTAAAAAAAACCCACACTATAATAATTTAAAAATAAGGTGCAAATCAAAATCATATCCTACAAAAAAAACTAGAACAATATCAGAATAGCTAAGACCGTGGACCAAGAAAAAAACAAAATTCAATTGTGTTTGCCAAGTGAAAAAAGCATCCATTCACAATGCAACTTGTCAATGTTCAAACCTCTGTTGAGTTTGAGAACAGGAATGAGAGTGGAAGGAGGAAATTGTTACTCATTTTTAAACTACATTGCTACTTCATTTGGGATTGAATGAGCATTAATCAAAGGCAGGAATGGTGTTCTCCTGGCCAAAAAGGGACAGATGAGTTGTTAAGTGTTCCCAAATGGGACAGGTTCGACAGAAGAAAACTCCATTTCTGAATAATCTTTAACAAAAGTACGAACCAATTGGAGTCAAAATACCAAAGCGAGTAATTTTTACATTTCCAGTTTTCCTTTCACTGTACTTCATGAGGAATGAAATTGCTTAAAGATCACAAAACGGATGACCACAAAATTATTCTTCATTAACTTTCTTTTTTCTTCTACAACATTTTAGAATTCAGCACAGAGAGAAACTCTTTCTGGGTTTTGGTTCTAAGATCTAATAGTCATTATGCTGCTAAAGCCTATAAAACAGAAACACTCAATATTGCTTTTATAATCAAAAGTTGTTATATTCTGTATAATGAATTATACATCATCCCCACCAGGGAGGGCTTGCATTTAAAAACATATTATCCTGACAATGTTTCTAGAGGAGTATTTTAAAAATCTGAATTTTTATTACAGAATAAAGTACTAGTAAACAGTAATACTAACAAAGTATTACCAAACATTAAGTGAGCTGCTTTGCTTACAATTAGTGTATCTTTCCAGCTCTCTAATTTCATATTTATTGCAAAACTGGGGGGAAATCCTAATTATGTCTATATACCTATAATGCTGTCTGCACGGGGACTCCAGCCAGACTAACCTATAAGCATTAATGTGAAAAACAAAGGAAAGACATCATACAGATTAACTGGCTCCCACAGTGGCAGTACTGTAGATTAGAATCAGTGCTTCCTTGATGATTTGTACTGAGCCACCATAGCTATCATTAATTAATTTCCTGAATAGAGCAAGGAACTTGCCTCCTTTTCTTGAAATCAACAGGTTTTGAAGTTAATTTCACTGGCACTGGTCTTAAATTTCTGATCTTGAGATACATTTCCCCTACTGAGAAATATGTCAGAGGATAAGATGCTAACTAAAGATTTTGGTGACATGACTATCAGGATTCAGAGAATTTTGAATCAGAGGGAAAATAAAGCCATGAATAAGTAAAAGTCAGCAGTAGTGAAATTTGTCTCACATTTGACATTTGCTATTTTTTCTTATTCAGATATAGCTCAAAAGTTCTGCAAGAATTCTGTGATATCCTAAAAAATTAAAAAATTAATGCTACATGAGGCAAAAAAAATGATCATTTTGTAGCTTTATTGGAGAGTACAAACCCATATTTGAGGTAAGAAAACAACTGAATATGGGAAAAGCTAGCTCCTAGGAAATTAATACCGGGAAATGTTGATAAACTTAGTACGTTGTCATGACACATAGAAGATCTGTTGCCTATCAGATGCCAGCGCAGGGGAAAAAACACCCCATCATATTAAAAGAAGACAAGTTACTGAGAAGGTCTGGATGGAAGCCATGGTCATCATAATCTATATTGGACCTAATGATATAAGCAGAACTAAATGGAGAGCCTGCAAAACAGGTTTCAACAGTTTGTTATCTGTACATACAAGATCAAATGCTAGCGTTCTCAGAAATGAGAATAGTGCCACACTCAGGGAGAAGCAAAGAATGGCAGACCAACACTTCACACAGCTCAGAAACAATACAGATGGGCATACACTGCTCTCAGAGTAACGGAACTTTATCCAGCTAATTTAGCACTGATTATCAATATTCCTGCTACAGTTAAAACATGAAGACACATCACTTGCCTAAAACAGTATTAAGTGGGGAGAGAAACTAGTTCAGATAAACAGTTGTATGGCAGATCCTAGCCTCAAAAAAAAAAAAAAAAAGTCATTAGAAAGAGGCTTTGTTGATGCTAAGTAGAAGTTCAAAGAGAAAGATGTCCCATTTTTTTAAAGTGTATTATAAACACAAATTTGAGGACATAAGGGGCAGTTATTTTTCAATATGGAAGAAAGAGCTGCACACCTAGGAGCAACATGAAGGCCTGAAAACATGAGGTTATAAATGTCTAAAAAGGACAAGCAAACTGTGATAGAACAATATTTGGAATACGCAGAGTAAGATCTGTGAGTATGGAAGATTAAATATAGCAAACAAGCACATGGTGGATGAAGATTTTCACCCTCTCATCTACACATAACAGCAGCCTTTGTGTGCTATTGAGGGCATCTCTAAGTACTCCATCCTCCATATCTTCACACAGCTTTCAAAAACTCCCTCCAGGTGTGCTAAAAGGCAGCAAAGAAGGACGCACTTCTAAACTCATTTGAGCTGCCACTGTTGAATTTCTCTTGGACAAACATCCATGTCCTTTGGATGAAGGCAATTTACTAAGCACCAAGCTTCAAGATGGTATAAAGGAGGGTCCTCTATACAGCTGGGAGTATTAAAAGAGAATCTGTACAGTCTTGTATTGAGGTAGAAAACTGAATTCTTTGTAACTTTTTGAATCTGCAGTTAGAGGCTCATTTAGACCTTGGGCAGATGTTCTTTATGGTTGAGATTCTCCACACGCCTTCAACAGTTTGATTGATAATAAGCTGCTACAACACGTTTTATTCGTCACTTAAGACAGCTGAAAAGAAAGGAATTTGCTAGCTGAGACCAGAACTATACTTCAATAAAAACCATAAAACTTTGTGGTGAACTATGACGTATAAGTATAGGTAATATCACCTATATGGTGATATTACCTTTCTGAATAAAATAAAAAACATTCTGCAAATACAAGTGGGGGTTTAAAAGCATGCCTTGCTTGCAAAAGTGCTCTTGAAAGCAGAAACTGGTAATTGTTCACTAACTGAAATAGGATTATGATAAAAACAGACAAGTGCTTTGAAATAAGGAGGAAGATCTACATTTGGAAGCTATGGAAGTGACAACACACTGCCCTTAGCCAGTCCTGTTCGTTCAGAAATCCCCAGCTTTGACACTGGGGAGATACTACAAATACCCAGAATGAACTGCTGTGAAGCTTTACAAGATGCTGGCATATAAGATCCACAAACTAGAAGCTTAAAACCAGAGAAAAATACATATTGCATTTACTGTTAACTGGTCATGAAGCTCTGCATCAGAATAGGATATTTAAAAAAAAAAAAAAAAAAAGGTTGCTAGATATGTGATTTCCAGGGACATCTCAAGCTGATTTGACAATTCTTACTTGCCTGAAAATTAATGGAAGGTCACCTGTTCTGAAGGAAAATATACTTTGCCTGAAGACTTCCTCTTTTCTCCAATGCCCAATGCAATCCTGTTCCTCTGAAAGGAGAGGTAACACAATGAAAAGAGCAGATGACACCACTTCCCCAAAGGTCCTAACTTGGTGGTTTACCACCTAAAAGTAAGAATGTGTCTACCCCAAAGCCATCAGCTTTCATGGTCACAGAACATGACAGCAGAGGCGTAAAACGCAATTGTAGCACAGAGACAGAAAACAAACAGCAACACAAAAGTGCAAGGACAGAAACTCTGCAAGCAGTTTGGATAAATCACCTGGATTTCCTACCTGCAGATTCGTAAAAAGTAAGGATTTAGATGCAAAAGAAATGCTGCAAAAGATTAAACATTTTCTCTGATCAGTGTGCAAAAAATTTATTGTGTAGATTTAAGGAAGTTGACATCTCAAGAGCTGTTGAAGGAAACTACATTTAACTACTGAATAAGGTTGAAAAAAGAATAAAAATATGGAAAATAAACATTCCTTTTTAGTGAATATCTCATAATACTTATTACCATAACAATCAAATCCTAAAGTAACATTAAGTGTTGAATTGAGGGATCTGGTTTTTGAAATCAGCAAGTGCAAAAGAATTATACTCAATTCTGATACATTTTGCTGCTTTTTTTCCATGTACTCAATGTCCTTGTTGGCAGTACAATAAGATTTTACTTTGATGAAACTTTAGTGGAAAAACAGTTGTAGTCAGTTTTAGTTTAAAAGATAGTAAACAAAACATACTAAATTGGACAGTCTTTGGTCTGGGTTCTAAATTTAGAGCTAGATAAATAAACTACCACCAAATGCCTCACTGCCTCCTATGTTTCAAAAGAATAACGATTCAGAAATCAGTTTCTAAAGTGCAAGGAATTCTATTAATTTTGTGACATTGCTCACCTCCTCCATTATTTTCCCACTTGTCCTCTAATGTATTGTAGGAAGTACTGCAGAGGAAAGCAGTTTTAGGTTTTGTCCTAACTGCCTCATTCACTCACGATGATTCAGCAATTTACACAAAAGAATGCACAGAAGAAATTCTGGTTTACATAAAATTTTAGAAACATCAGCTTTCGCATTGGTGCTGCAACATGTTTGCATCCACAGTTATTTTTCCATTCTGTCAGTAGGAATAGGAGTTTTGCCCCTGCTGGTTAGAATAAACAATTTCCCACAAGAGGTCACCTCTTCCCACAGTGTCCAGGCAGGTTTTATGAGAAGTGGTACAATGTCAGCAGATCAGACAAGAACTGCATCTTTTAATCCCAAAAGATACTCAAAATCTCCACTGACTTTCTTGTCACCTTTCCACTGCACGCATGAGAGCAGAAAGGCAAAAAATCACCAGTAAGAAGAATATTTTCTAGGGTGTAATGAGGAAAGTGTGAGAAGTGTTTTTAAGAGACATATAAGGCAATTATTAGGAGGAAGGTACACAGAAAATTGTGTTGCTCCCAAGCACATAGGATTCAGTAACAGAAGTGCTGATGTCTCACTATGTCTTGTTAAGTCATCACAAAGCACTGTATCAAGTAATGACACAAGAAACACTGGGTTCACATGCCTTTTGTGGCTCCACAGTGTGCTGTTCTGAGGTTGCTCTGCCCCTGGAAGGAACCACACGGGTGCTGTACAGGAAAGCTGCCAAACAGACACATAAGCAAAGTAACAAGACTTTTCAGAGTGCATCTGCTTATTCAAATACAGTCCAGATACCAACAGAGCAGCAAAGAAACACTCCTTTTAACCCCACAAATGCATATTATTTACTGATTATAGATTTGCAGATGGCAACAGGCTTTGGGCACAAGCAACTTACCTTATGAAATTAGGCAGAGATATTCAAGTATAGTAAATGTTCTGTTATTCACGTCCAACAGACAAAAGCTACTTCACACAGCTGGAAGTTGATGACTATAGCATGATAACTCTAATTACACAGTCAAATGCTAATGCTGCTGAACCCCACCTCTGTTCAGCAGTCCATTGCAAATTATTTTGGAACAAGACACAGGCTTTTGTTTCACATTAATCAATCCTCCCTTTCTATTATCCCCTCGTGATACAGAACACACAAACCTAACCTGCTTCCTGGGAATAATTTGGAGATGAAGCAAAATGAGAAATCACAATGTCAATATTTTTCCCAATCTTTCCATGTACATTATTAGTTTCAAGTGAGCATCAAGCATTGCAAAGTCATATACAACAGGGTACAGTTTGTGAAACACTGTATCTAGAAATTAAGTTTCCTTGTGCATAGTACAGACACTTCACTCATATGTTGAGACATAACTATAATGAAAAAAACTTAGAGGATAATGCATGAAGCAGAACATTTACATACTTCTAATTTACAGCAGAATTTAGTCTCTAGAATAATTA
The DNA here is from genome assembly GCA_013399915.1 of Illadopsis cleaveri. NCBI lineage: Eukaryota > Metazoa > Chordata > Aves > Passeriformes > Timaliidae > Illadopsis > Illadopsis cleaveri. Next base: position 36,775 of record VXBB01012553.1, read on the forward strand.
CATCACTAATGTGGACATCAAGCATAATAGCTGTCTTTTGTGACAATCAATTTCCACACAAGAAATATCATTCTCTTAAATAAAGTATCCTTCTGACATACATTGAGAAAACAATGGGCATGTGTAACAGTTACATCAGTGACCTTCAAAAAGCACCACTTGCATGTACATGATAAACTGCAATGGTCAAATCACAATATGTTGAGTCATGTCATATGTCACTTGAGCTTGCTGGGGTCTCATCAACAAAACAATCATTTGTCAGAAAAACATTGCCCATTTCAGATATTTAAATTATGACAAAACCTATTACAGTAAAAGGACTCTCATGTTCTGATTTCTTTTTTTTTTTTGTCTTAGAAAACGCATCTCAAGCAGCATTTCTATTCAAAGTGCAAGGAGGATAGTCACTCAAATATTCAGTTCTATCAAGAAATATTTTATACTGGTCTCTCTAATTTATAAGACCCAGTTGAAGAGAACTGAACTTGGTGACTTGTGAAAAATCCCTTCCTTATACTCTACCCAACAATTTTTTCTCAGTGGCACGCTAGTTTTGACGATATTCAAAGATCTGCCACATGTGAAAATCCTTAAGTTTCACATAAACCCCCAAAATAATTTCACTTTGAAACAGAGAGAGATAGATAGTCAATCAACTATTTTCTGATGACAAATGGATGCAGCTACACATAACATAGGATACTTTTAAGAAGGAAATAAAAAATATGCTTCTATACTGCTAGTTTTAGCCTCTCCCGAATATAAATGTTGAATCATGATTGAAGCTCTTTGATACTAATTTCAGCACTGGTTAATTACTAATTCTTTCATTATCATGGATTAAAGTGGAAAAATTAACTGCAGAAAAAAATCTTGCTATCATTAGCAAAATTGTTGTGCTAATAATAACAATAACAGTTCCTCCGTAACCAAAGATAGCAATAACTTAGACTGTGTTTATTTGGTTTTATAGAGAATGCATTTGTGGATAACTACATGGTACCTTTAATCAATTAGGAAATCAATCTTTCTTTATGTATTTCCACAGCTCCTATTAATGATAGCAGCATTTTTTTCTCAGCCTGAACTCTGAGCATTGTCAAATGCTGCAGTCCAACCCGCCACTTAAAGTTAATTGCATCGTTGAATATTACGGGGGTGTTATTTGTTTTATTGTTGTGTTTTACAGAAATGAGCATGACCTCATATACAGAAAAGCACTCACATCCAACATACTTAGGCAAAATATCAATGCTATTCTCCACTTTTAGAGTGGGAACAAAGCAGAGACTATTAAAAAATTAATATGAAGTTCTATCTAAGGATTTTTGTTTTGCTTGTCCTTCTGCAGATGGGGCAGGAAGCAACTCAAGGCACAAAATAGCAAGCAACATGTGATAAGGAGAAAAAGTCTGAAAGTCCTAAGTAGAACATATTAAGACAATATCTCTGACATGGTACCCAGAAGCAGATAGAACAATGCAGTACAACTCTGTACATGGTACAGCAAAGTTAAGTACTACCTGCTATTAAACTAAGAAAATTGCAACACGGTAATTTGTTTTTCCCTGTCAGGGACCATCATTTGCTTCTATTATCTAAGCTGTCTTAATACCAAAAGTCAGTCACAAATATGTTTTTCTTTGGGGATCACAATTCACTCTGATGATTGAAGAGTATGTCACCTACTACAAAATGCTTTGCCCAAAACTGTCAATGTCAATTGATTAGAGTCAAAGTAAGTTTTGTTCCACCTCTGTTTCACTTCAGCCATGATCTTTAAACAAACTTATGCTAACTGTGGGTTGAACTCGGAATAAGCAAGCTAAAGTGAAAGGAGTTTGGGAATGTATTTCTGTGTAATGTACTTGTTACAATTTATTTCACAACCACCTTACATTCATTAAAAGCAAGCACCCCCCTAACAAGGATAACCTTTCCAGTAGACTGGGAAATATGGAATGTCACTGATTATGCTGAAAACCATCAAAATGCAAATGAAATGAGAAAGAATCTGAATCAACATCACTATGTAAACAAAATATAAAATGAAAACTCTTGTAATAACACAGATGGTATACGTTGAGCTATTTGCCAGATGCTCATGCTAGGGATGACCGCCGGCACCCTGAAGTCACCAAAAGCCTTTGCTTTAACTTCAAAGTATTTGTTGTCTGAATAAAACAAAGTTTATATTCATATATATCAACACAGTACACATTGCTGCAATTCTCAGATCAAAACATGGCAAAGATCTATATATTATAATGCTTACCATTATCACTTTTGAGATTTCCATTGCTGAGCTGTTTCAACCTCTTCTGATGGGATTTGCCATTGTAGTGGATTTGTGCCTGAGCAGCAGAGTTTAGCTGAATGTTACAGACGTTACACAAAGTGAAATTGGTGTGTTTCTTTTCTCTCTCCTTCTTTTCTTCAGTGCCATCAGGTGCTAATTCTTTCTCACCTTCCCGGTCTGGGAGAGATGTGAAATCTGAATTGTATGACTGGTTATCAACTGGTATATCGGGGCTCCAGGGCTTCTTCATATTTTCTGAGAAGAAAAAAACACATTAAAAAAACTGATAAGAACACAAAACAATATAGACAAGATAGCAGTATCTGCAAACCACTAAAAGGCAGAAAATAATTTTTTGTATTTTATATTTTAACATTATATTTCCATTCATGTATTTTGCTTTCTGTTCAAGTTTTTCAGTTCGTCTATGTAACTTGACTAACTTCACAGCCAAGTGCCCAAAGTTGAGCCCATCAGATGTGGATGTGGCATTTCCTGTGATAACTCATCTAAGAAAGGGTAAAAACACTGCAGGAGCCAAGAAAAAAAATGTGAGACAAAACAGCCCTGCAGTCAGTGGAAAAAAAAAGGGGAAGAACGTATAATCAACAGAAGAACCTCGTCCTGCTTACATATTAGTTCAGTAAGCTTAAATGCACAGACCTCGCCCTCGAGTTTCTTAAATATTTAGCAACCCCAGTCATCCCCTCCCCACTTCCGGTGATTATTTTCAAGCCCAAGTCTAATAACTTCATAACTTTCTCATTTAGAGTAGTTCAAAGACAAATAAATATGTTATTAGTTTCTTATCTTAACCACTCAGGATAATAATTGAAGGACAGTTAGCTTAGATTCAGCTAATAGCAGACAGCAACAAGTGCAGAAATGAGAAGATAATCCCATCTGCAGAACTTCAAGTGAAACCAATGTAACCATGAGATCCGTGATTAAAAGTGAGCAGAAATGGCACAGGTGAAGAAATGTTCAGAGCACTGCAAACCTAATTTACTATTCAAGGAATGCAAAATGTTATACCAAATCAGCATTTTGATGAGACCTTTATATACCATATAAATCTTTAAAGTGCTTGCTCACCCAGACTTAGTGAATAAATGAAGGTCTAGACAAAATCTAATCTATACTTTGAGTGACAAAATTACTGCTGCCTTAAATACGATGATACTATTTGGTCTCTAATTGACAAATCAATCAACCTAGAGACAAAAAAAAGATTATTGAAGCTACACAAAAAAATGAGTCTTTAATGCCAGATCCAGAAAAGTTTCAGGGTCGAAAACAAGTCTAAACAAGCCTCCAGATTTGGGTCTGATTACAACAAAAGGCTGCAAATCATTCTTCAGGTAGCTTCAAATGACTTAAATTTCATCAGCTTAATTTATTTGCCAGATCTCCCAAGGATTTAAAGGCAATTATTGCCTTCAAATCAAAGCACAAAGACAAATTTATCTAAAGAAACAAATATAAAGTCTATCAATACTCAAATAAGTTTCAATCACAGTTTTCAGATTTGCTTGCTATCTAATCAGCATTATGTTCTTTTATGTTCACTAAACATAAAAGTGTTCTTTTGTGCTAACTAATCCCCCTTTCATTTAAGAAAGTACGGACTTAAATCTGAGAGGACCTCCACACTTGCTGTAGGTTTAAACCTCATTCAACTAGATCTGCCAGTATTTTTTCGGCTTCTGTGTATAGCCAACTCTTATCTAGAATTGTAGCTGTTGAAAGCAAGAGAGGGGAAAGCAGGCTAAACAATTCATCCGAAAGCAAAAGACATTGTGAGACTGTAGAAGCTTAGAAGAAACCCTGATGTTTTTCAATAGCAGACCTATAGCATATTTCTCCCAACTGAAGGAGGAGGTTTCTCCTGAGGAAAAAACATAAGTCTATCAACATGTCTGCCCTACTTGACTTTGCTAGAGATAGTGCTCACTCCAAAGATTCATTTGTCTAAAATGTTTTTAAATTAGTAAATTCAGTCTTTAATCAAAGTCAGTCAGTTAATCAGTCTTTAATCAGTATAAGGAATAAAATGCTATCACAATAGAACTACTTTTACTGAATTGGTCTAGATGTCAGAACAGTTAGCAATCCCGGTTTATATACACGTTGTACATGAACATACATACATACATATACATATATACATACATATATATATATATAAAAAATCTATTGCACTGAAAGCATTCCCCACTAGAGAGCAGTATGAATTTAAAATTACAAGAACAATATATCTTTAGACCTACCGTGCTAGACATATAGGCATAAGGTTACTACAACAAAACAGATTTTTCAACCAAGATGTAAAATTTTGTAAGCAAATATAATCTAATAAATTAAACGTGTATGTGTATGCAAGTCTCATTCCTTTCGAAACATCTACCCACATAAGCTGGCAGCCTAATAAAACATATTAGCATGTTATTACATCCTTCTAATATTCCAGTCAAAACAGCCTAATCCATTAAATTCTTATCTTTGGCATATAGAATCTGTCTTGCATTATAATCTCATTCCAGAAAACAAAATTACAAAATGCACACTCAATAATGGCACAATAAAATAATAAGGGAAATTCCACCTTGGAAACAAGTGATTTGTACATCTACCATGTGCTTTCCTTAGAAAAGCATGTGAAATCATTAGAGTTCCAATACTTTTTTTTGTATGTCCATGTCACTCTCAAATCCAGAGGAAGGGGATAATTTATAACCAGAGTTTAGGTAACAACTAGGAAAACTAAAGTTTCAGACATATGTATTGTACTGCAGTCCATCACCATTTTCTTTACAGATACACACTGATTTCTGAATATATAATTTCAGTGCTAAAGGACTAAAGTGACATATTACAAACCTATGCAAATCACTTGCTATAAAGTCAGTATTACATGCCAGTACTCAAAATGATCCATTTAAGAAAAAATTGAAAATGTGAATAAAGTTTTTTTTTTTAAAAATCAGAAACACTTTCTGATTAAAACATTCTGAGTCATTCTTATTCAATATTTTTTAATGGGCAAGTAAAGAAAGATAGCAAGTGATGAAGAAGAGGGAGATATTTGAGTATAGTTTGCTGACATACTTTTAAAATACAATTGAGCACTCCAAATAGTATTTTTAAAGAAACAGGCAAAAAATACCAATTTTTTAAAAATCTTGTTAACATCCACCAGTGTTTAAACCAACACACATGCAATCTAGCTCATGAAAGCAACAGGCCTTCAGCTCATGCATGCATCATTGCATACTTCCAATTTCTGGAGCAAAAATGTTTGGGCAGCAACTTTGGTGAGGGAAGGAATGCTTAGTTCATCCTACTGCAAAATTACATGGAATATGGCTAGATAAACTTAACTTTAAAAGCAATTTTTAGGTGTTATCAGTGTCTTATTAGCTTGAGACTATATGGATCAGCTTTAAACAAAAATTCTCTTTCACTGCCATCATATTATAGAGTTCATGTCAATTGTACTGGTTACACATCTTTTAAAGTCATCAGCTTTGCAGAGAACTATTTTTTCCCCATAAAAGAAAGCTACCTTCTCAATTTTAGGGGTCCTAATGAAGCCTGCAGAGCACTAGAAATGAGTGAACTAGGCAACCAAGATCCCAAAATTTCATGCCAATTTAAATAGCACTCTGGATAAATGCTTACATTTATTTTCCCTGGGGCTCTGAACTCAATTTTGGCTCAATGATGCTTACCAGTAAAATGAACTTTGTACGACATTACAGCTTTGTGAAGTAGAAAACTGTCCCATATGGAAAACCAGCACAACTACAATTTGTGGAGTTTGCTGGCTTAGATAACGTTGCTACTTCCTGGGGATTTCTCTTCTTAAATGTGCTTGAAAGTAAGGGATTAGAAACCCCATCCTTCTCTGAGACAATCCTTAGCTGCAAGCCAATGGCATTCTTTCTATTTAAGAAAATTGAAAGGAAATTTTACTCACTTATACTCCAACTAATTGTTCTGTTTCTAGGCCATCTTATCAGCGCAGAACTGTAGCAATCACTGTAACTTTGGCTCTGTGTACATAACTCAAACATGTTGGGTACACTCAAGAGGCCAACAGAGCACACGAATCCCAGAGTCCACTGTGTACCTAAATCTGTTGTATTTAATGCAGACCTCTTGCCACTGATGAATGACCCAGTTCAGCCTGGAGAAGAGAAGGCTTCAGGGTGACCTTAGAGAAACCTTCCAGTACCTGAAGGGGTTTACAAGAAGGCTGAAGAGGGACTTTTCACAAGGGGATGTAGTGATAGGACAAGAGGGAATGGCCTCAAGGTGAAGGAGGATGTGTTTAGATTAGATATTAGGATAAAAAATTCCTCATTATAAGTGTGGTGAGGCACTGGAACCGGTTACCCAGAGAAGTAGTGAACTCCCCATCCCTGGATGGTTTCAATTCCAAGTTGGATGGAGCTTTGCATAATTTGGCCTAGTGGAAGGTTGCCTTCCTATGGCAGGATAGTTGGAACTAAGGGATCTTTAAGGTCCCTTCCAACCCAAACCACCCTATGATTCTATGCATCTTAAAGCATATCTCTTTGTCTACTTCCCAACAGGTTGCTACAATAAATACATTCCAGTAATAGCTGAAGGATAGAAAAGATGGACAGGGCATTAAGGACAAAGTCCACTAATTACAATATTCAGGGATTTCTAATATTTCTTTTCAAAACTGTGAAAGAAATTAAAGTAGCCATCATCAAAGACGCAGATGTTTACATCTCAGTTACTTATTCCCAGACTCTAGCCACTTTAGAATTCCTAGACACTTTAAATTTCACCAAGAAGGCCTATGGAGAGTCATCTCACTATGAAGCAGACTAATGCAAAAACTCAGATGTTCTGTTGTCAGAAAGAAGTATTCCTTTTCATTTGCAGATGTCCATGCTGTAGATCTCAAGTTAGATGGGAAGAATCTTGCGCTGCCTGTGATGTCTCTCAAAATATTAAAAGGACTGAACTTGCACAGATAATACTACTTATTTTCTGAGATATCAACAGATAACAACAAATGTAGAGAGATACCAGCTACTTTCAAGAAACTGTTGTTAATGCAACGTTCCAAAAAGAAAATAAAAATAAAAAAGAGAAAAAAGTGAGAGATTGATCACATCAATATGCTCACCTTGTCAGTTTCCACATATTTGGGGGATGTTACTGGCGTGTTACACAAAAGGACCTCTGGTAACAAGTGGAATCTTCTTACCTTTTCAAACTTCATAAATATGTTGCTGTATCTTTCAGGTGATATGACATCACCAGTTGACATATGTCACTGTAGCACAATAGGTTCTGCATCAGTCTTCCAGGAATCTTTTTCACACTGTAAGTGAAGCTATGTGGCAGGACCCTTCCTAAAACTGGTATCTTCGTGCTGAAGTTTTCATGTTTATAGTATCCTCCTTGAAACACCCTGCAGCACTGGGTACTTGTGATGCCTTTACCAAAAGGCCCACAAGTGCTAACTTGCCTTTGCAACCTTCAATTGATGTCACAGAATAAAATGCCAGCTCTAGAAATGTATTCCTGGGAGAAGCCTAAAATGATCATATTGCCATCTATTTTAAACATGGATGGTGGGGGCAGGGCAGCCTGGGGGAAGGATCAGGAATACAAAAATAAAATATCCCTGGCTTCTTCCACCCCTCATTATCACTGGATGATCCCAACACTGTAGCTTTCTGGTTTTGGTCACAGTTGCATCTGCTCCTGGTTTAGAGCCCAGGGCAATTTGGGTCATGAACAGCATATTTTGCACATAAGGGCTGTGGCAGAACAAACACACAACAAAAAGGACTACGCAGCAAAGCGATGAAAGGTCACTCACAGTGAAAGCTCTGTATCCATGAAACACAGATCCCTCCCAAATGACCTGAGTAACCTTCAGGATATGCTGCAGGACTCCTCCAGGATGGATGGATGGATGGACAGATGGATGGATGGACATCATTTCAGTGGAAGAGCAGCTGTGGAATGGGAATGTACTGGGATCTGAAATGCTTTTTAGAAACCAATCGATTTTTCAGGACCTCCTTTTTTCTGAGCTTTTCAGATTAAATTTAAATACCAAATAGCACGCAATACAATAAAATTTGATGTGGAAACCTGGAAAATGTATGCATTAAGTAATTTTACACTGTAGGAAGGCTTTTCTACTATGAATTTTAGTAGCAAGATGTCCTAGGGTGACTATGATNAATAATCAATTGCTTCTAAACTCAAGGAAGAGTTTGTCAGGTCATACACCCAAGAGTTAAATTACTAGTCAGCGATAAAACTGTGGATAAAACTCAGTATCTTTTCTTGCCACGTGCCTAATACAGCTCAGATCAAATCACATTTAATGCCAATATTTACCAATTTTCTCTTTAAAAATTCCACACAAAATAGAGTAAAAGAGGCATCTTAGCAGGAGGTGGGGGGAGTGGGAGAAAAGTCAGGGAGAGAAACATCTTATTTTCTTGTTTATTGTTTCTCTGTATCCTACCAGCCCCTCCCAGTCTGATCACTGCTGCTAGCTGCTACACCACTTCAATCATCCATGGGAATAATAAGAAGATCATAATCATAATCATCATCATCTCAGGTGTTTTTGTGAAGTCTAAGAGGAAAATAATCTCTTAAGCAAAAACTGCATCAAGCAAAAGAAATAAAGGCAGGTTTTCCACACACGTTTATTGCTCAGGGGGAATGAGGCAAAATGAGACTGATGTTATTTGGGGTTGGAGATCTTTATAATTTTGTGTCTCTGTCCTAGGACTCCTCCTAAGAAATGCACCTCTGCAAACTGAATCCTATAAGAATAGATTCTTATCCATCTGAAATAAGCTCATTGTATATTTGTATACCTTAAGCAATAGCACAGAAAATAAAAGCCTGGTCTTTTGTTTTGCTCTGCTGGGAGAGCACTTAAATCTTTCAGGAAAGGCTGCATTTCAATACTGCAGCAAATGAACAAACCCCAGCCGATCTCCCATCACAAGTCATATGCACCAAGAGATCCTAAAGGAACTTATAGCTGGACTGAACAGAAAAAGTTCATCATTTCTTGGTTCAGCGGTTCCCTTGTGCCAGAAGCAACCAACAGACATCTCATAGTCTCCAAATATACTGCAGTCAGTTTTTTAATTGAGTTCTATAAAAAGAGCTAAGCACTAATCAACACCATATGTTATTCAATTAGCTAGTAATACATATCTATTTCTCAAGCCTGTGCTAACATAATGGAGCACTTTGGGTGGTTCAGAACTATTTAAAGGCCAAGTAATTAATTTGCAAACATCAGCTTCTAAAATCTGAGAAGCACTACTGTGATGACTTACAAGCCATGAAAATTCCCTCATTTGCTTTTTATTCAATCTGTTTTCAGAAACGGCCCTTATGAAAACAAAGACTTCTGCATAAAATAGGGCCAGAAAAAGACACAGGTTCAGCCATGTGTGTGGTACCCAGGTCCAGAGGGATGCTCTTCCCATGCAGGTAAAGCAAGCAGTTTGTGTTTCGTCACTTCCCTCTCCACCAGCAGTATATTGTGGTACAGACCTTGTACCTGAGGCAGTAATTAACACAACAGCCTGTACAGCTAGCAAAGCTATGCAGGCTCTGCCTACCAAGAAAATTTGTTGCTGTCAAGCAACCAGAAGTGCATTATTTTTTCCATATTCTTGATTTTCACACATGTTCAAAGCCTCGAAACCCCTGTCAACAGCAGTGGGAGGTGACTGAGCTCAAAAAGAAGGGACAGAAACATCCAGCTGCAATTCATGCTACCTCTGCTGGACAAAACCTTGGGTTTAGCAATACTTCTGAGAATAGGTTTTAAAGAAAAGGGAAAAAACAGCATGGGGAATTATAATCATAAAATCTTTTAGGCTGATACAGATCTTTAAGATCATCAAGTCCGGCTGTTAACCCAGCACTGCCAAGTCCACCACTAAACCACATCCCCAAAAGCCACAACCATATGTCATTTAAATACCCCCAGGCAGGATGGCGACTCCATCAGTTTCCTGGGCAGCCTGCTCAAGTGCTAGATAACCCTTTTGTCGAAGAATTTTTCCAAATATCCAGTCTAAACCTCTGCTAGCACAACTTGAGGACACCTATCACTTGATACCAGGGAGAAGAGACCAATCTCCACCTGGCTACACCCTCCTGTCAGGTATCTTCAGAGAGCAATAGGGTCCTGAGCCTCCTCTTCTCCAGACTAAAAAAAATCATAGCTCCCTCAGCTGCTCCTCATCAGGTTTGTGGTCCACACCCCTCACCAGCTTTATTGCCATTCTCTGGACACGGTCCAGCAGCTCAATGTCCCTCTTGCAGTGAGGGCCCCAAAACTGAACACAGGATTTGAGGTGTGGTCTCACCAGTGCCAAGCACAGGGGAACAATCACTGCCCTGGTCCTGCTGGCCACACCATTGCTGATACAAGAATATTACTTTTGATTTCATAGATAAAAATCACTTTTTACAGTCTCTCTGGATCGACTCCCATATGTGAAATCAGCCTACAGCCTGTCATCCAGATATCCTGTAAGTGCCATTTTCCACCTTAAATATCTTTAGTTTTCCCAGTACCTAAATATCAAATCAAAACTTTTATCTCAGCAGAAAGCAAGAGCATGAACAGTTGTTTGGGCATAACAAGCAAGTCACTTTTGCAGACGAGAAAGTTCCATTTTTAACACTCCAATACAATCACTAACTACCACTGTATCAATTTTTTTTTAGTAGGCAATTTTTAAAATTAAGTTTCAGTTAGTGTTTGTGACAAGTTTGCTTATAGGTTATCTCTTTGGATACATAGGCACTTTTTTTTTCTTTTGTGATTAAGTATTTCAGAAATAAGTATTTTGGCAATATGCTGATGAAAATACATCTAAAAAATGAAATTGGAAAAGACTTAAAAAGGCAAGGCACATGAATAAGCTCTGTGGGAATTCTGCTTAAAAAATAAACAACCACCACTTTTCCAAAAAAATCCAAACATTGCAGAATGAGGAATAATAATTTCTAAAAAGACAGTTCAACCCCTAAAATCTTTGTTATGCTCAAAAAAATGCAGCCATTAGACATGAAATGGAGTAAAATAAACTGGCAATAAATGTAGTAACAGTGAGGATGAGGAAATTAAAGGCTACCAGCAAGGGATAACTAAAAATAGGATTTTTTTGTTATCGGTTCAGGGGAAATGCCAAAAATTTGTGAGGTTCTCTTTTTTTTTTAAATCTAAGCAATTTTAGAAATTATTATTTGTTGTCATTTGAAATATAATCTCCAAATATTTTCAGAGTTTTATGGTTTGAATTTTCAAACCTTCTAGGGTTTTAGTAAATAGTAATATTTACCACATATAAAAACATCCAAAAGACAATTTCCCCCTCCATTTTGTTATACTTTTGTTTTAGGGAATTTCTGTGTGGACATTTTTAAACAAAAGACCTTGAAAATGCAGGAACTATAGAAGACCAAAAGAGAGCAATTTTAGTGCTTCCATCTGTTACCCTTTGGAACATATTTCTAAATCAAACAAAAAGTTCTACTTTTGCCTTTCCCCAAATACATTTCTAAAAACACCTCTGTTAAAGAAAACCTTGTGGAAAAGGTCTTATGTTTGAATATTATCATTTATACTTTCACAGCAGGACCTATTTTTTTCAGATTATCTACTCATTATAAAGCATTCAGATAGCTCTGGCAGCATTTACAAGTATAGGGATTTTTTTTTTTATTATGTTATCGCTTCATTACACCCACTGGGCCATTTAGTGTTGAATTTAATGGAGAGTAGATCATTTTCCAAGCAATGCAAACACATCAAGGTGAAAGTCTGTTGTGCTTGGAAAGGTTAGCAGATGTTTTTGCAAGTGCTTGTGAAAGTTATTGTTGTTTATCTTACTCTTGAACCTTTGGATTCCATTTTCTTTAAATACTGCATTCACCCCTGTATTCATGGTAATATGAACATAATTTCTGCTAGTTTACAGCATGTGATTTTTTAGGTAACTGTTACAATCTTAGCTCAGAAGTACAAACATATCGTGTGGAACTTAAAAAGCATATTCTCTATCATGGCTTGACAGACAATGCCTTTGCTATTGCCTCCACAGCTGATATAATGTCAACTATACATTTATCTGAATCTCTTCATCAATAGTAGGGATCTAAAAATAATGTCTAGCAAATCAGACTATGCTGGACATGCATTGGTAAAAAAAAAATCTGAAAGACGAACTGTGGGACCTGGACCTATTTATGTTTCCTTGGGATGACACAGTGTCCCAGAGCAGCAGATAAAATCTTTTGTTACAGTCACACAAGGCCAACGTAGAGCTTCGCTTATGCCACTGAGGAATTATTTTAACACAAGGACTATCTGTCTGTGTCACATTTCTAATAACCTTTTCATCACAGTACCCAGATGTAATCCATTTATAGAAACGCTTATGCATCAAAAATAAAAATGTGCAAAAGGAATCTAATTACTGAGTACAGAAAGTGGGATGATTTATTTTTTATTTGGGATAAATTCAGGTGATTCACTATTAGTGAACGTAAATATATTTTCAAGGCACAATTGCTATAATCCCACAGGGTGAGTCCATGTGCTAGTGCAGGTTCAGGAAAATGCATCATCAAATATCAAGACCTAAGAGGACGTCCTGGGCAATGAGATATTTATTGCACTAGCTTTTTCCTTGCATTACTTTCCCACGAGTGTAATTCACTCCTCTGTTGAATTGTGTGGAAAATGAAGGCAGGGCATATTAGGGAGAATTTGCTTCTATTTTTTATAAGGCACATGTATGAAAATAGCTTTTAAGATAAGTGCAAGAGGAGGGTTTGAAATTATTTCTGTAAGTGTTTATTGATGCAACATCTCTGAAATACATTACCTATTTGGACATATATAGCTCCACAATAAAAGTATGGAAATGCAGAAAAACCTGGACAAACTAAAGAACATAAGCCCATACCTCCCCTGCAAGGCAGAAACTGCTGCTTCACTTTGCTTCTAAAAGCCAGTCGATTTGAAATTACTGACTGCACAGCATAGCCCAGGAGAATCTTCCTAAAGTTAAAGCCTATCAGAGAGTCCTTACTGAACACATTAATCAATAACAGTGCCTTATTAATTTTAAAATACAAAAAAAGCTTCTAAAATAGGAAGGATTTTCCCAGTTTTGCAGAAATCTGTATATTTGTATGCATCTTTTCCATGCAAAGTTGTGTTGGACCACCACCTGCAGGATTCCACCACCATGTTATTTTTTTTGTTGGGCTTCATACAGCATGCATTGCTAGTAATTAAAAAGCATCAATGGTTCTTTCTGAAACATCCTCCAATGATTGGATGTATTTCTGAAAAAGAATCACAGAAAGCATGGGAATAACACCACACACACACAGAGAAAGTAAAATAGCTGATGCATTCCATCTTTCTCTGGGAGACCTTCACAGCGGCACTTCCCTGCAGCAAGTGCTCACAGCGCAGACCCTGAGCACTTTGCTCAGCCACTGTGATCTGCAAAAACGACTGCTGCTGAGTGTGTAAAATCTTCCTAGCTCTGCTGGCCATCTGCAATATCTCTCAACCTGTTGGGCAGGCTGAAAATGTTGAAAAGCCCTGAGAAGTCATGCATGGTAGAATTCAAAGCCCTGAAAGATCTATGAAGTTTCTTTCTTCAGGCATGCTGACTCAGATGAAGCAGCTTATAAACTCTATTATACATAGAACAAGTTTATAAAAATCCCTGAGATTTGCTCAACTACTTATTTTTTTTCAGAATGATGACTCAACTTTGCATTAAAAAATTTGTTAACAGTAAAAGTCACTTCAGACTACTGATAAAATATATATGAAATTTTCAAGATTAACTCATTTTGAAAAATAATTTTATGGCAAAAGGTTAGAACACTTGACAAAATATTAAAGTGCCTGATGTTTCAAGGTTTTTTTCTCAGAATTACCTTCTACAATTCACCTCATAATCTAAAACACTGCAGGTCGCTGGATATGTACATAACTTTGATCTAAATGTACTTTTTAGAGAAGTTGGAGAAAAGTTAAATACAAGTGGTAGTAGTGACCTTTAGCTATTGACAGAATTTTACAACATGGTGCTCTTCCCACTAAAAACCTAGACACCTAACTGGATCAGTTTTCCTGAAATGGCAAGATGTGTGTGTGTGTGTATATATATATAAACCCACACCCCCCCACAGATGTGAATCAGGTTGACAGCCACAGAAGTCAGTGGTACTACACTGGTATAAAAACAGTGCAAGAAAAGCGGAATCAGATCCCCATTTTCCTTTTAACTAAAAGAAATTCATAGTAATTTCAGCATCTCAGCAGTCACCATAATTTCTGCTGTTCTTGCTATGTATTATAGAAACTGTCACTTTTTTAATTTATGGTATCTTTTACACCTTGGGTTAAAGAACACTTAAAGCACTTTCAGTGTTTTATATACCTGCACTCTAGAAGAATAGAAATGAGATTCCTTTACTAATTTAGACCCAGACTACCAGACTATTCACACTAGCAGTCTCAGTGAATTTTAATGGGATTACCTGCAGGAGTAAGAAATTATATGACAAAAATCAGAACAGGGAAACCTTTAGTGATTAAAAAGTGCAAAGACTACAATACCTAAAACTTCATTGTTGAGTGTATGACTCACAAAACTACAATTCATTAAACTATCAGTCAATGTAATTGTGACCAAACAGAGAAGATCTATAAGCTAATAACATCCAAACAATGTCAAATTACTACTTCAATTGTAAAACTATGTATTGTTTCTTTCCTGAAAAGTTTCTTCAACAGAAGAAAAACTATTGAATTATGGGCAACCAAGTTAAAAAAATTCATCTCTCAATACATATTCATCCACTTTTGCTTCATTTTAATGGCAATCCATTTGAAATTCTTGTCACATTTTCATTTTGTTTGTCACAGAGGCATACAAAGAGTGAACCACAGCCTAAAACCAAACAACTGAACAAACGACCTTCCCCTAAGCTACGGCACACAAGGGACTACTGCATCCTATCCCTCATTTCCCTAGTTTAGACAAAATCATCAGTATTTTACTTAGCACTACTTCAATCCAGCCAATTATGCCATTTGTAATCAACTTTGACTACCAGGAAGAAAATGGGAATTACCTTGCAGTATAGCAGTGTTATCCACCTCAGCATGCCTTGCTCCTACAGCAAACACATCTGGAACCAACACGCACTCATTGTCATCAACTGCTTTTCACAAATCACCCACTTATTGATCACTGCACTTATCACTCTTCATTGACTGAACTTCATTCCACATCACCAATCTTTTGCTGCTTCAGCAAATTCTGAAACTTTCATCACAAGAAGAATTCATACACAAACCAAAGCAGTGATCATTTATTCTGGATACTTCTTATATCAAGCATTTCTGCAGGGGTCTTCATTTATTAATCAAACAAAGTGAGAATGGTTTTTCAAATTTCCTTGCACAAACATAAACGTTAATGAAAAAGACAAGCAAAAGCCTCGGAGCCCTACAGCGCAAGCAACACTAAGTCACTACATTTCAAATTTTGTTCTGTGTACAAGTGTCAGCAGGCTCATGACTGCCAGATGATGGACGTGCTAATGTCATGTGCCAGGCACATGATTGGCATGTGAATGACATGTGCCAGGCATGTGCCTGACACGTTTGCCATGTGATTGCCATGTGCTGGAGACATGAATGCCATGTGATGGCCACCTGGTATGTGCTTGATTACAGCCAAGTATCACAGCCAGTACCACAATCATCTACTAACAGGTGTTATGGTAAGAAACAAAGCAGCTACCATTCTTCTTGCTGCCACCACTCAAACCATCAAGAGAGACACCAGAAAGTGGATGGGTCTCTTCTAAGGGCAAGCTAACTAGATGCACAAGTGTCCCAGTGGTGAAATATGAAATGAAGGAGGGTAGCCAACACCCAAGGTATGAGTAAGTTTCACAGTGGCACAATATTTTCTCACAACTGTGAAGATAGCACAGGATTTTCTTCTCCTGAGAGAGCATTTTTTTAACAGTGGGATAAGCTGACAAATGATACCCCAAGAACCTTTTATTCTGCCTGCAGGAGCCTTCTGCTCACCACAGAGATAAAAACCAGCAACCTTGACAAAATGTATAATCAAACATGGTAAATTCTGGCATAAAACAACATAACAAAACCAAGCTATTCCAACCCTGAGCTTTCCTCTCATGCTGACTTTGCAGAGTTCATCCTTCAGATACGAGATTTTGGGCTCCAATAATTTGCAGGAGTAATGAAAGAAGCAGACAACCTGAAGGTAATTTGCAAACGTTACTTACTTCCATAAACAGTCACATTTCTGAGCATGTACACAAGAGCTTTCTGTTTTCATAATATGGAACAAGAACCCACTCTACTAATAGCTCATCAGTGAAGAAAAAGAAAAAAAAATGTTAAAAGAGGGGGAGATATAGAGATAACAGACATAGATAAGTGTATATATATATACTTAGATATTGTACTCTGTTGATTGTTTTAGCCTAACTTATATGAGTAGTTCTGCAATTTCTAAAATAAGCAATTACTGTATAATAATTAAAGTACTATTCCATCATAAAAACATCTTTAGTTAAGGGAAACATGCAAGTATTTTCAGTAGTTACATGGAGTTTAAAAAAAAAATCATTACACTTTTGGCAATTTTGTATCATGAAGTCCAGTCATTATAAATGTGTAATTATATCAGACTAAGACATTTATCCAAATGTATTCACACAATACAACGTATCTTCTAAATCTGCTAAAGACACTTGAAATCCACATATTGCTACTTACTATGTGCTAAGCACAGCCTTCTGCATTGCTGGAAGTATACTTCGTTCTTTAAATTATTCAATTAATTAGCCAATATTTGTTTAATGCTTTGAACTTGTAATATTTTCCAAAACAGCTGAATGTTATTACAAAAACAGTGTGGGACAGATTTTGCAGGCTGCAGGTAGATGTATCTTTCCACACATTTAAGAATTACCCAATGAGTGAGAAGTTAGTTGCATTTGAGTAATAGATTGTGTACAGGTACTTGGCAGGAAATGCTTTTCCGTGAGAATTATGGTTCAAAATTTAAAAACTAACTTGTTTATTTATTTCCTCTAGACTCTTCCCCTGGATTTTGTTTCACTGGTTAAATTCAGGAAAATATTGTGTCATATTTGGGATGGACTGAATTTTTACGATGTTTATTTAACCCAACTGAGGGACAACTGTATTCGTCTCGGCAAGCACAGAGAATGTAGAAAACTTGAGTGGCCTGCAAAAGGAACCAAAGTTAAGATCAGGATTTTGTTAGCTCAGGCAGCCATTTGGAAAGGACAGTTCTAACATCTGAAAACTAACATCAGTGCGCAGAACAAGTAACCAAAACTCCTGCTGGAACAAACTGGTGTCCGGCAACACGACGCGAACGACAAACTGTGGCGCTCATGCGTCTCAGTCCTTCCTCACCATGCACCACTACTGCCCCAGGCAGAGCTAAGTGAGGATGAATCATTCCCTGACGTCTCCACCATTTCCATAGAGCACTGCATTCTGCTCACAATGCAGTCAATGTCATCTACCAGAGACCAACACACGCTCCCACACATACACTGAGTATATCCTAGCAGTAACAACACCATCAGGAGCTGCCCCAATCCAAATTACTTTAGGCCTTCAATAGAAATAAAGTTACTTTTGTAAATGTAAATGTATTCCAGTAAAGAAGTTGAATTAGGCTCATCTTAATTGTATTTGTACACAGTATTTCCAGTGTGTGTGGTCTGAACTCTGTATAAATCAATACCACCACTGAATTTGCATGATCTTGTACAAAAATAGAATCTCTGCTCACTTCTCAAGAGGCTGTTTCAAATACTGTTACTTGACAGAAGGGGATGACATGCAGGTTTCCTAGCAAAGGCATAAAGCCCAAATCTCCTGGGAAAGAGTGAGAAGAGAGGGACATGGATTTACAGCAGCAAGTGGATAGTCTGACACGCCAGCTTCCTAACTTGTTTTTTTATAACAGTTCATAGGCAATGAAAGTACAGTTCGTAGACAATGACTGAGGAACAAAGGCACTTTTTCAACAGCTCATCATCTCCAAAAGTTTATGTAATACTTCACCTAGAATTCAGTAACCAAATTTTACTGGATATGTGAAAATCTCCAACCAGATCACGGAGAAAAAGCCCAGAACTGGTGAACATCAACCCTCTTCAGAAACTGAAACTTAGGACTTCAGGGTACAGCATGTATTTATCTTTAATTTCTATGGGTTCACATCCTCAGAGTTTCTATTTGATTTGCATATTCTTTCAATTAATAACATAAAAGAGAAGATAAGGAAAGCCTAATAAATTCAGTCCAGTTCACGAACCTTGTTAAACTTGTGCTTGCCTTAATTCATGTTGAAACGCAATTCGCTTGTTCTAACATTTCATTATCAAAGTCCTTAATGAACTTGCTCTGAATCCAGCAATTTGATTTAAAACATATTAAATCCACACTACCAACTGCCAAAAAGAAACAAAATAAATTTAAGTCATATCGTTCAGATGTTAAAGACATCCAACATACCTTAGTAAACATCAATTCTTCTATGTCAACAACAGCAATCAGAACACTCATTTTATGCATCTTCCTGATGACAAAGAGTATTCTAGCAGGAAGTTTCAAGGACAGATATTTCATCCTCTGCCTTGGCATTGTAGATTTAAGGATCATGACAAGCAACAGGCCCTTTTCTGCCCTTTTAGAAGGCATTTCTAGTAAATATTCACCAACCAATCAAAAAAGCAAGAACGGTTCTCTCAAGTCCTCAATTCAAATGAAATCATATTAAATCTGTGACAAAAGCAAGCTATAAAAATAAGAGAAAATTACTAAACCTCGGGAATATTTAACAGTATATCACAGTATAATCCTGGAGCTATAGATGGGACATGAGTTCTCCTGTAACCAAGAGTTTCTTTGGTTGTTTCATTCAAGTCCCCTACTATTACTGAAAATAATATGGTTACTTGAGACATCAGTCTGGGTTGCATTGTTCCTCTTTCTGGCAATTATTTACAGGTCTTCCTCTTCTTGAGAGAACATGAAGTGATATTAAAGTGGGAATAGTGATCCACAGACTACAATATTACCCATGTCCTATAAAATACATTCACATAAGGAGTATAACATTTGTACTAGCACAGTATTTCCTGAAGTGTGCTACACTCCACACCTTTTTGGGAAAACTGGTGATTGCATGTAACATTTAATCAAAGATCCACTCCACTGTAAAACATCAATTTCTCTTCAATTTTCCACTTAGCAATTCAAAAACTCTTTTGAATGTCAATGCTGGCAATTTTCATGCTGGCTAAAACTTGGTCAGAATTAAAAAAAAAAAAAAATCATTAGCATGTTAATAACTTAGTGCCTCTAAGGAATACTTAGTTGGTCGTACATCAGAAAAAAAATCTTTTTCAGCCCTATTCTTAATTACAATGCAATTATAATTTACCACAATTTCCTAGTTTCTTTCATTTCAATTTGTGGAGGAGGATTCCTCAATAGGTAGCATGCAGTACTGTCACAGTTCTAAGGAGAGCATCTCACTGAGAAATGTTCACATCCATTAAGGTGTAGAAAGGGAAGCAGAGAACATACACATGCAAATAAGAAAGTGGAAATTTTCTAAACAGGACTGTAAGAAAAAGTTACACGGACAAAATTGAATTCCATGTAATAAAATACAGGTAGGTGCTGGTATGCTTTCTAGAATTTATAATATATTAAAATCAAATCAGATTATTTATCGAACTGTATGCAGTATCTCAATCTTTTTTTTAACTTAGCAAAGTTTAAGACATGAAGAGAAAGAACACTTACATCCATATTTTTGCATAAAACCATTTTTTGTTCATATGCACACACGTTCACGTGTGCCACTTGTCACAAGAAAATGAAAGGCATGTTCATAATCAAGGTTTGTTAGTACTCAGATTTGCTATTTTCTGCTATTAAAAAATGCATCACCAAGATTACATCTATTTGAAGAAAGTGGATATTTAGGATTAATAATAGTGGTTTCAATGTCTATTGTTTTATTTGAAGGAACTGCGGCCAAATGCAGAATTTTGTACAAAACTTCTGACAAGGCAGATTTTAATGTATTGCTTCTTTTGTTTTTCTTTTTGATCCTTATGAAGGATTTTTAATAATACTCAGGTATTCTACATTCACACATGTTTTCTGGAACAGAAACAAGGTGTTCAAAGGACACTTTCAGCATAGACAACGTTTCACCTGTCACCATGTTTAGGGCTCAGTATACCACGTCTGAGCAGAGAATTCATAAATTCAGCTAATATTTGGAGTAGAAAATATTCAGATGCTTGCTGAAGTTGCCCACATTCTTCATTACTTTACTCAATGGTATGTTCCTGTATTCATGCAATTTGTGCAGTTTACATAACAAAATGCACCAGTCATAGAGTTTTGACTCACCTTAATACCTCATCTTCACCTTGCAAGAAACTGAACTGCTTCTTGCAAACTTGCTCAGTAAGGAAAAATTTAAATACTAAGCAAAATGTATATTCTTGGTTTTTTACAAAACCTAAGAAAACCAGTCTTGAAAAAGAGAAAAGGTCAGGAAAAATGCAAAGAATTCGGGAACCAGACACTGAATTAGTCTCCCCATTTAAATAAACACTATGCTCATTTGCTTTAATAATTGACCTAATTAACATGGGAAAAATTCACAACTGGAGAGGAAGGAACCCCAATTTCACATGTCCTTTTTACAGTGGAACATTCAAATAAGGACTTTGAAAACACAAGAAGTTGTCCCCAAAGCACTTAGTGAAGGCTCTGAAGATTACGATGGGACCAGCATTTTTGAAACAGGTGCTTGTCTGAAGCATGGAATCTTCTCCAGCTAAGGCAGACAGTCCAGGCATAGCAAAACCACACAAGTGTGCACTGCAGGGGGATTTAGAGCAGTTTACATACTGGTACTAGTCTCTTAAAGACTCATATCCCTTGTTCTGAGCCCTCCATACTTGTACAGGATTCTGGATTTGAGACAAGCCACCCCTTGGCCCTAGAGGATCTTCAGCACATCCCTGCACCAACAGCAAAAGCAGGCCTGAAAGGAAATAAACAAACCTGTGGGGAGATATTCCTCCATAGTGATTTGCACTGCCATCACACAGGAGGCACAAATAAGTGTCAATCAGCCTCACTCTGTATGGAGAGAATATTTATACAGTGAAAATATAATTAGTAATATTCATAACACTACAACAATCCCATGCCTCTAACTTAATCTGAGAAATCTTTAGCAAGAACACAACAAAACGCTCCTTCACGTGCAGAAAAACTATGGAAGTAGTTGAGCTGAGCTTTTCCACTAAACAAACTTGCTTATATTCCATTAGCTCTCCTTATCACGACAATTTGTTTGTCTAAACATTACAAGGAAAACAGATGTCTGCAGTTTCATTTCAGTTCTTCACTATTATGTCCATAAATAACATTGGGGGAAAATACTGGAGTCAGGATGAATTTGACCCATATGCAACATTCTTAGGGTACAAACACCACAAGATTATTTGCTGTCTGCTGACAGCAAAGCCCTGGAATGGTTAAAAACCCAACCAAACAAAACAGCAACAAAAAACAAAAACAGCTAATAACAAAAAAAAACCCCAAAGAATCCAGCAGCCTGAGTTGTCAGTTTTCTTTGAGAATTCAACTAGGTCAGCTAAATTGTAAGAAAACTAGGGAAGGGGCAACACAAAGTCTGTCTAAAAAAGCTGGGACTGAGGAAAATTATGGGAGCTATGGGAAAACTGGAAAATTGTAGGGTTACAGGCAATCTAGCTAATTTCAATTTGTGGAAAAACACCAAATAATTAAGCTTTGTGCCTAAAATGTATCAAGAGGATGAAAAAGACCCAACATGAAAATGTCAAAAACATTAATGTAAAAACACAAGTCCTCCCTCTTTTGGCAATTTAAAGGGCCTTATGGAAAGAAGAAAAGCATACACTAACTCTCAAAGCCATTTGACACAGTTTTACATTATTTTTCCCATGCAAATTTTATAAAAAATACTCTAAGTGAAACTTCTAGGAGAATAATGCTTAAGCTGTGAGAAAACTGACCAAGCTGTAACTGTCAATGATTCCTCCAAATGAGAAATATGTATTAACAGGCTGTATTGGGATGTGTCCTCTGTCCAATATTTTTCATTTGTTTCATTAACAATTGGATGATAGAATGCAGCATAAACTGGCAGATTAATTAGGAATGAAGGGACAGCATGCACATCAGAGGAAAAGATTAAATTCAAAATTAAATTGACACAGTGAAGAAAGGTCCCGTTAAGAAGACCCCATGAAACAGGAATATTAATCACCACCCATACAAATACAAGATGAGGAAAAATGAGTTAGGTTGAAGTTTTAGGGCAAAAAAATATAAATGTTGGAATAGTTCAGAAGCTGAACATGTAATTAGCACACTAAATGAAAGAATGATAGTATTTCAAACAATGCCAAAGATTAAAAGCTAAACCACAATCAGGACGAAAACTTTTTCTGTTGTTAGTTGCTAAGAAAGAGTATTTTGTCCTTGTCGGAGGACAGAGACTATATTTGTAGGAATTCCTCACAGTGTAAGCACTTTTTCTTCTATTTCTGTCCCAGCTGAGGGTCACTTAAGTCTCCTTGCTTCAAACTTCTGTCAGAGATCACTAGAACTGGTTTGTATTATGGGTTATGTCTTGAATACATCTAGTTTTATAAATGCTTCCTACCATGCCATTAAGGCTATCTGTTCATGGTTGACATGTCCAAAATAGATTTATCCCCCTTTTCTCTTTGGCAGTCAGTCACTCAAAAAATATACAGCATCAATCAAAAAATCCTTCACATTTCCTTGTTAAGTTTTTGTGAAAAATGAGCTTAGCCTTGCACTGAAAACAGAAAGAATTTGGAAAACAAGAACTCATTCACAGAATGTATGGAAGTTAAATCTCTCCCAAATGTTATATTTAATTTAGGATTGTTACACTGAAACAGAATCATGAAGCAAGATAAATTTGACACGGAAGGTCAAACAAAATAACAAAATAAAATTTAAAAGAAAAACAAAAAAGAACTCAAAAGAAAACCCACCAAAACCCTCCACCCACCTAAGATGTTTTTAATGACTGCAGAACGGTATTTCCTTTTGTGTAATGCTTCTGGTTTTTTAAGGGCTTGCCTCAGCAAGGAAGTCTCACCTTTCTTCTACATCTTAACAGGACATGCTTTCACCACAGCTGGGTACAAAAATCACACACAGCATTCAGCAGTGATACAGATTTTGGAAAGTATAAAGTCTCAGCAAGACAGTTCCAGCACTAGGATGGGATAAAGAACAGAAGAACAGAACAAGCAGCAAACAAAACAAACAAACCTAACCAAACAAATAAATTTTCAAAAAAAACCCGTAAGACTTAAGAGTGACAGGTAATGTGGCTACTGCACACCAGGCCTGGAGACTTCC
>VXBB01012553.1:84818-107175 GCA_013399915.1 Illadopsis cleaveri
TCTGACAAAAGGGACATCCCAAGGGAAATTCTAAGATTGAAAACAGAAATAATCAGCTGAGGAGTCAGGACATTGCTTTCTCACTTTCACTCTTGACTAGGTAAAGCAGTAGGCACCAGGGACACCAGTTCAAGTGCAGCCGCTAACACCAAGAACTGCAGCATCTGCTCATGAGCTTTTTTCCCTCCCTGGTACTCCTGGAGAGGCTGCAGCTGCCTCATACTTAACCCTGCAGCAAACTGGTAGTATTAAGCAGATCCTCCTACCTCCTCACCCTCAAAGATGGTTGTAACTTTAAGTCAAAAATCGTAAACATATGTCACATTTGATTTTCTTAAGTGATTAGTATATTACTAATCAAATTGAGGAGCTGATTAGAAAAATGAATATCTGATTAGCTCCTTCCATGATGCAAAGAATTAGATATTAATCAAAGCTCATGAAGATAAGCACCACCATTCTTACACTCAAACCAAGCACCTGCAATTCAGAAGGGGGCAAATAATGATTATTAAAACCAATGAATTGTGGCTCTTTGATTAGTTCTAGACACTTTTTCCTCATCCAATCAAGGCAATTATACAATAAATCCTTGAAAATATAAGCTGTATTTAACAAAGCCAGCCTGATACATTTTTGCTCAATAAAGACTCCTCCCTCAGTGCTCCTCCAGCTAGCTAATATCCTCTTTTGCAAGATGACCTACCACTACAAAATTCTATTGCAACAGTTGCTGACTGCTTTACTAATCCTAGCACAAACAAGTAACTCATGATGCTATACAAAAACTGAGTTTGTTCCACAGATAATAGAAGGCAGCTCATAAGGCAGACTAAAATATGAGGGAAAGAAAGGGGAAAAGCATCTGTTGGTGTCAAGAAAATTTCCTGGTAGAACTCAGCAAGAGGACAGCTTTCAGCTGATTAGCTTTGCCTTCATGGGACTTGGAAACAAGCTAGTTTCCAAGTTAGATTTACCAATAACAAACTTCACATATATTCTACCCAGACGGATCCCAATGCAGAGCAAGGTTGGCAATGCTTAGTTGTTTTGAGTTTGGATTTTGTTTTGTTGGGGTTTTTTTTAATTTAAACTTGAGCAATAATCAGTATCTGTCTACATGAAATCCTTTTATCCGTGCAAGATTTTTATTCTATCAATGTCATGATAACTTTTAACAAGGAATTTGGATTTTTGTTTCTTAAATGCTTCCAAGCAACCATGCATTAATAGTTTTCTGCTTGTCATAGGGGGTTTTTTTCAAAGAAAATTGTAGTTAACTTTAACCATGTTATAAATTCTTTCTCAGATGAGAATTAAAATTTTTAATTAGTTCCTCTCTGCCTACAGCCAACAAATGTATTTCAACTAGATTTATCATCCTCTGCATCAGGTATTGGGTAAAATACATTAGCCATTGCTCAATTGCTGTATTTTGCCTGCCCAAAAAAACCAAAGAATTTCATTTAGGTCCCACTTAATGAGCTGCATTATCAAAGAATACAAATTTTAGTCCTCAAACTTGCCTTCAGTTACCATAAGTATTAAAATCTGGGCCATTAGAACATTTTTTTTTTTCTTCTGTTTTTTCCTCTCTTCTTTCTTTTCTCCTTACACTAGGAAAATCTGCACACATTAAAATGTGATCACTCATCAATTTTTCTGTGCTATCAGAAGTACATTTGCCTCTGAATGGCTCAAAGCATTGTTGTGAGAATCTTTACAAAATACATCTTGAGTAGACTTTATTAATATGGGTGCTACAATCCTTTCCATCTTGAATAAAAACAACAAAAAACAAGAAGGAATACTAGGAAGTGTTCACATATTACCATAACAAAAATCACCATATTTGTATTCAGCTGTGACAATAACATGAATAATTGAACACAAACCTATTGACTTGCAAGTGATACAATATACAAGGGCAACTGTGTTTCATACACAATTTTATACATGAGGATGATGAACAATTTTAGTCAAAATCACCATTAAATTATCAGAACAGCAAACATCCACATATTCCTTTGGTGTTTCTCTAGGCACCAAATTATTACATTTTGCTTTTGAAAGCAAAAGGGGAAGAAAAAGAAAAAAGAAAAGAGTCAAACAAAAGAAAAAAAAGTACACAGTACCACTCAAATGAAGTCTATTAGTTTTTATCACATAGGTGGTATCAAAATATACTGTGAACTACACACAGCCTGAGCAGTGACTGAAGGAAAATAAATCACAATTTTGAGTACCAAAATACATAAGTCTTTAGGACAGAATAAATGTCTCACTGTCCACTAGTGAAGAACAAGGATGTACAAATATAATGAATGCATTTTTCATAGAAAACGTACCGTTACACAGAGACACAAATCCAGAACTATTTAAACTCTGTTATGGTATTTAACAAAGCTGTAGCAGCTTCTTCATCTTTGCCTTCTGAAACTTGCCTGGAATAGTTTCATTCCTAAAGAAAAAGGCTGTGGGAGTGCTGCACGTAACATTTCTGAAGCAAACTGGAACAGTTGGTGAGATACTGCAACTCAAACTGACTGAACACATTAAAATAGTTCATGGAAAGCAGCAAATGCAAGATTTCTCTACTACCTTGTGCTGTTACACAGCAGCCAAATAGAATTTCAGTATGTGCATTCATAAAACACAAGGACACCCACACTTAGTGCCACAGAGCAGAAAACACAATGCACTTGCTAAGAGAGTCCACATCAGATTAGGCACTTACTGATACTTCCCCAAACACCTCATGTACCTGGCCTGGCTTTGATGCAGTGCCTTCCAAATGTTCTGTTAAAAACAGTGAACTTCAGCATCCTTGAAACAACTGCGCCTGCTGAGTAAAGTAGCCTAAATGTGGTCCTCATTCAAAACTGTCTTTTTTGCTGCAGAACAGACTTCAGCATATTATACAGCCTGCACTGTGTTGAGATAAAGGATGCTCAAAGAGCACTGGATCACTGGTATCCCATTGGGTGTCTCAAGAAAACAAATTTCACACCTCAGGAAGCTACTCGAGAAGATTTTAAATACATACACTTCAAAACTATTTCACAGCTGTACCAGTACCTTAACTCTGAAAAAACTGAAAGACCAGACACGCTTATAAGAGTAAAGCCTTGGTATCCAACTGTGCCATAAAAAGCAGGCTTTTGCTGTACTCTCCCCTGCTTTTTTGGAGTTCAAACAGTTACTACTACATGTTTCAGTCTTCTTGGTTTATTTTATTTTAAGCTACTGTAAGAACATTTCAATAGGAGAACAGAAGACAATTAGCATGCCTCCAGACAGCAATTTGAACTTTGTGGAGCTTCTGCCTGGTAGCTTTGAACATCATCTTTCTGAAGTAAGGTACAATTTTCCCCCTACTCCCTCCTTGCAAATGGTTAGGACAACATACCTGTGAAGAGAAAATGCATCCTCCTACTGCCCCATTTTTCCTCTTTAATAAGTATAATTTTTAAACTTACAGCAGTTACAGGCAGCCTGGACTGTAAGTTCCTGCTGGAACTTACAGGATCCATCCTTACAATTACAATACATCCCTGAGTGCATTTCTGATGGGTCACACAACCTCAAATCATCTTTCTAAATATTTAATGGACTGGTGCAGATGACACAAAGGGAAAAAAGACAAAAAAGAAAATACCAAACCATCATTACCATTGATTAAACCATGTTTAACCATCATTAACTCTTTGCAAAAGCAGCCTTCTGAAATTCACTTCACCTTGAGAAACACAAGCAGGTGTCATCCCCATAATCATTCTCTTGTCACTCCTTGAGACCTGTCTTTTGCCTGGACACCCAGTCCTTAAGGCTGTGTTGCCTTTTTGTTTATTTCGTTATACACTTCCAAGAAAGACCCCCATTCACAGAAGCAAAACCAGCATAACACAGGGCAAGGTAAACTTGGAACAGCCTGCAACATGGTAAAAATTGCTGCAGTTGTTTCAGTATCTTATAAAGCCTCACACCTAGAGATAACAAGGTAAATATCAGCACCTTTAATTGTCCATGATATCTGCAAAAATAGCCAGTGCTTATTCTAACACTTCCAAACTGTTTCCAAAATTTTACATATGCCAGAAACCCCTACTGCTTTCTTCCAAAAGGTCTGAGTTTACTCCTGTTAGTATTTAGGTCCTCAGGTACTGCCAAAATAAGAACTTTCAACAACTTAGAACCTAATGGGGAACACAAATAGGATTCAATATCAAAATAGGTCACATCATCAATGCCAGCCTTTAATCTCATTTTGCTTATTTAATTAAAAGAAAAAAAAANAAAAAAAAAGAAAAGCCACAAAAAATTAAGCTGCTACAACAGAGTTTGAATGAACAGCATGCTGCACAACCAACTTTTTCCGCACAGCTTAGATCTAGAGTGCTCACCTTCATCAAATTTCAGCCACACCAAGAGAATTGAAATATCAAATTATCAAAACAAACATTTGCTTGATTTCAATATAGTTTAACAAGGAAATTAATACCTGGGTTAGAAGAGAAAGATCTAACTGAGCTCCTGGCTGAATGAAAGGTTGCAGACTGATGTTATCTACTGTCTGCTCTTACTGGTGTGACTGCAAGGGCTACAAGTGCTCCTGCACAGGCAGCAATTGCTCTGAAGAGTCTCACCAAGGATTTCACCTATCCCCCACCAACTCCTTCCCCAGAAGGAAGATAAGCCTAACAAATGAAGCTGTCAAATACAAAAGGATTTCTGAGTACAAATGCAAGGTCATCCACAGTTTCTTGCAGTCATGAAATCAAATATTAAAGAAGCCCTTGCTTAGATCAAAAACAAAACAAAAAAACAAACAAACAAACAAAAAACCAGCTTTATCACTTTTAATTATCTGTGGAAGCAAAGGGGTTTAGGGCTTGTTCCTCTATAGAGTACTACTTGCAAATGCAAGGCATAAAATTGCACTCATTCTGATATTAGCACTTTACTTGCATGCATCTACAAAGTATCTTTTTCTTTAGGCACAGATACACGTGTGTTCAGACGTATCAGAATTCCAAAATGCCAACCCTATTTAATATTAGGCAATCATATTTGCACATCAAGACTGCTGCAAAAAGTTTAGGTAATTTGCCAACTCATACATTTACTGGGTATCAGAGTATCACAAAAACTCCTAAATGAAAATGACACTTTTTATCAGGAAAAATGCATGACAGACTAGATGTCCAGTATTTCAAACAGATGTTCTAAATAGCTCTGGGTTGATTTTCATCCCACCTCAACAAACAACATGTTTTGTGTTGAGATGGAAAGAAAAGGGAATGCTTGCAAATGCAGTTTTATTCCCTACCAGAAGGGCTAAGCATTAATGATGCATAAATGTTTCCAGAAAAAAAAAAAATCTTAAAAGCTTGGAGGCCATATGTTATCCTCACAGCTACACTAAAGAATAGAAATACGGCTTTATTTGTGTGTTTACCAGAGTAACAGCCAACTCCACACCTAATTAAGATTTCATTAGTATTTCTGCATTCTCAAAACTGTCCAAGGCTCTATCCACTACACCTGCCAACAGAAATTATAGTAGTACTTCTTCTTTGCCCATATATCCCTATTTACCACCAGCATAATTATAAATATATGTACCTTCTATTTTCTGGCACGGAAAAAAACCTTCAAATTATGACTTAAGTGTCAGTCAGCTCAAAACTGCAATGTTCATGACAGAGAAAGGTCAAATAGTCTGTTCACGTGATTATCTCTGTCACCCAGTGAAATAATAATTAATCCCAAAGCCCAGTGGGCTGAGAGAAAAGACAGGAAGAAAGAGGAAAGGTTTATGTGACTTCAGTGTGAGAACAGGCACCAGCTACCCCTTGTTCCACTTATTTCAGGTTTGAACATGGCCATTTATTACGGAGCTTCAACAATACCAAGAAGAAATGAAAACATCAAATTTGGTACAAAATAAAATTAACTGTATCTGCCTGAAAATATAAAATTAAGAACCCACAGTCCTTTCTGTAGTAGTCAATTGATATAAACTAAAACAAGCAAACTCTTTCCCCAAAAAAAACAAAAAAATCCCCACTTGCTAAAATAAAGCTAATAGTAGACATCAGTCTGCCCATGCAGGGACACTGGAACTGCTGTGCATTATGAAAAGTTTCACTACACACAAGTTGTGCAATATTTAGTCTTTACTTAAAATCTACTTTTTATCATGTTTTCTGAAGATTGCCAGAATCTTCAGCTCTTGGGTAAATAAAAAATTCCCAGGCCACTTGGGTACAATTACAAGGGCAAATTTGTTCACAGAGACTGAAGTTTGAATTGAAGAGTAAAGGCTTCACATTGTTTTATCTAGGAAAATGGCTGGGGTTTATTATTTATCTGCTTCACCACACGTTACTTAAATTTGCTTAGATGTTTCCAAGTTAATAAATAAAACAAAGTTTACTAAGATATTATAAATTTCAAAAAGTCAAGAAGGAAAGATACTTATTATTTTCTTCTTCCCCCAGTAACTTCCATTCCCCTATGGCATCAATAGAGTCATTCAAATCTGACAAGTGACAGTATGACCAAAACCTTCAGGCGGAGTCAACTCTCACACACTGACACCAGGTAGCAGGGGATATCCTTGTGTCCTGGACACATGGCAGCAACACACACAGGGATCTCATCCAGAAGAGAAAGCCTACGGGCCACAGCAGCATGAATAACTATGTGGCAGCCTCAGTGAGCTGCAACTTCCCAAGGATTTCAGCTAACATCTGCTGGAAGCTCACAGTGCAGCCTCCCTATCCTGCAGCAGGCTGCCAGTGAAGTCGGTCTGAGAGGAGAGACAGAATGAGAACAAACCACAGAAGAGAAACAGATTCTGAACTCTTTGTATATAAAAATAGGAAAAACTGGAAAAAATGTTCACTGGTCCAAGAGAAAATGAAGAAATAACGTAGTAGTTAATAAATGATAAGTTTTGATAAATCAAACATCAGGCAAACCTCTTTCTCCCTTTGGAATATCATGAGATGTGGTGATACCAGAGTAGTACTATGCCAAGAGGAAAATGAGCAGCATGAGATATTCATGTCACACACTAGCAGGTGTGCCAGAGAGAGCCAGCACTGTGAGTGTGCGTGTGTATACATAAACATTTGGTCCACAATAACCTACACCAAAAAATCTGGCACATACGCAGTTTTCTCTCATCCATAGTATTGCCACAGGAACATCAGCAAGCTTAATTAATCAGCCAGCTTGCATATCATTCGGAAAAAAATGCTTTAACACTTGCAAGTGTTCTGTAAGAAAATCTCTGATTTAATACCCCAAATAAAGTCTGGCTATTAATTCCAGGTCACACTGTATAACTGAGAGTAGTTAATCTAAACTGTGACAACAGATTTGAGTGCTTACCCAAAATGTTTTCACTTTTGTGCTTTCCACAAATGTTAACAAAATGGAAAAGGAAAATAGAGTACAAATGACATCACAAGACACTGGAATCTCAGGCAGCACAAGTTACTCTGCTAACTGACTTGGAAAACATTTCAAGAAAGATGAGCAAGTGCTGTACTACTACCAGTTTTCTCTCTTAAGCATTCATCCAAAGCCCATTATACAAAGGTTATTTTTCCTTTGGACATCAGTGATCTTTAGGTCTGGTTACCTTTTATTGTTCAGTCAAAGGACTTAAGAGACCATTTGACTTTTCTGACTTGAGTGCCAAGAAGTCATGTTTGATAAATCTTCTGTAATCCATCAGAAAATAACTTCTCTAATAATTTATTAATATCCTATCACTACACAGCTATTTGCAATTATTATTCTTATAATAATAAAGGAGGGAGACAATACTAATTTGCAAATGTAGTGAACAAAACCCTTGCTCTCTCTCTAAGAGGTAATGAAAGCAACAACTTGTGCAACCCAAAAAAATGTCTTGGCCTTCGACCCAAAACTTCACAGGCCTTGATGTTGTCTCAGTGGACTACTTTGCCAATAGTTTACCAAGGAATACATAAGCAAAATTTTAGCTGTGGATCTCTGAGTGGAGAATCAACAATTCCAAAACAAATCCATGGCCAACTGACCAGTTATCATTAAATGCTTTTATGCAGGGTGTGGAATATGAATAAATTTAAGCCCAGTTATTTTGAACTGAGAGGCAGGCACTGTTACTTCCCTTTCCAGTGCATTTACTGACTCAAAGACAGCTCATCTTGCTTGACCCTCCTGAGGGATGTGAATAAAAAAAAACCAGACGAACAATTTTGAAGAGTCGCATGCTATATTGCCTATGGACACTGTTTCTCTAGCATGATCATTTTCCAGTTCATTTACTGTAAATGTTAACACTAGTAATAGACAATCACAACCATTTACCTTTTATTTCAATGAAAGAGTAAATATAAGACCTTAAGATTTAAATCTCTCTCTCACAAGAATTTGTATAACATAAGTTATTTAAACTGTAACATCTCTTACACCAGCAAATAAGTGGATAAACAAGCATTTTTGTGAAAAGGCTTTCCTAACTGAAATCAAATATTAAACAGAAAACCAAACAGTTTCGCAAAAGAAATAAGCAAATCAAAATAATATGTTACTGTAAATAAGAGAAAAAAATATGCTAAAAGCAGACTACATAATAACCCTGTATTAAATGTTAGAGTCACAGGAAATAGAATATTTGCATTCTGTTAATTTCCAAACATAATAACTCTGGCCAAATAAAATCTCAGAAGCTCTTAAAAGTTGATCAGCTAAGTATACACACAAATTCATCAGTAAATTTTCTTCTACCTCTTACCAAGGATACAAGAAAGTTTGCAATTTTCTCTATAAATTGCACAGGTTTCTATTTCAGACTAAATTTGCAGATCAAATCATGGCATAAATAAGGTCTATACTATGTAAAAATGGCACAGGACATACAGAGATAGAATGTGTGTTTGGAGACTAAAACATTTAATTTCTTTATCTGAAAACTGCATGAACAAAAAGGTATTCAAAACTATTTCAGAATTATATGTCTCTATACATTATAGCTTAATGTTCAGAAAAGATACAACAGTTACATGGCACTCATAAGTTTTGACACTTACTTATTAAAAATAGTTATATTTTTATATATATTGCTATCACCTCTTGCTACTATTCTATGGGTGAACTTGCATTAGTAAGAAAGTACAGCTAGAAATTGAATAATTTATAACCGAAATACCTCAAATCTTTGTGGAATTTTCAAAAGAACACCATCTTTACTTTGATTAAGTGCTTGCCTATCTTTCTGTCTATTTGTGGCAATATTTACCTACGGTATCTTTACTTTTTGCTTTGTATTACAAGGAAGTGCATTCCAACAATAACCAGGAAAAAAGGCAATTTTTTTTCAGAACAGCTTACAACCTAAATGCCCAGCATCCACAAACAGATGCTAATAAACAGTATAGAAATTTCAACAAACATTAATACATTTAAACACATATTTTAGTATAGTCTTTCCCTTTTAAAATTAATTTATCCAAATTTTAATCTCCTCAGGTGTCTTCCTGCGGCTCCAGGTAAAAAAACCATATGCAGGGAAGAGTGAGTAAGTCTCTCTGAAATCTATTAACACAGAGTTTTTATTCACTTATTTGCCATTAGAAACTAGAGATACCCTGGAGTACTGCATTTGAAAAAAAAATATGTCCACAACAATAATATATTACAAGATGTGTAAAAGTTCTCTGAACTTCATTTTTATACTAGTATGAAAAGTTTGGATTTTTTTTTTGTTAATCTCGTTTTGGTTTGTTTTTTAAGAGAGAGAAAAAATGAGAACTACCACATTTAGAAGTCAGACCAAGAAGAAATGTGCTATAACAGTCCAGTACAGAAATTCAAGTGCAATTCACTTTTGGAAAGCATATAGAAGTCTCAAAAGATTAATAATGGGAGGTTAAGTGCAGCATCTTTCATTAAAAACTGTATGTCAGCCACATAATGCAAACATATTGGTATGTAAAGCCCACTGCAATAGAGCATTAAAAAGTCAGATGCAAAGTGCAATTAATTCAGACAGTAAAATTGCTATTTTAATGGCATTTTGTTCTGATTACCAAATACCAGCATCCTAATCCTAAATCCCTGTGAGTAATTCATTTCCTATTCTCTTCTCTCCTATACTTAATTTTACTCATCTGAACCATATCTAAGAGAAGAATGGGCCTTCTCGCGGTTTGGGTTTTGGAAAACCATCAGGTCCTGACTGTATTCTGGAGATCTGAGCATAAACCCTGCTGCAGAATCAGACATTTTTTAAAGAAAAACGCAGAACAGAAACTAGGTGGATTCTGACAGGGTTAAAGGTTTGGGGGTTTCCCCTCATGTTGCTTCTGTTTTCTGCAACAGAATTAAGTAATAAATGAACATAATTTTCCTTTGCTTGTGCCTGTTTCCCTCTTTCACAGAGGGAGCCTGGTCAGCTACTTTGACCTACAGGCTGAAGCTTTAGCTGCATCAAGAGGAGATGAAATTAATCCCTCCCTAACTCATCTGTCTTTAAAACCTTCAAAAACCTTTACAACTTCCAACTACGGACCAGGTGAGACAAGGACAAGAAAGAAATAAGAGTGTGTTAAGAACAGCTGAAGAAGCATTTGCAGAGACAGTATCTTTTTTCTTATATCAGCAGATTAAGAGATATTGGAGGAAATAAAAGCTTTTTGACACTCAAAGCCCTTATTGGACTTGAAAAGCTACAGAAAACATGAATCTAAGTACCAAATCAAAAACATTGGGTTTATGTAATTGGATTTGTTCCAGAACAATTAGACAAATTTAGGAAAGGGGAGCTAGACATCTATAGAGCAGAAAAAGCTTTTGGCAGGGCTAGAAGCAGTCACTCATAACATGTTTCCCAAGCATGAGGAATAAATACTTAGCACCCAAAGAACAGCTGAGAGTTAGGAGGAGATACTCAGGGAAAACAATACCATAACACCAATGTCTCCACTGGCACTTAGTATCTAATGAGATTCTTCTTTTAGCACTGATGTTAATTTTTAAAGGATTTTTTGCACTTTTCTTGAAACACAAGACCATAAGAAGCTTTTTTTCTTAAGGAAAATGCTCCTTTTCTGGGTTACTTTGTCCATTACTCATTGCCTGTGTAAGTTCAGTCTGGTATATATAGATTTTGCCCACTCCAATAGCATTCAATGCGCTGAATAAAGCACACTACATGTTGAAATTTTCACATACAGCATTGTCAAAAGAGTCCATACAACACTGCAAATGGAGAGATGTCTTAGAGTTCTTCGTCCAAAGACAGTTTTCACCTTAGGATGAGTTTGAAGATGTTAGGGAGCAGGAGGAACAGCTAGGAAACTAACAGCTTTTGCAGATGTTAGGAAACAGTTTGGAAACTTCTTTGAAGAAATTATCTGTCTCATTTGAAGACCAAGTAGCCTATGACATATGGTGTGTGCAAAACAGCATATAGCCATATCATAGAGTCAAAGAAAGGTTTGGGTTGGAAGGGACCTTAAATTAGATCCCCACATCTAGGGAAAGAAAATAAATAAAACCAAAACCAACTACTCCTACTGGCTTGTTTCTTGAAACCAGAGTACATGTACTGGTCATGTTACTCTTCCAAATAAAGAGCCCTTGTTTGTTGAGAGCCATCCTTAGATTGATGAGATGTTGGGTCTCCTCAGATCACACAGAGATAAATTTGAGAGCCTTAGGTTTCTAATGGCTTGAATATGTGGACTAAAAAATAAATCAGAAAATATACCCAATCCCTAAGCCCTCAAAGCAAAATCAAAAATGTATCACCACCTTCTGTAGAAATTATGCTACATACAGCCAGAACAAAAGCATGTTTGATAGCATGTCACATAAAATCAAGTGGCTAAGTGGCAATTGCCATCTATTCATATATATATCAAGAATCTTGTCTCCAGTGAATCCCTCACAAACAACAAAAACATTCTGAGTTTGTAGTTTTTCTCCCTCTATATAGGAATCACAATTTCATTAACACTTCACTCAAAGATATTATTACCATAGCCAGTAATTTAGAAAGAGTAGTAAAACAGCAAAAAGAATTATGATGCATTACTTTAATACTATAATTAACATCTCTCCCATTTTCAATTAGCGTCATAAAGTCCTTTGATCCAATTACTGCAGAAAATTTTACAAATATGACAGATACTTGATGATCTTTTTGGAATATCGTCTTAGGATATATACAACTTCAGTTTTGGCAGTTATTCATAATTAATTTCCTGAAGATCACAGAACCGCAGGATGGATAAGGTTGGAATGGACCACAGAGAGTCTTCTGGTCCAACCTCCTTCCTCAAGCAGGGTCAGTCTACAGCACATTGCACAGGAATGCATCCAGATGGTTCTGGAATATCTCCAGTGAGGAAGACTCCAAAAACTCTCTGGAAAATCTGTTCCATTGCTCCATCACTCTCATAATAAAGAAGTTCTTCCTCACATTCAGGTGGAACTTTCTGTGTCTCAGTTTCTGCCTGTTCCCTGTTCCCTCTTCTCCTATTGCTGGGCACTACAGAGAAGATCCTGGCTCCATCCTCTTGGCACTCTCCCCTCAGATACATACATTGATGAGGCCCCTCTCAGCTTTCTCCAGGCTAAACAGGCCCAGCTCAGGCTTTCCCAAGAGAGGAGCTCCAGTCTCCTACACATCACAGCCCCTTGCCCCAGGAATTCCACGTTTCTCTTGTTCTGCATAGCCCAGAACTGGACACGGCACTCCAGATGTGGCCTCACTAGGACTCGCTAGTTGAGCAGAGGGCCAGGATCATCCCCCTTGACCTGCTGGCAATGCTCTTCCTAATGTACCCCAGGATTCTCTTAGCCTTCTTGGCCCCCAGGGCACACTTCTGGCTCATGGACAGCTTGCTGAACTCCAGGACCGCCAGGTCCTTCTCTGCAGAGCTGCTTTCCAGCTTTTACTGGTGCATGGGGTTATTCCTCCTCAGATGCAGAACTCTGCACTTGCCTTTGTTGAATTTCAAAAGGTTTTTCTCTGCCCCTCTGAGAAACTCTTGGGATTACACGTGCAGCTAACCTCCTAGCCTCATCAGAGCAAATGTCCTGCCAAAGTCACAGATTCTCCAAAACACTTAAAGCTTACTAAACAATGTTCAACATCACACATATGTATCACCTCTGAAATCAAACTCAACAACACTAGAGATGAGTTGCAAGGCATAACACAATATAAACTAACAGATAACAATCTAAACCCTTCACAGAATTCAGAATAAGGAAGCACATTCCCCTCTACAGAAATCTTAATTCAGAAATTCAGTGTTTTGGCATTTCTAACTAAATAAACTATTCTCATATTTCTCAAATCAAAAATGTGGAAGTATTTATTTCATGGAAGATATAAACAGGCAGGCTGTGCACTTACAATTTTTCCATAGAATTACATGCCTAACAACCTCTTCTTGTGACTGACAGTTCTGATAGACTCAGCTGAAGGCTGATTTTAATGAAACCCCATTTTCCAGGGTGAAACCATTATGCTAGAATTATTTTTGTCCTCATCTTAACTTTCAGCACAAAAAGGTCTCTCCTTTTCTCCTCCATCCTCAATAAAATTTTAAATTGAAATACCGAACTCTTTTTACATAAATTGGTCTACTGACTTTCAGTCAGCTTTGGAAAAGATATTTTCTTCAGCTTATGCAAAGCCAGCGTGATAGATCATTTTGAATAAAATAGGCCTTGGACAATTTCTAAAATAGACTGCTCTGTTCAAATGAATAGGATATATTGGTCACAAGCCCTGCCATCTAGAAGCATTCAACTTGGTATGTCGAATCCAAACAGACACTAAAATCCCAGCAAATCCCAGTTTTCCTCTTTAAAGTGAAGATAAGTTTTAGATGATGACCAATTAGAAAACTAACTCGAAAAGCATTTCAAACCCACATGAAGCGTTAACCAAGAGGGCGTTGCATTTCTGAGCCTTCAGACAGCAACTTCAGAACCATCACTACTGAGTTCACACAGAGACATTAAAAATAAGCCCAGCATCAGCTGGTTGAGTCCCCAGCTCTTTAGATGACATAGCTGTGACACTTCTGTAGAGATTTAGGTGGGAAACAAAGAATGAGCTGTGTATCCTGTGTGAGCAAACTGGACACACACCCTTGCTGAAATCCCAGGTTACAGAGACCAGCAGCTGCCAGGGGTGTGAGAGCACACGCAAGAGAACACCTGCTCAGGCTTTCTGTTGCCTCAGCCTACTGAAAAATTATTAAAGCCCAGTGAGCTAAGGCTGTTTCAGCAAACAACAAATAATATATTAAAATGCAACAAAAGAAGAAAGGCATAAAGCACACTGAGGTTTAAGATAAATGAGCAGTCTGCTTACCTGTCAGAAGTCATCTTAAAGGAGTCCATGAGGAAATACAGCTGTCTCATTATTAAAGGGTGAAAGATGATCCTGATGTCAATGAAACACAAGGACTATGACACACAACTAGGATTTAAGAAATGATTCTTCACCAAGTCCTGTTTATTTATCTGCTATTCATCAAACAGCCCTTCCTTGAAGTTAACCATTCTCTTCAAACCTTTACAAAATGCAGGGCTGCAGGTTCAAGTCTTCTGTGCACTGTCTTTTACAGAGTAAAACTTTAAAACAAGATTGGGAAAAATCTGCACTACAGCTGCATACTGGGCACCAACAGCAGGGATTTGGTAGAAGAGGGTTGCATAGGTGCCCTGTGTGGCAGGCAGCCCTGAGATGGCCACAGCTGGTTCCAGGTGCCGCTGAAACCAGCATGAACAGCCCAGCACCCCCAAAAACCTCAGGCATGTTCAAAAGAGGTTTAAGAGTGCCTGTGCCAGCCACAAGAGGCAGGACACACAGCACTGGAAATGTGTCTGGGAACATGCTCTGGGCAGGAGGGAGTGCAGCCACGGGGACCTTCTCCTGAGGCAGCAACACCCCCAAGGGACAGCAGCTGTAGAGAACCCATGCCAGAGTAGCTGCACCCCAAGGGCACTTTGGCTTCTCTAGTGCAGGACATGACAAAAAGGAACAGTGGGGAAAAACAGTAAAATGAAGAGGAGCAAAAATATACCCTTATGGCACATGACTCCACCTCCTGCACTTCTCTTCAGCTCACCAAAGGCAGTGGGGAACACTGAACCTAATGTGAAGTGAAAATAATGGAAGTCAAGACTAGGGAGGGGTTAGAATAGGTGTTTGAGTTAAGCTGAGCCACGAGGAGGGGGAAGGAAAGTACCCAAATCCTTTAACCATCTATATTCTTTCTTTTTGCTTCCCCTTCAATACCAAATGTGTGATCAGAGGATTTTTCCTAACGGATAAAAAATTAAATTCAACAAAGGTTCCCAACTCACAACTATTTTGCTCATAACAAACCACAATACCGAAGCGACAGTGATTATTTCTCTAGATTTCGCACCAAGTATAAAAATAATAGGCCTTAGCCCATTTGTCTCAATACTTGTACAAACCATCACTGGTACAATTATGGCAGTAGTGTATTCAAAAGACTGGATAAGAACAAGCAGATTGCAGTAACATCCCATTAGGTTATCTTTCAACATATGTCTGAGCTAAATAGAGTTGAAAGTTCATCAAAACAGATTTCTCCAGACTGACCAGAATTAGGTCCATATCGTTACCCTACTTAGGAAGCACTGACATTGTAATTACTTCAGGCACCCATCTGGCACAAATCACAACATGATTTCATTTCAGATGGTCTCAGCTTTGTTTTTCTCTCAGCTAGACTGTGACACAAATGTGTGAATCTCGTAATTTACAACAGGAAAGCAGGCAATAGTGATTTCTGCTTCATGACTCTGAAAAGCCCTGGCAATTGCTAATGTCAGGAGATTTACTTTAAAATTCAAATCATGTTTTAATTGACAGTGAACTGGACCTGTAATTCTTGGCTTCTCTTCAATGACCTCACTCTAGCTTGTAGGTGCTTCATATTTACTGATAACGATTGGCACACAGCTAGGTAGATGTCAAATTCTGATTGAATTTAATCCAAAAGGCTGAAGTCCTTAGTTCTCTAAATTAGGTCAAACAATCTAAAACAGTGCAGTACATTTAGCTTTTTATTTTTTCAAGTTTTTCCACATGGATATTATTATCGTTTGTAAATTTATCATTTTTGAAGGATTGGGGAAAAAGAAAAAAAGAAATTGCAGCAAGCAATTCTGGAACTACATACTCTCTAAGAAAAATACTTAATCTTGAATTCATAATATTACCTAGTTTTTACTCAAAGATGTTAGCTTTCTGACAACTCAGGATAGAAAACCTATACACTTTTTTTTCTAAAAACCAGACAGTTGCCACAAGTTCATTTAAATTTTAGAAGGATAATTTTACTTAAAAAGACACATACATGCATACACATCTGAGAGGCATTGCAAAAAAACCCCTACAAAATTAGTGTAAGTCATTTGTGTTGATATTCAGTGACACAGGTTAAATATCAGATATCTGTAAAAGGCTTTTCCTTTTCTTACAACACAAATTTCTTTAAAACCAGCACACTACTATACACCAGTTTTCCAATGCACATCGCACTGCTGATGGTCATTAAGGAATCAATTTGTTTCTGTTCTTCACTGTTATACAGTTGTCTTGTGCTTCATGAGCTAGGAAATGGTTATAAGAACAACAAGGAACCCTATGGGTGGTAAGAATCAAAAGGTGTATTTTCCATATTTTCATAGACCAACTTTAGCATTCATCAACAATTTGAGGCTTGATAAGCTATAAAGTGTCTGTTGGTAAAAATTAACATTCTAGATCTTTGATCATCTGTGGCAACACAAAAACACACAAACCAAAAAACATTCCTGCAGGAAACTCCTTCATTTGAAATACTCCATCAACTGGAGAGCTCTTTCTTAACCGTGTGCTGAACTGTCACTGCCATATCTGATATGATACTGATATGTAGGTAGCTAGTTTTGTTCTGATACATCAATTCACGTGAGATTTCCAGATTTCCTTGAAAACTAACACCTTGCATTAGCCTGCTCCCTGGACTTCTGAGGCCAAAACTAAAAAAAGAGGTCCTGGTCTTCACCAGGGCATTCCCAGCCTGGCTAAACGGCCTACATTGGCATGGAGCACATTGCAAACGCAGTTCCACTCACCCCTAATGAAGAGAACTAGTTACTTGTAAGACTGAATGAGAACTGGAGGTGACAAGGCTGGATGCTTGTAAGCAACATATGTTTCTGTCATACATGTCAGCTGTGTTCTGCTTTAATCTGTGCAGTTATAGCTGAGAACCTCTCTAATGGACTGGGGGGCAAAGCTAAAGAGGTTTTATTGATGCTACAAACAATAAAAAAGGGTGTTTCTAAACGGCAGTCCAGATGGCAGGTGAATCTGGGTCAGAGCTGCATCATATGCTCCCCACTGGAATCTAGAGTATGAAGGCAGGAAAAAGTATTCCATACTGTAAGTAAAAAAATTAATGTTCTGCCTTTACATAAACAAGTCATTAGGAATTGATGTCATTAGGAGGAAGCTGCATTTCAGAGAGATGGCCTTAGCATGTTTTTCAAAATAGAAATGTTTCTTAATTGAACATTAACAGCAAAACATAAAACTGCAATAGAGTTGGGGCAGGACATGCTTGAAGTTCTGACTGGCTGTATGTTAGTTCAATAGGTTATAAATCATAAAGGTCAAGTCTCTTCTTGGCAGTAAAATGCTGCAGGAAAAACTGATAGTTCAGTAATCTCAAATTGTTCTCCTGTCCTCATCACAGTCTACAGTGCTTAGTTTTCTAGAAAAGTTCATCATCATTACAGTCTCCTAAAGAGTTATTTCTGTGTTCTTCCAAATGCCCTTCCTGCCTGACCCTGCCTTTTTCAAGGTATTTCCCTTAGGTAATGCACTTTCTTGACCTTGTCCTAGTATTTACTCCAGACATCAAAACCATATCTTCTTTACCCTTTCTCACTCCTGAGAGATGTCCCAGGTTCTCAGTATCTATTTAAGACATTTCTCCATAATGGCCATGCTACCATGAACTCTTTCAACACACTCCAAACAAAACTATTTTTTTCAGTTCAAGCCTCCATACCAGCATCAATAAATGGCACATGTAGTTTTCCTCCCTTTTGTATCAGATGACATTCCTGTATCACTTTTTAAGCACTCAGGTGATCATAAAGAGCCCTGGTGCAATACCTGGCACGTTCTGGATTGAAAGAGGGGATAATTGAGGATATATTATCCAGCTCCACACACAATCACCACATTGCTCTGAGGCATGCCTCCAAAATGCTTAAATTGCAAAGAAGTAAAAAAGGTGTTATGGCAATGGGAAAAGGAAAACATGGCACAAATGCTACATGCTAAATGCTCATGGCATAAATGCTAAATGCTTATGTCCTGTTTACAGCTACAGGACAGTGACTTGTCACCTAATGTTGTATGCCTTAATCAATCCAAGGGAGTCTAACTGTGGCTGCCAAGGCTGCATTTTTGTCCCAGCCACGCACTCCCATTCCCTCTCTGGCACATACCTGACCATGCTATGCATCATTTCACCTTGCTAGACCAGTAGAAAATCAGGAAAGTCTTACTTCCTAAGAGAGCTTCTTCATCTCCATTTTCAGCTCTTCTCCAGTCAGCCTTCGTAAGAGAATTCTAATGCCAGGGTGGTCACAGTGCTGGCCAAGCTCTTCCTGATGCCCTTTTTCAACTTCGTTCCCACCTGCCTCAAATTTTTGTAAATTATCCCATCTGTGGTGGGCTGGCCCTGGCTTGGTGCCAGACCCCCACCAAAGCTGTTCTATCACTCCCTCCACAGCTGGACAGGGGAGAAAAAATACACCAGAAGGCTAATGAATCGAGGTAAGGGCAGAGAAAAATCTGTAATTCACCCATTACTGTCACAGTCAACACAGATTCAGCTCAGGGAAATTAACTAATTTATTACCAATCAGATCAGAGTAGGAAAACACAAAATAAAGCCAAAATTTTAGAACACCACCCACCCTGCCCTGCCTTCTTCCCAGGTAATTCAATTTCACTCCACATTTTCTCTGCCACAGGAGGATATGAAATGGGAGCTGTGGTCAATTCATCACACACTATCTCTGCCACTCCTTCATCCACAGGGAAGGACTCCCTGCACTCTTTCCCTGCTCCAGGGTGGGGTCCATCTTAGGCGAGACAGTCCTTCATGAACTTCTCCAACATGAGTTCTTCCCACAGGCTGCAGTTCTTCAGAAGCTCCTTCAGTGTGGCCCCTACAGCATCACAAATCCTGCCAGCAAACGTGATCCAGTGTGGGTTTCTTTCTCCATGGGTCCACAAGTCCTGCCAGGACCCTGCTCCAGAGCAGGATTCCCACAGGGGCAGTCTACTCCAGGCACATCCACCTGCTCTCCTGTGGACTCATCCATAGGCTGCAGGTGCATCTCTGGCATCCCATGATCTCCATGGGATGCAGGACACAGCTGCCTCACCATGGTTTTCACCATGGACTGCAGGGCAATCTCAGATCCAGTGCCTGCAGCAGCTCCTGCCTATCCTCCAGTGACCTTGGTGTCTGCAGAGTTGTTTTGTATATTCTCACTTCTCTCTCTGGCTGCCGTTGCCACTGTGCAGCAGGGTTGTTTCTTTTGATAAATCTGTTACTCCAGAGGCATTACTACCATGTCTGACTGGCTCAGCCTTGGCCAGCAGCAGGTCCATCTTGGAACCAGCTGGCTTTGGCTCTATCAAACACTGGGAAAGGCTCTGGCAGCTTCTCATAAAAGCCACCCATGAAGCCCCTCCAGTTAAGAAAACCTTAAGACACAAACCAAATATACCAGCCCTTGTTATTATTTCAATCATCCCTGGAAAACTTCAGTTTTTAATGCAACTGCAGGGAACAAAATAACAGGAGAAAATTCTTAGCTTGCTCCCCTCTGTGTTTGGAGATGAGGGACGGCCACTCACCCCACTAACTTAACAGGATTGCTGCACAACAGTGCCAGAGATTATGGATAACTGGCAGCATGTTTAAGGTCCTTCCAGTGGCATATCTAGAATCAAGCACTGGGGAAGATGTTTGGCCTAAATCTCCCTTTAGGACACAATGAACTTACTGCACCTAACACACAGATGTTTCAGGCAACATGGTGCTTTTCTCATATGAGCCTGCTTTTAGACCTGAACTTTACCAAACACTACAGGCACCAAGGCAGCCTGCATTCTGACAGTCCTCCTGTGGTACTTTCTTTGCTTGCTCCCTTGCTTGCTTGCTTGTTTGTTTTGATGCAGCCCTAGTCCTTTAGTGACATCCTCCATTCATGCTTCCAGATATAGCAAGAATTTTGCATTTCAGTGTTAACATTGCCAGAACACATTTCGTCACTCTCAAGAGAGTTTAGGGCCCCTGGGCTTCTGTAGAAATGAACAGAGAAGTAAAAAGCATAGCAATTTTAAAATTGTGTGATTTCAGCTGCATCAATTTCACATGAATTACGATAGCAAGGGGGAAAAACTGGCCATGTGCTCACATTAAAATGGTGAATGACAAGAGAAATAAAGGGCACACAAACAATCAAATTTAGGTGTAAGGTTATCTTGTCTGGTTTAAGAGCAAAACTTCCTGAAAGTGGGAGAGTTATTCCGCATACAAACTTTCTACTCAAAGTAGGAACTTTCTAGGAGACAGTTGTTCTACTCCCTGACTGGACTGTTTTGAAATAAAAAGGAAAATGCAATAAATACGTACATTTATTTCATTCAATTAATGATGAAGTTCCAAAATAGACTATAAATAGGGCATCTTCAAGTACATGCTGAATTTCCCTGCAAGTAAATATACACAGTGTCAAAAAGGAAATTCAATGCATTGTTGAATCTCCATCGTTTTTGAAATCACAATGTAGTAATTTAATTTTTACAAAATTATATTTGCACATAGAAAACCCACAAATGCTATCAAACACACAATACATTTAAGAGAAAAAAA
This sequence comes from Illadopsis cleaveri, assembly GCA_013399915.1. NCBI lineage: Eukaryota > Metazoa > Chordata > Aves > Passeriformes > Timaliidae > Illadopsis > Illadopsis cleaveri. Next base: position 105,836 of record VXBB01012553.1, read on the forward strand.
AATAATGCATGTGTTCCTGCAGACATATTATGCTTGACTGCCATACCTAAGTGTGTTCAAGTGTCAGACAGCAGTCTATTTTTGCTTTCCCTCTATCTTAATAAGTCCCTTTCTATCAAATGCCTCCTATCAATCCGAGGTGTGAGTGCTCAGCATAAGTTGGTCCTTCAAACTTCTGACAACTTTTCAGTCCGTATTTATGTGAAAAGATCTAATTACAAGGCACTGTAATAACCCTGGTAGCACTGTACACCAATGCTGCCATCACTTCCAATCAGAAAAACCCCATAATCATCTTAGAACTTAGCCAAACTTTAATTGCAAGGACATTTTTTGTTGGTCAATATCTGTCTCAGGTGGAATTTTTTGGGAACATGGCTAACTTAAGGCATAATTTTTTTGGGAAAATTAGACTAGGAAGACCTATTTTTTGCCCACAAAACCAGAAAAGGTTATTGTATGGGAATGGCTTAGCAGATAGGGAGTGGGATAGGAATATACAGGGAGGTACTGAAAGTACTGGGACAACATGGAGAAGGAAATTTTGTCAGGGAACCAGGAAAAGCAGAAATAGGAGGCTGAGACATACACATAAAAGATTGGAATTAATCACTTCCACACGTTGCCTGCTGTATGGTAGGACCAAAGACTACAAGAGGCAATAAAGGATGCAGTTCATCTAACCCACTGCCAGTCCCTGTGCTGTACCTCTATCTGGCTGTCAAGTAATGTGAGCAGTCACACACTGTCAGCCAGGGAGCACCATTTTAACCTTGACCACTGGTCTTTTAGGGAGATCTGTTACCAATTTTACTCTGCTGTAGCTGCCTGTGTCTCTAAGGACTCTGCTAGCAAACCCCACCATGTAAAGTCTTCACACCAGAGCTTGTTTGGGGGAATTTTCAGAAGTATCACAGCACATCACATTGCTGTTTCCACAAAGTTTTGGAACCACTGACACCCTCAGGATTTACTCTGATCTTCCTTCGGTTTCCCACAGGTGCTACCCTTCCCCTTCATCCTTTGATTTAGACACAAGCACTGCCTGGCACACAGCAAAGAGTTGCTACAATCCAACATCACAGTATCCTACTGCCTCTCCTCAGACTTTTCCTTTTCTTGCAACAAGAACATTGCCAGCAACAATATCAACATCTAAGAGCTCCCCTGGTGCCTGGGTCAATTTCCACTGAAACATCTCAAATGCCAGGATAATTCCAAACACATTCTTATTTACCGATATTTTCTAACAGATACACAAAATTCTCGGTGCAGCCCAACTATCTCTGTGCAACAATCATATTTCTGGACTTACAAGAGGAAAAAAAAAAAAAAAACCC